>VZRF01003734.1:150699-311285 GCA_013396875.1 Vireo altiloquus | reverse complement strand
GGAGAGGAGAGGAGAGGAGAGGAGAGGAGAGGAGAGGGAAGGCTGGAGTGTAGGCCTGATACCATCTCTTGGGCAGGAGCATTTCTGCTGCAAGTCACACAGTTAGTCACCTCTTATAGGAACAGGGCTTTTTGCACTACAGTTGAACTCGAGAAACCATCTTTTTTTAGAGTTTTGTTTTGGGCTGGGAGACACAGAGGCGAATCCTCAGCTGCTGCAAATTAGCACCGCTGCATGGTCTTCTGTTACACCAGCTGTGGGCTAGGCCCTTATCAGAGTTTATTTACAGAAATGGGCATGATCTTTTGCTGGGATAGGCAGCAGAGAGACAAAAGATGTGCTTGTTAGTGTGTTACGGTCTCCCTTCTCTGCTGAAGTGCACACAGGTGGTGCAGGTATCCACCAGTCACCTCTGAATTGTCAAGTACCTCTGCATGCTGTGGTCAGAATCACACATCTACAAACCCCATTTGTGTCAGAGACATCAGTGAGTCCAAATGTTATTACATGTGCGTGCAGCAACATGCATGCATGCATGCCTAGGTGCTTGCAACACAGGCTTATGCACATGTATGTCTAGATTCCTATAGCCACTTGATCTGGATATAGAAAGCCTTTCAGCTTTACAGAAGTATAGCTCCTCTGAAATTAGAGAGAAGAAGAAATTACTATGGGTTCTCTAGGATGTCTCGATCCAACCCAAAATTTCTTCAGGCTCTTCAAAATATTTTGTGGCTGAATACATCAACCTTTCTCTCCTTTCCCTCTTGCACAAACACAGACATAACTTTTTGGCAACTGTAAAAATCCCTCCACCCAGCCCCAGGAAGTCTAGACTGTGGAGTTGGAATGTGCCTTATTGATCTGTCAAGGCATTATATCTAGCCATTAGATTCATATGTACTCTACTGAGATTACCTAAATCGCTCTGCAAACTGCTAATAGGCAATTTCACAGACCCAGGTGTCCAAAGATAACAGGAAAATTTCAGAAGACAGAGTTTAGCTAACTGATCTGTGACTGCTGAGAGCTTGTAAAGCTTTTAAAATGGGCTATGAGTGAAAGCAATTGGTGAAGAGCTGAGGCAGCCCAGGTCTCTCAGGATATAATCCTTACACCTCTTTGGAGTTGATTATGTGTCACTCACTGCAATAACCCAATATCACTTGCTTGGCCTTTGTTCTTTGACCAAAGGCAGGGGGTATGTCCATAACAAACTGTCCTGTACTTCCATGTGAAATTGCTGGATAAAGATGCATGAGGAGCTGCAGGGCTGAGCAAAATAACTTCACTTCCTGTGGTGAAGCCTGCAGGCTGAATTTCAGGGAATGACTGACATTTCCAGCAGCTCCCTGAGATCTCTGGGGATCCCTGGAAGCAAAAGTGTGTTGAGCCATATGCTTCTCCAGGAAGCGGCCCAGGTCATGGTCTGTTAAAGAGAGAACCATTGTCCATTGTGGTTACCTATGCTCTCAGCTGCATTTTGGAGACTGGCAGGAGTGAAAATGTCAACCGTGAGTGCTGATGGGGAAACAGATGCCTCTCATCATTTAAATATAAGTTCATGGTCCCTGTGGGAGAACAATACATGAATCTCTGGGCAACACTTGCATCCAGAGATGTACCCTGAACTAGGATCTGAGCAGGACCTCCTGAGGATGGCAAGGAGCAGCAAAAAGCCCAGCCAGCCTCAGGGGTAGGCACTCTGTGAACTCCCCCAGCCAGGATGTCTGTGGGGCTGGGTTTGGTGTTGGTAAGCTGTGCCTGTGCTACAGTGGAAATGTGTGCCCACAGCTCATGCAGACACATGGAGGCTGTGCATGGGCTACCTGGGAGTCACGGCAAGGCAGAGTTCAGTGATAGCCAAAGGACTTCTGCATGGGTTTTGCAGCTGGCTTGGAGCCATGTTGCCAGGTATTGGGAGTGCCTGAGCCACCTAATTTCACTCCATCTGAGGATGTGTGTACAAAACACAGTGATGCCTTTCAGACACACCTCACTGCATGGCTGGGTGCTGTGGTGCCTGTGATGCTAATTTCTGCTCTGGGGTCAAATAGGAGGCAAACACCCTTGATTACGACACAGATTCATAGATCCAAAGATTTTGTCAAGCCTAAACTGAAGTCCAGGGTCATCTATCTTCATCGGCCCTTTTATTCTCCAGGGAATCTGTTTGCCTCTAACCCATTGACTCTAAAAGCTTCCAAAACATATTTCTTGGCAATGCTTGGATCTTCCCACCAGAAGGTCATTATCTTTTCATAAGTATAGAGGGAGGCACAAGACTCCCTAATTCCTTGGCAAATAAACAGGCCTCCATCAGACATGTACTCTTTCTAAGGCCAGAGAGAAAGGCAAAGAAAAAGCTGTCAAAGATTTTTTTTTCCCCTAACTTACTGGACAATTTGTCCCTCAGGTCTCCTTTCCTCATCAGTTGAAGCTCAGAATAGTGGCTAAAGCAAATGAAAAACTTGCCTTAGTGGCAGGATGGTCTTTACATTGTCCTGTCTTGTGCATCTTGTTCATGCTCCTGGGGTCAAGCTGACCTCTACAATTGCTCCTTTATATCAAATGGGGAGGTACCACTGGACACTGGATTTTTCCCTTTATCCTTTGTAATGCGAGGCCTGGCCAATTTCCAAAGCTCATCTGGGAGTTTTACAGCAGGCACAGAGGACACTGGGGCAGCCTGTGATTGCTACTGCTCTCTTCCTGTGGCACACAAAAGCTGTGGCTTTTGTTCTCTGCTGTTGGTCTCAAGCTGGTTACAGAGCCCTGGGGAGCGTCTTGCGGCCACAGGCTGTGGGGTGGCTGCTCTGGAGACCAGTCAGAACTAACCATCTTCCTGTGGTTGTGGTAGACTGAGCTTGTCCTGGGACCCTTCTAATTCCAACTTTGCTGTCTGGCATGGCTCCTGGTATAATGCAGACCACAACATTTCAGCCAGTAGTTCCCACCAGAAGGAATTACTCTTTGCTCTGCAACAATCCTAGAGAGCCCTGGCATAAGGACTTCAACTGAGTGCTCTCTTGCACCATGAATTTTTGCTTCTTCCTTTATTTATTAAGAAGATGAGAAGTGCAGGGTGATGGAGATCAGCCTTTCTCCCACTGCCTTGAGGAAAGCAAGGTAGAAGCAAAGCCCTCTTGAGCAAGGGGAAAGGGCTGCCCTGCGCCAGGGATTGCAAGGAATAGGTGGGGCTGTTCAAAAGCTGATCCCAAATCATTTCTGTGTGGGATCCTGGACAGGATATTTAAGCCATTATTGCATGCATGTCTTCTAGGAACTTGGCAGGCCAGGTGCTGAGGCCCAGTTTTCTTTCCTGCTGGGAGCTCTGTAGACTCCCTCACTTCTGCATGGGGCACAGGAGCCTGTGGTAGGTGTTGTATATTTTGCACCCACCAGTTCATCTGTACTTCATCCAGCCTCCTCATATCTAGCCTTCCTCAGGAACAGAAGACTTAGAAACAGGGACATGTGGATCCCTGCCAAGCAGAGATCCAGTAAGTGCGATTTAATGCTTCACTTTACTCACCCTAGCCTTCCTTCCTCCTCTGCTCTTCAGTTCCTGCTCACTGTAAAGACGTGCAGGTTATGCAGGCTGCCATCCCACACAGTTCATCCCTGCATCCCTCTCATCCCCTCATATATTGACAGGATCTGACATCCGCCCACTGAGGGCTTTTCCCTGTGGGCAGCAGAGGTGTAGAGGAGCAGCACACTGTGGTGTTCAGACAGGAACTGGCAGCAAAAACTGCAGGGGAATTCAGAATTAGGTGTCTGTAGCTCTGATTTTAACTCTCCCTCAAAGGTGTTGCTACGTTAGCTGGAACCCGCTATTTTTTGAGATGATTTTTCATTTCATATATTTGAATATCAGCTGAGCACTGCCATTGAGATGTAAAACTACAGACCGGGGGTTCTGTTGAAAATCAGGAATTGTTCTCAGACCAGCCACAAGCCATACCTTCAGCTACCATCCAGCACAGTTACCCCAGTTGACAGTCTTACCCAAAAGCCCAGCTCCAAACCCATTATATGGGCTGAGAGTTAAGGGTTGCCCATTTTGTTGGAGAGAGAGCTGAGACTGCAGCCAGGATGGACTCCTACATGCCCAGGAACCTGGGGTAAGATCCACAGCCTGTTGTTGGATGAGGCTTCACTGAACCCAAGGATCAAAACTAGCTGAGTAACTTCTGTATAAAATAGTAGACTGAATGAGATTATAGGAAGATTTGCCCACTGTTCTGGGAACAGAGGATAGGTAAGAATTGAGAGAAAGAATAGATGAAAAAGAGAAAAGCTGATTAGTTTGGGGTTTTTTTTTTAATACATTTGACCCTTCAGATGTCTTTGTGTGACTCCAATTGTCTCGTGTGATTGTTAAATATGTTTTTACAAAAAAACCCTTGCATAATAAACATTGTCTGAAATAGCCTAAATAAGGGCTGGTAAAAGCTTGCCATTGTCCAGTTAAACAATAAAAAGCCCACATGGTTGAAAAGAGATCTGTACTTACATAGACTTAAAAATGAGGTCTTATTCTGCAGAATCACATTCTGTTCCAAATAAACCCATGAGTTTTTGGGAGTCAGTGTGTTACTCCAAATAACTGCTTTTTTGAGAACAGATAATGTCACTATTGGTCCTTTCAGGAAAGGTTTTGGAGTTGTGGTGATCTGTTCTATTCTTTCTCATAGTGGTTTCTGTCATCTCCATTGGAGTTAGAGGTATCAGTGCTACTGACACAGGCTGAGAACCAAGGACACTCTGACTTACCTACACAGCTTTGGTTAGGCAAGATTTGTGGAGAGCAATGGCTCTTGGAACTTGCCAGACCAGACACTGAAAAAGTGCTAGAGAAGACACTTTGGAGATGGCTCCCTGCCAGCACTACAATGCTTTTATAGGGATGTGGGTGCTCCGTGGAACTTATACCCTCACACCTGTGTCAGCAGAAAGGACATACCACGTGGCAAATGTACCTGCTGCCTCTGGATCCACCTGAGCTCTGTCTCCATGTGAGTGGCCTCTGGCAGTCAGGAAACTGTGCTCCTCATTCCTTTTGTAGGCATGTGCATTGCCTCTCATAAGACCATAGCCTGGCAAAAACCCTCCGGAAATTGGAGATCCCTGAAGGCATGTACCCCTTGTGCTGCCAGAGTGAAAATGACATCCTAGTGCCACACCATACTTTGCCTGATTTTTTTTCTGGAGTGGTGGCAGATGCTGAAAAACAGACAGATGCTCTCTTTGGGGAGCTACCTACGGGATTCCCACAAGGCAACCACTGGAAAGTGGAATGGGAGGCAGAATGCCAGGCAATGAACCTGCTCCAGGCAATACCAGCCCACAGTGCACCTAGACGTAAACACTGGATGTGTCCTCTGGTTAATTCAACAAAAACACTCCTGTATGTGCTCAAACGTGATCCACATCAAATCCAGGACAGCTGGGAAGGCACAGGTCTGGAATTAGTACTTGTGGATCCCCCACTTTGGGAGACTGCATAATAACGGTAGCCTGGGGACCCTGACAGCTCTGTGTGCTGGCTGTATTCCCAGTAAAAGGATTACAGCAAAATGACCCTGGATTTATTAATGAAATTAAGATCCTTTCATTGTTTTGGGGTAGGATTTTTGAAAGTGCTCAGCCTTGCCCTAACTGTGCTCTCACCAAGGGTAGACAGGTGTTGTACAGCACTTTCAAGCAGTGCAAAGACCTTTAGAGAACTTACCTTCATTCTGAAACCCTTTAGCAGATATGATGGGAAAATGCAGTGGATCTTTGATTCCAATGCAACTCATGGAATATCTGCTTCTGCACAGGCTCTATCTGCTTCCCTACATGAAGCAAAGTCAGTTTTGAGGCACACCTAGACAGGAGAACCCTAGGAAACAGCAGATGGTGTACATCCTGTCTCTTTTCCAGTTTGCTTAATCCTGTCCTGCCTTTTTGAAATGTCACCTGCCATCTCAGTCAATGCACAGACCCTCCTCACTTCCTGTCCCAAATTGTTGCAGAGCCTTGCTGCTCCCTGGTAAAGTGACACTGCAGTTTGTACTAAAGATGTGGAGTACCTTCCTTCCCTGTCATTTCTTCCATGAGCAAAAGGTCAAAGCTATCACTTCTGTGACTGGGTAGGAGGGATAGTTGTGAGTTGAGTCATCCCACAGGCGAAGGGTGTCCTATAGATTCCCCATTGTCTAGGGAGGGTGGTGAAATCCAGGCCAGCAACCTCGAGCCTGATGCAGTTTTTCCAGTGCTGTTGCTATTTAAGACAAATGATTATTATTTCAGAAAAGAGGAGGTGACAACTAACCGCTCCGTTTATCGGGAAGGCTGACATCAAAAAGCCAGAGGCAACTGGAAATTTTTCCTGAACTGGGAGCAGTTTTTTCAAAATTACAGCTGAATTCTTCTCTGTCCTGCCTGCCGTGTCATGGCACCCCATGGAATTCACTGGTTTTCAGGGTCGAATCTGCCCTGGCAGCCTTCACACAAAGGCTATGGAGAAAACAGAGCTGCCTCCTTTTTTAAGACTCCCACAATACAGGATCTTGATGAAGTTAACAGCTGGCAAATGCAGAACGTGGAAAAGGAAATACTGCTTCAGGCAGCACTGTCATTGTAACCCTTGGAATTCAGGGCTGCGGGAGGCTCTTGCAGATAGATGTTTTTTCAAGGACAGCAGCGCAACAAATGCGACAGTCAGTAACAAAAGCTCGGAGAGGAAAGCAAGACTCAGCAGGGGACAGGGAGGAATTGCCTTTCAGACATGGCACTGAGTGATCAGATGGGTAATTTTGAAGGTTGTCTTTCCCTAAGTATTCAGGAAATCTCTGGGAATGGGAGGCACTGCAAAATTGTCATTTTATAATTTTGTACAATGCATCTGGTGAGTTTTAATTTCCAGAGGCAAGAAGAGAGTATGGGCCAATTTCTGATCCTTTTTATGTTCTGATAGAGATTTCCGTCATACATGCAACTAATCCTATGGGACAAACCCTCTGACAATGAATGTCCTCATAAATTAGGCTGTATCAGCTAAATATGCGACTAAATATCTAAATAGCAAAGCAAGGCTTATGTGCTTGCATTTTTTTCCATGCATTTGCCTTTCACTTTTCCCCTTCCCACAAGAAACGTTGAGCCCATTGACTAATGTAGCCAAAGTTTACACAGGGTAGAGATCAATTACATTCCTATCATTTTCGTGGAAAGTGATGTTTATTCAGAAGGCAGTGAGTGTCCCATGGCATACTTACAAGCAGTGCTTTTGGTGAAGACAAAAGTGCAGTGTGATTTTAATGCTATCTGTGCAGTTCTGCCTGGTGACTGGATGTGGTCAGGGTCCACCTGGCCCACATGCAGTTTGGGATTCAGCAGGGCCCCATCGTCCCAGGGCCTCTCAGTGGTGAGAGTATGTGCAAGATGCTGCACAGGGGCTTGAGCTCAGGTGGGAGAGTGTGGAGGGGGAATTGAAACATTTTGAAGGTGGGAGAGATCAAAGGGAGCTTGATGGAGGGGTTACTGCAGTGAAAATGTATGGCCACAAGGCATTAACATGTAGGAAACTGGATTATGTCACTGCTCAGAGTGACTTGTTTTGTTTTCTGGATAACACAACTCTCAAAAATGTTTCCTCTGCAGGGTTTCCTAACATGTACACCACTCTTGATACCAAAGGGGAATTTGTGTGAGTGCCAAAACCTTTGTTCTTTGCAGCATTATATTTAATTGCAGAGACCTGTTATAGATGGCAGATGTGTGGAGTGATTGGGACACCATTTCAGCTCTCTGGTAATCTGAGTTGTTGTTACTTCACCCGTTAGAGTGCCCTTTTGCCGTACAGTATAATTCTGATTTTAAAGTTGCTTCTCATCTATGTAATGCATTGATTACAGTAAAATTATCCCTGTGTAACACCAGGGACCCAGGCTCAGTATTTAGACCTTTTACTCCAAACTCATCTCACTAGAAACCATGTATAAATTCCACTGAGTCTACAAACTCTTGCCTTAAGTCAGTGGTTGTTTCCTATGCAAAAAAGTAGTCAGGAGGCATTAACTTTCTGAGTAAGGAGCATTTTGTGCTCACTGCAGGTAGATGCAAATAACAGGTCCTGGCAGGCAGAAGTCAGAATCAGATCTGATACCTTTAATAAATACGTGATTGCTATTTTACAGGAGGCATCACACAACACTATACCAAGAACAAGAAACATACATTGAGTGTCCAAAACCTCAGATCAGCTATTTGCTGGAACTCAGTCACCAAATGATATGCTGCTGTTTTGGGTAAGGACACTGTGGGTGTTTCCTGAAGTGCTTCAGGACCATTAGTCTCACTGGGATATGTGCATAACAGAGTTAAGTGCATTGCCAGCTTGGAGGTCTTGGTAGTCAGATCCTTGAGAAGTCACAGCTCACTAGGACTCTGCTGCTTCTTGGAAATTGAAAAGAGGTTGAACTTGCAAGCTCAAAGAAGGGATGCTTCAGTTGCTGCTCTCACTGCAAAATCTACATATGAATACATTGTATTTCTTTTAGGAAGTTATTTCTTGCCTGAAAAGGGAGAACTGATCTGGATTTTGGATGTGCCAGTGTCAGGTAACACAGCAGGGCTTAGAGAAAAGCTGGTTAGTCCATGCGCGCAGCACGGTGCAGTACAGCAGTCAGGGTCCTGTGACCAGTGTACCCAGGGGTCACCCAGGATGTTACACCTTGCTTTGCAACAGGAGTATTTCAGTCCAGGTGCAGGTCTGCCCTGGCATAGCCACACCACCTGCTGAGGGAGGTGGTATCACCTTCCTGAGAGCATGTGAGGGAGGGAGGGGAGGATGAAGGCAACCCTTTGAGCCTGTAAGCTATTGCTGTACACCGCAGGTCATGCCACTGGTCGGAGAGACAACAAATGTAATACACACAGCACTTAAATACCTTAAACATGGCTCATGTTGAGTGCTCTGCTGTGCATCCCAGCAGCATGAGATTTGCCAGGTAGCCTGTAATTGTATAAAATTTAGTTTTTTGCAGAAACCAGATAGAAATGGGTAATTACTCACAGAAGGAGGTCATGATTGCCTTCACTAACAAGTAAGGGCAGAAAACTGTTGCCTTTAGCCCCACTTTAAAACGACAAAGCAAAGAGCACTTGGCAGCAGGAATTTCCCATAAGGAAGAGGAGTTTGGTATTTGACAGGGTAATTGAATGTTTAGAGGAACAGGCTGACATGAAAATACACTTTCTTTTGTGTGGCTCAGGAAGACCAATCTTTGACAACAGCTGAAGATGCAGGACAGAGGACTGTCAGGAGCCAGACAAACAAGGTGGTGTAGACAAAGTTCTCACTTGTATTTTGGGTGCCACAACTTCTCAAGGAGCTGCGATGTCCACCTGGAGCTGCCTAGCAAAGGTATCCAGGGCTCAGAAAAGATGATTTTTTAAATCTTTTTAAGTACTGATGTCCATTTGCATAATCTCTTCCAGCCTGTATCCACTATGTCCCATCCAATAGTCTTTGTTTTGAGCAGTTTAGTGCTGCTGGGCAATGAGGTGTTCTGTGTCCTTTCCTTCACATGATCTCCAGAGAGCCCTGCAATTCATTGTGCAGCCACCCTCACTGTTAGTAGAGCACAGAGTGAAAGAAGCATGTGGGACAGGAGAAGGGGACTTTTGCTGGGAGGAAAGACATGGAGCTGGCAGAGGAGACCTCCCTCAGGCCACCAAGGGAGTGGTGGAGCTGGCCTCTTCAAGACACTCCTGTTCCCTTCAGGCAAGAAAGAAAATTTTGAAATGGGAGGCTTTTAAATAATGGTCTTGCCCTGCTCCCTGCTCCCCTCCTCTCTCAGTACCCCCTCATCTCATATCCTGTGGATTAAGGATACAGCATTTAGACAAAATGCCCCAATTTTTTCTCTTTGCAACAGATCTTTCAAATGCTCCATCTCCTCACAGCTCAGACAGTTCAGGGTATTTACATTTACATACCTCTCTACATAGCCCTGGAGAGAGGTTATTTCTTGCCATCCTGCTTTTGTTTTGAATTTAGCATGGACGGGGACTGTGTTGTCAACCCATTAATTGTCACAAAGTTAATGGCTTGGAACTACAGGCTAGAGGCTTAAATTTCTGGGAATGAGATTTACTGCAGACTATCACATGAGGATACTGTGACAATCTAGTTGAGGTTTAAGAAGAGCAATCCTATTAGCTTGAATTGCCGATAGGGATCAAAGCTCTCTTTCCTCTTACACAAATGCCTTGGAAGCAAACTGATCACTGTCCAGGTCTATCAGACCATGAAACTAGATTAGCAAACTGGTGCCTCTGTGGCCAAATGACAGAGCAGCTGAGAGGCTGCTGTACGTAGAAGAAGAGAGAGAGAGGTGGGGAGATTATGCAAATATGTAGCAAATATCTCACTTTATAGGATATAATTAAATAAAAGTGAAGGTACAACAGCACTATCAACTGAATACAAACTCATTTTCACTGTAGCAAAGGACACATTCAATGTCATGGCCAGGAGAACCACCTCAGGAATGAACAGCATCCAAAAATTTGTCTTCATAGCTACAAGATATACACACTCTGAAACAGCTGCCTTGTGTTAGAGTTTAGGAAATAAACTGAGCTGGAGAGAGGAGAAATAATGGTGATTGATCGTTATATGGTTGGTACTAGCCACATCACTAATATGACTCTAGTGGTCTGAATTATTGTTAGGGCTACGGAAACAGGGCTTTCTGGTGCTGTTCAAGCAAAACAAACCATGGGTTCTGTGCCAACAAATATTCTTGTTTAATCCCACACACCTCAAGGGATGCTTCAAGCTGACAGCTGGCTGTGGCTTATGTAGAAAACAATGATGACTCGCAGCCTCTTGGAGTGGGACAGGTATCTGGCATTCAGCTCTCCTGCCCCTGACTTAAAACCGATTTACAAAAGATACCAAGACAGAATTTAGTCCTATGACAAATTAAGTGTATCATAAGAAGCCAAATCCCTGTTTCTCCTCTCAGAGGAAAAGCCTGGGGCAAATTGTCCTGCTGCCCTCCCCACCTACTGGAATTGCAGTAGGTCGGAGGTTTGGCAAAGACCTAACAGGCTTCAGTACTCAGCTAGCACCACTTGGTCCCTCTGTGGATCCAACTATGTCTAAAGGCGGGGATTAATTAATAAAGTAATGCCAATTTTTGGCTAACTGTCCATGTTGACAGTTAGTGTTTGGGTATCTATGCGTAATGAGCCAAGTTATATGCATTTCATTTGATGAGTAGATGCTCTGAGGTCAAAATCAATCCTGACCATGTTGTACTGATAAGTAGGATCATCCTGGTGAATACTAGCAGAGTATTCTCAAGATGTCTATACATCATTCTGCAAGGAAGAACTTTGCCCTGTGCTCATTATTCCTTCTTGCAAATTTACCATAGACTACTGGTTTTGATAAAAACTTTAGATCTTCTCCTTCTTTCAAATGCACTATCTTTGCATTGAAACATACAGAACATGCTTTAAAATGGGTGAAAACTCTTCAACAGTTTTAGTCCCTTGAATCAGCCGAGCAGTGGGATTGACAGATCACAGGCATTTCTCCTTGGCAAGACAGTTTGCTTACTTGATAATTCACCAGAGCTGGAATTTCCTTCCCTCACAAGTCTCGCCCACAGCCCAACCTCACAGCCACAGCATGTTCTGTTAGCAAAGGGAACTTTGCTCCTCATTTTGCTTCTGCCTTTTTATGTTTCTTACTGTGAGCCAAGGATATGAAGTCTTTGGTACACACAGAAATGGGGGAGGAACTCCGAGGAAATTATATATAAAAGTTGCCAGCCAAGGCAACCATATGTAGGATTAATAGTCAATACCTTCTACACTACCAACACAGTATTTATTGATTACATCTTATATGACAAGTCCCCAAGTAGTATTACTAAGATTTTCCAGTACAGTATTTGCTAGCCTGTTTTTCTTTCCCCTTTTCTGTTTTGATTTGCTTCTGATCTAATCATGACTGGAAGTAAGACTTATTCACAGCTCTGGAAGCAATTCCTGCCCACAGGTTTTGGGGAAGTTCACACTGTAATCTCAATATGGGTTTGCATTGATGGTCTTGCCTTGAAATGGATCTGAACTGTAACCCAAAATTTGAATGCCACATCACTCTGGTTAAATGCAGGTTTTGATTTTAATGCTAATCCAAATCTGTATTTCAGGACTTGACAAGAAAAAAAACAGTAGTAATAAATAGTATCTGAAAATAGAAGGAACAATAACAACATCAGTAAAAGCAATAAAACCAATCATATCCACACATTAGAGCTCCTATGCTCATAAAGAATGCATTTATGAGTGTTTTTAAAACTCAAAACACAGAGATCCCTCATCTGAAATTGTTGCACGTGCACTTCTGGTGTGCAATACAGCAACAGCAGGATTCCAGTGCAATCTTTAGGGGGAAAGCAAAAAATAACATCAAATAGTGTCACAATTGAAACAGAGGGGAACATTCAAGCAACCTATAATTAACCCAGCTGGAATTTGGTCAGGATATCCAGGTTAACACCTCATTCAGTTAGTGGGCTGTGTAGTAAATTGTTGAATATTGTTGTTTAAAAGTCAAATAATTTACTGAGCTCTTTTCATGTGTGGAATATACAAGAAGGTCAACTGCCTTTTTAACATCTGGTAGCAGAACCATGGTGATTTACCTGCACTCTGGTGATTGTAGATAGCCAAGTGATGGATGACTCTGCTAGAAAGCTCACTCTGTTAACTCACACAAGCCCACAAGGAGCCTGATAACTCTGCTTTGTGGAAACATTAAAGGCTTTGTCTGCAGCTTGTGTAGATTGACAAAGTACCATGGATGTCAGTGGGGCTCTGCTGATTCATACGTGCTTTGGACATATCTCTAAACCAGAAGGCCATTCATTACTCTCTCTTGCTTGAAAAAAAAAAAAAAAAGGAAAATAAGAAAAAGAAGGAAAATAGAAAGTACCTTCATTAATTACTTACTTATTAGAAAACATTTTACTCAGATTTTCAAATTATGCTTCAAATCAAATCTAAGATTTGGACATAGCCTGGATCCGAGGACAAGACTGGATGAGATGATGCCACGCATACCTTAATTGCTTTGCTGCCTGACACTGGTGTCTGTGGGAAAGCCAACAGGAAAATTACAGAAATAGCAAGCAGAGCAGTAGATGGTCTTAAGGAGGATCAGAAAACTGATTAGGGGCTAAATCTCCCCTCAGCCTAATGAACCATGCACAGGGGAGAGACTGCCTGCATCTTCCTATCCCTTTCTGGCTTCCTACATCTCATGTCAGCTTAAGCACAGCCTAACCACACCAATTGTGCTGACCCTGTAGAGCTGACCTTCCTCTCTTATAGAGGTCTCTCTTTGATCAGAGTATCTGTATTCTGAGACACTCTGAGTGCATTGCATTGATGGACAAAAACTAGTTTTTCAGTCTTGCTGGCAAGAGGAAGCTAATATGGTCAGGGTAAAGGAAGATGAGTTCACTGTGTTTTCTGCCTTATCAGCAAAACTGTCAGTCTGCAGTCACAGCATGGCAGCTGATGGAAACTGAAGACAGGAAGGGCATAGCATTGCTTAATTTCTTCCCTATCCTTAGGCTGAACCTGTAGTAATGGCAATTAGAAAATTCATCTTATGGCTTAAAATTTTTGCTTCTATTTCATGCAAGACCTCAGCAAGCCCAGTGCTCAAGTGTAGCTCTCCACTATGGCTGACTTGGAGGCATTGTGGAGGGGATGAGTGTCCAACAGACCAAGGGCAACAGTTTTACTGCTCAATCCCCCTCCAGATTGCTCTTGTTTTCCACATATCTCAGGACTACCAGAGGATACTTAGCCTCCACTGATTTACTGTCTTGGCAAACATCAAGCGGAGCACAATCTCTGCTGTATGTTGCAAGGAAGCTAACAGTGGATGAATGAGGGTAATGTTTGCAGTCAGGACTTTCCTTTACAAACACTGAATCATGCTGTTGTGAAACTAGGACCGAGTGAAGAATGACTCACTGTTGGCAGCACACACTGCCCTATCAGTAGGCTCTGTTCAGGGGATGTGGGGGCTGGTGTTTGATATCATCTCTGAGATCCCAGCTCCCAGCATGCTAATGAGTAATGCACACTGTGGCCTGTATTGATCTGTGATTTGGTTATTCATGAGGCTCTGCACAAAGACACCCGCATTGCTGGAAGTCCTGTTATTCTCCAACACAAAGATGTTGCTTTCGGGATGTTTAAAAACATCTCCCTTGTTTGGCTGTGATGTTTTCAGCTTGGATCTTTTTTTTTTTCAGAGTTTTTTTTCCACTATGAATACTTTGTAGTAATAAAATGCAAAACTCGTTGGTAAGGGACAGAATAAGCATGCTTAGATGATCCAGAGAAATGAGAGTGAGATAGAGATCGTTGGGCCAGTGGTTCAAAGTCAGTGCCTGATGGCTATGAGGTAAAGGACACATCCCCTATTTGAATGCAGGTGATTATATCATATGACTAGATCTAGAGGCTGGAGAGGATCTGCCTGTTGGTAGTGATGGAAATGGGTACACTGCCAGGCTCAAAAAATGGAGAGGGAAAAATATTCTTTTCACTGAAAGGGAATCAAGGTTCTTGTTCGGCAACTGTTTCAAAGCTATGGCACTGATTAACTTCCCAAAGACTCTCTTCAGGATGTGAGGAAAGGGTCTGCATCTTGAGATAGATAGGGTTGAGAATGGTGTTACAGGAGATCTCCATACTTAACTCGAGATGATAAGAATCCCTACTAGCCAGCACTGCACACACTTTTTACTGAGACTCAGCACAAGGGCTGAAGTCCCAGAAAGTTTAGAGTAATGTGTCCTCTCAAGATGAAAGGAGATGTTTACAGATGAACAATGAAGCACAGGGAAGGCTGGCCTGCCTCTGCCAACTCTCTAGGCTTAAATAGGAGACTTCAGTCACCAGTTGCTGCTGCTGGGTCTGTAAGTACCAGACCTCAAGCTCACTGCAAGGCTCCCACTAACTTAAGCGGACTACAAATCAGGCTGTGAATAAGCACCATGTTTGCTCAAATAGACTGAATGGAATTTGAAAGATGGGAGATAAGAGCTCTTCCCAGGACAGGGCAGAAACAGACGGCCTGGTTTCCTTCACAGAGAAGTCCTGGACTAAAAATGTTCAGCATTTGCACCAAGGATGGGCAAGGCAAACACACAGGAGTACCTTTATGCGATGACAGAGGTTAGAGCATCGTTGCAGACCAAGATGCAGGGATGTGACAATCCTGTCTTTCCATTAAATAGCTGCAAGTTGGTTTAAGAGGGATAAGCCTTACTTTTCAACAAATAATGTAGCTTAATTAATCAAAGAGGAGACATATGCATTCAAGCTCCGAAGCAGTTTTTCTCTGACAACAGTCCCCTTCCTGTGAGTCTGTGTCATGTGGTAGTGTAAGTATGGGCTAAGCTACACTTAAGACTGAATAAACAACATGATTTCAAAAGCAATTGGGAAAAGGAGCATGGAAATTGAATGGAGCCCAAAAATATGTTCTGAATCCCCACTCCAATCACGCTGTGGGAGGGACTTGACATTGCCATAAATAAAAATGCATGTTAAAAACCTTTCTGTAGTTTCTGCAGAGCATTCTCATGGGGCCCAAGATGGCTGCTGATAGCCAAGAATGCATTACACTGAAGGATCACAAGTTCTGGAAAATCCAATCAAATTTTTTGGAAAATGATAACATTCCTGCCAGCTTAATGAGCCATCACTTTAAGGCTCTCAGGAGTGGTACACCCACTACTGAAATATATGGATGGTGCATGCAACCTTGCAGAAGAGATAAAACCCTCCAACAGCCCTGTGGTGTTAGCCAAGCTAAACTATGTTCCATCTCCAACAACCACGCAGCAATACTCACTCCGGACATGTTCCTATAAATATTCCTAGCCTCTACAGAAACCTACTGGCTTCAGCTTCAGCTTGCTCTGTAGGGTTTTCCTGAAAGGCTTTATGGCTTTACTAATAAGGTAGACCCCAGATTAACCCCCACTCTCAGATTTTTTCCTTTAAAAAACCTCTGCAATCACCTTGGGAGAGCAGGCAGCAAAATAACATCTATCTCAAAACCTCCACACTGCACAGAGGTTTCTGCCCAAACCATGGGCTCGTTTGTTTTCCTCATGAATGTGAAGGCTCTGGGAAGGGGAACTTTGGCACGGAGCTGTTTTGGGAAGAGGTGAATGTGATTGTGAAGCCAGGCAGCTCAGGAGGAGAAGTGTGGAGTGGGCACACAACCAAACAAAGGCAGACGTCTGAGCAAGCACAGTGTGTGGCCCTGGGAAGAGCCCAGAGAGAGGGAGCTTTTGGGTGGGGGCCTTGGCCAAAACAGCAGGGGCAGTTGGGAACAGAGAAGCCCTCTCCTGTGACTTGACTCCTGCTGTGTAACACAGGACTTTGTCTCTCCTTTGTAAATAAACAAAGCTGCTTGCAAAAAGCTACCTAAGCACTGCACTGACTTTTCTCCCTGACTGGAACTACCTACAAGCTTCTGGATTTTAGACAGTACCATGGGTGGTAAAGGAACAACAGGGTTTTGTGTAGACAGACAACCTAGCAGTATATTAAAGACATATATTTAAGGGATAAGTCACAGAAGTGAGAAGACACAGATGGCAGCAGGGGCAATCTTTGGTAGAATTCATGACATCCTCTTTCTTCTTGAAGAAATGGTATCTGATGTAGATAAATGCAAATAGGATTTTCCACAGTTTCAATTCCTGACTGTAAGTGCAGGCAAATTCTTCTGCTGCCTCATTTTCTTGTTTGTACGCACCAAGTTAATGGCGAAGTGTTTGTGTTCCCTCCAGTAGCTAGGAGGTGGGTTACCACGGGCTTCCTTAATCCAGGTACCTTGTTATCTTAATTAAAAGCCAAAATCAGCTTTGATCTCCCTACAACTTCATTCCATAACCAGTTTCATTTACTATTGTTTAAGTTCAGTTTGCTTTCCATGATGAAAAGAATTTGTATTTCACACTGAGCAGGAAGTCCTACTTAAATGTTTCCTGGTTTTGATCTCCTTAAAGGGAATTAAATTATGTTCCTGGTTAAAAAAATGCATGGCAAACAGATTAGCGAGTCACCAGACTTGCCAACCACGAGCCAACAGGGCAGCAGGTTGGACACCTGGAGGGTGAAGTTGCTCCAGTCTCTTGCTTTAAATGTAAAAAGGACTGTGGAGATGGTTCAAATCTGGTTTTTTACTCCCTTTTGTTGTAGTTTTTGCTGCCTCTCCAGTCTGGCTCCTCACATCAGTTCAGCCAGACCTTTCCACCTTCTCACCCTGTTCGCTCGAGCAGGGACCACAAGCAGGGTTAGTGACAACTGCTCTGGCCACTAGCTGAGGTGTGGGAAACCTGACCACCCCTTCCTTCCTCCGGACAAAACCATTCTCAGTGGACTCTTTCCACTCCTTTGGTTGCTGTAGCACTGAAGACGTTAGGAACGACCAGGCTGGAGCAGCCCAAGAGCCCTTGTCGGTTTCTGCATCCCCAGCTTTTCTCCAAAGGCAGCTCTGGTGTGTACCAGACCTGTCCTGACATTCCTCAGTGCTGGCACGCCTGGAAGCTCTGCTGCAGGGCTCTGATCCGGCGAGAAAGGATGTCCCACCACCTTGCTGTCCTCCTGCATGTGCAGAGCAAACAGCATCTGTCGGCTGCCATGCCCTGGTGGCACAGCCAGATTCCTGACAAAATCTGTGCTGCTTTCTGCAGGAGTCTGAAGGGAGAAAGTGAGTGTGTCCTGACGATGCAGGAAAAAGCTTTCTAGGTTGCCAAGTGGCATTTTAGATAATTTAAGAGCATTGGTCTTTGCTCTGCTCCCCAAATATGCTCCAGACCGTATCCCAGAGCTTAAGTTTCATTTTGCATGGGATCTGGGGAGATTTACTTGTTGCCAGGTAGCCACACTCACAGCATGGCAAAGCTCAATAAAGCAAATGGGACTAACATATTTTCTCACTATGCACACTATATAAATCCATGGAACTAGCTGCCACATAGAGCACTCAGCTGCCTGTTTTGGACAGCAGAGGTGAGCAAATTGCTTTAATTCTCTTCCCTCTTTGCCCTGAGGAAGGTAAGAATCAGCTTTTGTGACTCTGGGAGATACCTCTCTTTTCCTGCTGCTGCTTGGTATGAGCTTTTGGCATTTGTGGGGGTGACCCAGGAAACCCTGGTGCAGGGGGAAGGGAAGCTGAGCTCTCAGGGTCTGAAATGTTCTTGCTTCTCATCTTACCACTCAAAGGAAGCAGGAAAGAAAATGTTGACACATTTTCCCCACCAGTTGCCCTACATAAAAACAGTTATCTGCTTAAATGGTTACAGAGAGGCTGAAGTTTGCAATGTGTTGTCTCCAAGTTAATCCTCTGCATCTCCGTCAATTGCTCTCACAGGAGTTAACAAGAAGTCAGAAAGAGACAGCAGGTAAAATTTAGCCACTTAAAAAGGAAGTCAAATGAATGTCTCTCTTGAGTGTGTTAAAATTTTTCAGGGTTTGCTTCCTTTATACTCTCCCCTGCCTAGTAAGTGATAATCTTTGCCTGCTGTTCCCTCCTCTTTTATCCCATCAGCACTTTGGCTCTCAGAGCTTTCCCCAAAAGTGTTTTGCTTGTGCTTGTACATTTTATTATCTCTTTCTTCCCTGCAAATCCTCCCATTTCCATGCTATTTAACATGCTGTTAGAGCAGCAGCACTCCTGAAGAAGCTCTGGCATGCCAGTGCCCTCAGAGATGCTCTGGGTGGCACAGTGAGCCTCCTGAGACATATTGGTGCATGACTGAGCTTTTGTGAGCTAACAAAGCCCCAGATCCACTTATAGAATGAGTTCTTCCCTAAATCACTGCCTGATATTGCTGGCTGTTTGACCTCAGGGTAATTAATAGGGAATAACAAGGTGAAAACAAGTTTCTTGGATGACGCTGGGCAGCGTCCAAGCCATGGGCTAGTCCTGTCTCAGCCCTCTTTTGACTGGGATGGCCTGCTCCCTTCCTTATTCTAATGAGACCCTGCAAGTCCTAAGGCCCCGTGCAATTGCCCTGGGACCTTGTCTCTGAAACCAGCCCTAAGCACAATTTGGAGTAGGACTGGGCCCTTAGGGGCAAACACTTGGCTACTGTCTCCAGCCTGTGATGAATTCAGATGATGTGACTGCATGCTTTAATCTCGTGAGAGGAGTAGAGTCCAGCATGCCTGAAAGAGTGAATTTTTGGCTAAATGGGGCAGGAAAGGCAAGAGCACATACAGCAATTATGTCTGCCTGTGCAGCCTACACAAATGCTATGGGCCAGCTGGACAAGACTGCACGCAAATAAGAAACTTACACAGATATCTACCTGGCTCACAGACTCAGACAAGTATCTGCACGTACGAGTTCATGTGTATGCAGCAGACCGATTCCAAGCCAAACACAAATTATTCCACGAACTCCAATGGGACAAAATTTGTTTGTGCAGTTTCTGAGGCCAGTCTGAAATCTTGGAAAGAATATTTTCCAGGCATTTCACCAGTTTCTGGGTAATCTGAAAAATGGTATCTTTTACAGAGATTTATATAGCTATAGACACACCCTCACATATGCACACGTATGTATTTGATAGGTTTTAGCTTGCTTTTTTATTTGTTTTACCCTCATCTTACTCTAATTGTAAAGTTACTCTGGAATGTGAGGATTAAGGGAAGTTAACCTGAGTTTCTCAGAGTAGACTTTTTGGCCTAAAAAATGAATAGGAGGGGGTTTTGGGGAAAGGAGGATGCATTTTGCTTCCTACATACACTTAGCATCAGCAGTCTTTAGTTCTACTTAAATGTAAAGGAAATGTTAGCAAGGAGGGAAGTGTCTTGCATTTGTTGAAGTCTATTATTAAAATAAAACAAAAATCAGACAAAAGTTTACATTGCGACCCATTGAAAGATCCACGCCTTTTGGACTGCTCTTGGCAGGAAAAAGTAATTTCTTCCATATGGTTGGGGTAACTCCATTGTGGGAGGGCTGCTGAAGTGGTGGCTCACATTCTTTATGTTTGTTTTCTTGTGGGATGGCAGATTGCCCGGCACCTGAAGGCAGCTCACCGCAGCACCGTCCCTTGGGGGCTGGACCGTGTGCCTGGTGCCAGCACCTCTCCTGTTGCCACCTAAACCATGGAGTGAAAGGGCGTCTGAGTGGCCGCTTGCAGGATGCAAGATGGGCATCCTCACTTCCCACAAGGCTCCTGTGCCCTTGGGTTGGCCATGTGTTTGTGCCTGGGTGGGATGCTCTTGGTGTAGGGGTATCAGGTGTTTCCTTCTCACCCTAATCCGGCTGGCCTGTGCTCTCCAGTAATGGAAAACAGCAGAGGTCCTTAGAAGCAGGGCAGATCTTCATCAGCGAGGAGACTGCCCTCCCAAGGTGGTGCAGCAATATACTGGCCATCAAAGCATCCATACGGGCACGTGGTTTACCTTTCTCACCTCACCTCCTGTTATCAAAGCAAGCAAGACATGAGTGCACGGTGCCCTCCTGTTGGAAACACCAGAATAAAATCAAGGCTTCTGGAGACAGATCCTCAGAAGGGAGATTTGAAAGAGCTTGTGTACTCCCCTCCAGATGATCTTATCTCTGACTCACCACATGAAAACGCAAGATACCATTGGAAAGAATCCTTCCTTCTTTCCATGTGCTGTTTGCTTGTTTGTTTCTATGTAAATGGGGTTAGGTTAGGGTTAGGGTTGGCCTGGTAATGGAGGCTGCTGTGCTCCACAGTGTCCCCTCCCCTTGCCCAAGTGCATGAAAAAGGTAAATTTAGCTCTTTGCTCATCCTTCTATTTGCGCGTTAGAGCTAACACGGTCATCTTGACTCAAAAGCTGAGATATAAAATAAATTGGGTGTAGGAAGAAAGCATGGCTTAACGGATTGACCAGCAACTTATAGGTCAGGCATTGAACTTCCAGCTGTGGCTGCTCATGGCTGACAGCTACCACCCTCTGACACGGCTTTTGGGAGCTGAAAGAGCCCTGCTGAGCATGGCAACACCTGGGCACAGGGTTGAACACAGGGCAGTCTGCTGACCTCAGTGCTGCTGCGCCCGACTGATGAGCCAGAGCTCAGCAAAGCTCTGTGCCAGGACAGTCAGATGTTTGAGATAAAGCAGTGAAAATAGGAAGGGAGGAGCATATGAGAAATAGCTTTAAAATATGAAATAGCTTTAAATACACATTATCACGGGGTTGATTAAAAAAAAAATAGAATACATATTGGGTGAGTTCAAATCAATAAAAGTACTAGAAAGGGTGCTTTCCTTTCCCCCTCACTTTTGTGTTTGTTTCCCTCTTTTTAGTTCCCCCAGCTCTGTCTGGCAGAGTGGAAAAACAAGTAAGTGACACAAGGAGAAAAAAAAAGACACAAAGGATGTAAAATAAGATTTTTTTAATAGGAGGAAGTACTTAAAAACTGGGGAGAAAGGATTTACCCAGAAATTGTTGTTTTAAAATAAGCACCATTTTTAATGGGGGGGGAAAAAAAAAAGAAAAAAAAATCACTTGTAACAAACAGTTGTAGCCACAAAATGAGATAGCAGAGCTGCGGTTTGGCTTTGCTTAAAGACTTTTATGCCCAGAAGCACATTCCTGGGGGTGACAAACAGGAATTCTTGGCCCAGAGTCATTTGAAGGTACCTGAGGAAGTCAGAGCTGGTGGGGGGATTGTTGCTGGATTAACATGAAGTTGTGAGCACTGAGTCTTTCATACCTGCACCAAGGGCTTCAGACATGCACTAAGCAAGACTGCAGGGAGTCGTGGGGTGCTGTTCTTAACGCAGTGTCATGATGAGAGCACTGATTTTCAGGCAGCATATGCACGGGAATGATGGGGTAGGTCTGTGACGCCTCTCCTGGGAGGCAACCAAGCAGTGCTAAATGCCTGCATCCACTCGGAGGATGGAGAGGATTTGGTGACCTCCTCCGGGCAGAATGACAGATAACCTCCTTCAGCCCAAGGAGAGCCACTGCTACGTCTCACTGTCACAGCATGCCACCGAGCCATTGGCAGCCCATCCTGCTGATAGCACAGCTACACAATGGCCAGTTCATTACTATAGCAAAAGCGTCTTACAAAAGCTAGAGCCAAATAAATTGAAGCATTAGGATCTCATTTTCTACAGCATTAACACTATGATGAATGTGAAATCTAATCCCTGCTGGCATCAGCAATACCAAAGACGACAGTGCTATGTGTCAAGAGGTGTTGTTAGGGTCCCTCAGGAATTGTATGCAGTGATCAGAAAACCTTGTTTCTCTTTCCCCCTCCTTACCAGCTGTCTCTGCTTGCAGGAGGCCATCTCATTTCCCACCAGTGAAGGACCAACAGTACAATGGCAGCCACATGCTGAAGAAGAAAGCAAAGATTTTTCTTCAAAATTATTTTGGAAGTGAGCTGTTACTTGGAAGCAGAGAGTGAAGCTTGGATTAGAATAGTTGCTCCAAGAACAGTAACTCTGCCTGGATGAATTTATAATAGCCACTTTAACTGGTGCCAGGAAGACACTAAACTTCCAGTGAGTCATTTTTCCACAGCCGTGAATAGGTTAGGATGAACTTCAGGTATGCACTTTGTTTTTTATGATATAACAACCACAGCAAAACTTTGAACCGTTCCAGTTTTACCCACAGGGAGTGGCTATGCCTATCTTTCTTGGGTAGTTTTACTTGAAACTTTCTTTATTCTGCACAGAAAAGGCTAAGAGATGTTATCTGGAAGAGCATTGGTTTTGGGTTTTCTGTCTCTCAACACCTTCACACCCAAATTCCACTCTGGTCTAAGGAAAAGCCTTGTCATTGACAAGGGGGCTTGGACAGCTTCAAGGAGTTGAACATGCAGAACTCTAGATAGTCTAATGGCCAGGTTTGCTGCATATATCAAAGCCTTCTTGCAATTCTTTTTTTCTGCCCAGAAATTCTCCCGTACAGGTGTACTCCATGATTCCAGATCTTCTCCTGTCTGTATGCCTTTTCCCCACGTGTTTCTTTCAGCTCAAAGTTACCCTTTTCTCCATGTCAAGGAGAAACTTGTCTTAAGGTGCACCCCAATTTCCTTTACTTCCCTTTGCTTTTTTGAGCCTTATTATTATTCCTGTTCTATCACTCCTCTTTTCTTTCTCTTTCAAGGACACAAAGTTTCAGACAATGCTTGATTTGTCGGGTATTGTCTGGGAACTGCAGGCCACCACCACCCGACAGCTTTGGAGAGGGCTGTGCCTGTTTGCTCTTATGTTTCTGTTACATACTCTGGGCTTTGCTAAATATCACCAAAACCTTTGCAGGGAGGGAGGAGTAGAACAGCCCCTGAAACTTTGGAAGCAGTGTGTCAAAATCAGTCAAAGCTGTGTTTTAATATTTAAACAGTACTGCCTAACTGAGCATAGTATTTTGCAAACTCTGACAAGCAGACCTTTATGGTAGTAAAAACCCCACCACTTCTACTGAAGCTAGGAGGTCTCATCTCATGTCAGGCCTTGTTGTCATGTGCTCTAAGAAACGGGAACAAGCAAACTGGCTTAGATAAAGCAAGAACTGCTTTTAAACTGAAGCTTTGTTGTGGCTCAGAGATTTTTTCCTAATTAGCTTTGGAAAAGCTACTGTTAACTTTCATTGCTTTTTCTGGTTTCATACACCTGCGGCTTTGCTGAGCATCCCGAAGGATAAGGATCAAACTATCAGCAGCAGGGTGCTGCTTGTTACAATTCAGGCCTGCCCCAACAAAGGTGGGAAGGAAACTTTTTGATAGAAACGCATTTTTGGTGTATTTCTTGTCCCTGTGGTTTAGCCTTTGGGCTTGTGACCTCCTGGTTGGAGCTCCCAGACTTTCTGTGGTCACTAGGATGGTGCACACCAGCAACTGGAGATCATCAGCACCAGGAAGCGAGGATGAAGAAGTAATCTTCAACTCCCTGTTTCTGCATTGGTTTGCTCGTATTTCATGGCCTATCTCCATCTGATCTGTACATTCCTGGTGGCATACCTCCCTGAAAAAGTACCCCTTTGTTTGTTTTGTTCTGTACTTTTGAAGAGGAGTAAGTAAGTCTCCTTACTTACTGAGAGCAGCATCTGCAGCCTGGCAGAGGGGAGACACACGCTGTGCTTTCCCCTCCACCCCACTTGGGCCGTTCCTGGGCTTCTGCCATCATCCAGAAGGAAAGGGCATGATGTGCTCTGCCAGCACAGGGGCCAGGCTGCTGGCAGCCAGGGCCGGCAGCCGAAGGCGAGGCGTCACATCGTCGCAGGGACTGTAAATACACCACACATCTTTTTATTGTTGTGTCATAATCACAATGTTCCTTTAATGTAGTTTGTGTAGCTGGATGACTTCAGTGCTAAAAATAAGTGGATCTTGCTGTTTCCAGGACAACCACTATCCCAACGGCTTATCTCGGCGCCTCTCCTCTGTCAAAAGGATGTTCTAAACAGACCTGGCCATGAATATTAAAAATGAAGCATGCACACAATAAAGCATTCCCTGGGAAGAGCCCCATGTTTTAATGCTATACGTTATGCTAATAGGACAGTTGCCTCTCAGAGAGGTGCTTAATTCAAAAGCTGCACAGTGTGGGGTGAGATTGCAAGTAAGCAGGAATGTAATGTGTATTTCTTTATTATTTTTTCTTTCCTTCTTTTTTTTTTTTCTTTTAAATTCAATATCTCTCTGGTGCTTGGAGTGGTCCACTAGGCAGCACTTTTGCCTCTAGCCCAGAAATCCATAAATTGAAACGTTACGTGTGTGTTCTGAGCCCACAGAGCGAGATGGCTGCAGGGGGACAGAGAGCTACCGCCTGGCAGGTGGCACCTGGTGGCAGGGACAGCCTGGCTGCCTCTGTGGGCACGAGAGTGCTGCTGCCTCTTATACTGAGCCGGGGAAGAAACAGCTTGCACAAATGACGCCTTGCTTTTCTGAAACTGAAATTCAGCTGCTCTTCCCAACAGGACTAGAGATGAATGGCTCATTTGGAGGAGTCAGAGAGATTTAAAAAATGCTCCTAGCAAGGAAATGGTTGCATTATTACATGTCTGCATTCCTCCAGCTTTTTGTTCTCTATTTCCTTTTTCTTCCTCCTTCCCTCTCAAACAAAGAAAAAAGCGTTTAAGAAAAAATCAGGAGAAGCCTTAGGAAATGAATGGGGTCACTTTTAAACTCTGTATCTGGACAAAAAACAAGGAGATAATTTAGCCAGTAGGATTGGTTTTCAAGTACAGGCTGACTGGAGGCTGACTACTGAGTGGTAGTGCTCTCGCAAGAACTGGTGAGATCTGTGTCCAGATCACATGTTTTGAGTGAAGTGATTGGTTCACTATTAATCAAACTGTTTGATCCTGTGATTACAAAGAAATGTTCAGTGTTATGGACACAATACAACAAAGTCTTATACAAAGACAGCCACCTCAGCAAATGCAGCCACATTTCCTCCAATAGTATTTACTGAAAGAAAATAGTAAATTTGTTTAACAGTATTGCTCATTTATTTCTATCTCTTCAGTTATATTTTTAACAAAACTTTCTATTTACCTGAAGGCACATTTATGCAGTAATTGGCTTGAGGGCAGTGAGCTAGACCCTCAGTAATACGCTGACTGGATTTCACTGCCCAGAATTTAATTTTAATCAGATGACAATCAGGCCCGTTGTTAGGAGACCTTCTGAAAACCATCAGTTGTTTATGAGAGCTGACAGCAAACACAACTGTTCAATCCTTATGCACTGAACCCAGAAATTTTCAAGGTGACTGACTTGGCTGCAGGACAGCTGACATTTTATGAAGTTAGCGCAGAAGGCTTCGGAAAAGAAGTGGATCCTGAGCTCCCACTGAGACTTATTGCCTACTTCTTAATATTTTTTGTTTTTATTTTTGCTCTCAAAACTGATTCTGACTTCCTATGGATATTTAATTTTCTTCATGTAAACAATGTAGCAAAAATACTTTCCCTCCTTTGGTCTGAAATTTTGGACTGTGAATCTTATATGAACAAAGTGACTGAATTTTTCTGATGCTTTTCAGATTCGTAGTTCTAGCCTCACCAGAGCTCAAAAAGTGAAGGTATGTGAAAAATAATATTACCTGGATGCTTTAAAATGTCAGAAAAGGCAAATTCCAGGGAGGTGCAAAGTCCTCTGGAGGTAATGCATATTTCAGCTCACTGAAAATATCTTACCTTGGCAGGTTGTGTCATGTCAGAGTAAATAACGCTGAAATGCATTAAAGAATCTGAAGACTGGATCTGTCTTCAATAAGGAAGATCGGTATCACACCACTATTCCCTTTTATCTGTGTTGCTGCAGTAGAGGGCAATTCTTCCCAAAACCTCAGCAATGTATGTCTGGGCACCCTAAAAAAAAGAGAGTTCAGGGGAGAGGTTCTTGAAGAGAGAGGGTTGGTACAGCCCAGGCTGAGAGGAAGAAGAATTTCATGCTCTGAAGCGTCATTCCATGTGATTTTTTGCAGGGTGCAGGGGGAAAAAGGAAATTGCAGATATTGACATGTCATAGGTGACGATGGTAGGAGGGTACAACTTTGGACACAAAACTAATTTTTAACATGCAAACAAAAATTTCTGGTGCAATGTCCATTGTTTTCAGTGAACTTCTCTCACCTCAGAATAAGGGCGATTTCGACACTCTTGTTCTACTGCAGCAGCAGGACCATGGCAAGAAGAGGTATCTGCACGTGCATACACACATACACTCACATATAAAAGTATATATATGAATATTTCGATATGAATAGCAACCCTGTGAGAGCCAGTCAGCTTCAGGAGGGACCAAGTAAATAAGAAAGAAGAAGGAGGAAGAAGACAAAGGAGGAGACAACATTGCATCTCATTCTGCCTGTTCTGCCTCTTCCTGAGATTCAGACAGATTTGAGACAGCCCATGTTCCCCCATCACTGAGCGAATGACCTGCTCCCTCAGCTGAGATATTAATAAAATCAACTTGCTTTTTTGGAATTAAGGAAAGAAATGCGGATGTTGAGTTGAACTGACAGCCCTTCAGGAAGCCTTAAAATCCCCCAACTTTTTTTAAAGAGGAAACAAGGTTTGCAATTAGTGAACTACAGCAGGTTAAAGCATCCAAATGCTATTAATGCAATTATAGTTAAGGTTGTGATAGCTCTAGTGTCTTCTTGAAGACTCAAACCTCCACTTCATTAGGCCATTCAGTGTTTTTTTTAATATTGCTTCTAGCCCTTAGTAAAAGGAAACAAATTTTGGACTGAAAATCCTGCAGATATGGCTCATATGTTTTGGAGGGTGACTGTACAAGTGTCTGGGGTGGAACTGGTATTTGAGAAACCTTTTGGTATGTCCTGGAGAGTGCATAGCTTGGTGCAGCAGAGCAGCAGCTTCAGCAAAGGCGCTGCAGTGACTCTGCTGTGCAAATCAGTGCTTACACATAAATACTGGGTTAATGCATCTGACAGGAACAGTGTAGAATAACAAGACTAACTCAGTACTGCTGTCTCCAGTGCTCGTGCTGCAAGAATTCATGTTGTCTCTCTGCACCTTCCATATGGCAGACACTTTAAAAATACAGTGGTTTAACAAGTTCTCCTGTTTCCACCTAAATTCCTCTTCTCAAGAGTAAGGAGTGACCCTTTGAATCTTTCAGCTGCAAATAGAAAAGAGCAAATCAGTGTCCACCTCAGGCTGCAGCCTTTACCCTCTAGCCAGGCAGCACTTCGACTCGTTTCCATCCAGTCCCTTGTTTCTACAAAACCCATAGGAAATTAAGAACACTATGACCTGGGACTAGCTGGGCTCAAGTGTGCTTGTGGGTTCTATGATTCAGGTAGAAAGACAGATAGACAGCAAACAGTGAGCTTTGCCGTCAGTTGCATGAATTATTGTGTGCAACAGCCTTATTACTCTGTCAGTAAAAAATATTAGAATGTTTTGAATCTTCTGATGTTTAGGCCATGTCCACCATCTATTGCTTCTTCTCACCCATTGTCCTTTAGAGCAAAATAAACTCGCAGAAGTACTCTTGATGGGTGGCTAGTATTTGGGCCTAGGGCTTCAGTGCATTTGGGGTTTGGATCCTGGCTGTGCTGCTGACATGATTTATGGTATTTACTGTTCAAATTGAAATGCCAAAGACATCCATCAAAGCTGTACAAAAAGTCCATTCCATCCCTTCTCTCTCCAAATCATGTCTGAAGAGGTATTTTTGGCCAAGTATGCCAAGCAACACACCGCTTATCTGAAAAAAATGGGACTCCAAAAAAAGAAAAAAAGATCATTGAGATCACAGCACATACATCATAAATAATAAGTTATTTTTCCTACAAAATGCAAAAGAAATGCCAGATAAACTTATTTTGTTCTATTAATCTCAGTTGAATTCTGCAATTATTTTCCTGTAGTAAGTTCAATCATATTTTAGTATCGTTACCTGTGCAACATTTTATCTTAGCACAGTCAGTCAGACAGGTAGAAAGACTGATTGATTTTTTTCTCTTTCTATATTGAATACTAAGTAGAGGCATAAATGGACAAAATCATCATTGAAATAGAGACACAAGCAGTATTTCCCAGGCTAAGTGCAAAGAGAAGCCAGCATATCTGCATTTCAAACAAGTCAGGGAAATTATTGTGGAAGGACTGCTCTAACTGTCGTTCCTGGGAAAGGGCAAAATGGAAATTGCTGGTTTGCTATTCAAGTGCATCACCTAGCACAGCAGGGTCTTGGTCCTCTCAGAAATTCTCAGAAAGGCTACCAAGCAAATAAATATTCTTTTCCATTTCTATTCATTTTCTTGAAGCATCTTCCATCCAAAGGCTTTTGAGGACTATGTCCTGATTGTGTAACAGAAACATCCTACAGGGAGGGTGTTACAAGTGTCCAGTGCCCTGAACATCTGGACTGGGAGGTGATCAAGGTGTGGAGCAGCTGTCTAGCTGATGAGTTTCAGCTAGGTGCCTGAGGTGGTCTAGCCAACCTGGCTGCTCCTGTTGTGGCTGTGTAGCCAGGAACAGCAGATGTATGGAGGGTGCTTTCTTTCTGTGCGCTGCTGCAGATCTGGTTGCCCAGAAATTATTATTCATCCTATATTTCTGACTTAAATTTCATCTTGATTTGGCCACTTTTCAAATCCAGAGCAGCACCACTGGCAAGGAGACTTTTGAGGGACAAAATTCCTCAGCTTTGATTATAACTTCTGTGTGTATTATGTCATAAGTATATACAGACACCCCCAACCACCTCCAAATACAGCCTACTACCTGCTGTGACGTTAAAGGGGCAGCTTGCTAACAAAATTTTGTGATCACATTCTAATGAAAGGAAAAGGTCTTTACAAGTTCCAAAGCACATGAAGCAGTTACATAGCAAAAACTGCAGGCCACCCATCTGAAATGCCAAGGCTTTTTGTGCCTTACCATGCATGGCAGTTGCCTGGCCATTCTGCCTCAGGAGCCCCCCTCAGAACTGCCCACTTTCCAACAGAAGCCAAATTCTACTCAAGCAGGCAGGATAACAAAGCCATGATGACACAGCCTTGTGACAACAACAACACAAGTGGTGAGGGGGAGCATCTCATTTCCTTCCCCTCCCTGAGCCTGCAAAGATGAAGAGGGATGTGGATAGGGACCCCTGATGGTCCCATTATCCTGGCAGCTACATCTTGCTTTTAGGGTCATCACACTGGAAAAAGGCCATGGACAAGCAGGAACTGGCAGTCACACTGAAGACATGCAGGCCCTTAATGGTGTGGAGGGGAAGTGAAACCAGGAGCTGACAATGTGTTAAAAATCTGGCATGCTCCTTTTACACTTGGTCGTGGAGCTGGGAAACCAGGGCATGCACTCAGGCTCTTGTCACAGAACATGGAGGGGTAGCGTGGTGGGGTAACAGCAATGTGGGGGAAAGCCGTCACTGAGAAACTGCTTAAAAATATGCCCTGAGATCAGATGAAAGTCCCTAAGCCTTGCTTGAAAGCCTAGACTCACTACTGAGGAACATTTATGGGTTCATATCCAGGGCTGTGGTGGTGATCCCTATTGCACAAGCTGCCTCTCTGTTAAAAGGGAGCTGTGAGGGGGAAGATGAGTGATGTGCTTTGCCATTCCATGGGATGTGTGAGATTTCACTTACTCACAAGTGGTGCAGATGAAAATACAGGGCATAGACCTGCCTGTGGTGTGTTGAGGCCTATTGGCAATCGATTTGGGAAAACGCAGGTTTCCAGATGTCTGCAACTTCTGGTATGTGTGCTGTAAACCAAAGGTATAATGGTGGATGAGGTGTCTGCACTCAGTGCAAACATTTTTCCTGCTTGCATTGTGCCAGAATGCTTTACTTGCTTTAATCATCACAAGGTAGAAAGCCAGTGAGTAAAGTCTTGTCACTTTATGGGTTTGCCTGAAATTGAAAGAAAAGAAAATGTAGCAGACCAAAAGCATTTAATCTGGAGCAAAGTCAACAGAACGAGTTAACGAAAGAAAGTCAGTTTTTTAAAGGTGTGAAACTGCTGAAGAGAGCCAAGATACAAGGGGTTATCCATGGAAGTGGCCAAGCTAAACAAGACAAGCTGGTGACTCAGGGAGGCTTCACCTCCAGTGTCATTCATAAACCCAGCCTGTCTCTGGGCAGCCACTCAGCTTTGATTGTGTCCTGTTTAACTTGGCCTTTGGATGACCAACTCTCCTGAAAGTTGGCTCTTTGGGTAGGTATCACACCTTAAAACATCTGATCCTCTTTTAGAGGTGCAAAGTGCTCTTTTATTTGATTTCTTTGTACTGCCTGACTGCATCACTGGGTTTGGGTTGATCCTACCGGGGACAGGCATGTTTCTCACTTGCAGAAGATGGTAGATCCAGCAGTGACTAAGCTGACAGATTTGGACAAAAGTCTCAAAAAGGTTCATCTCCTCCTTTGTAGCCTGCAGGCTGTAGCTGGCATCTGGAAGACCGTGGCAGAAGTTTACCAAAAAACCACAGAGGGTAGTCTGATTTCAGAACTGAGATCCAGACATCAAGGCCTTGAAGACTCGTGTCAGGCGACATCCTTGGGAAAGGTTGTTTTGCAGTGTTTTGGTAGCTGTATAGAACAGGTAGGGTCGAATGTCACCAGCACCTAAGACGTTGTTTTCTCGCCCAAGATTATGTGATAAAAATGAAGCTATTTCATTTTCAGTGATATTTTCCATGAATTTAATGAGGAGAGGTTCTATTAATAGCCAACCAAAAAGCACTTTCCGGAGCTCAGCATCAGCACTGTGCATCTCCCTGAGTTTTCAAACTGTTTTGGACTTTTCCAATGTTTTAACTAAGCCGAGAAAAACGAGGATGAACTTTAGAGCAGCAAATTTGAAACTTACACTGAGTGTTGCCATTCCAGGCTCCTCGATATCCATATCTGAGCAAAATCCACTGGCGCCTCAGACTGCAGGTACTGAGCCACAGCTCTTGGCACTGATGCTGGGGTGGACCATCACCACTCCATTGCCACAGAGAGCTTGTGGCATGGCTGACTGTGACTTTGTTCTTGCAGCTCAGTGCTGTCTGTCAGGTAGATACTAGCTTAACATGAAAGTTGTCTTAGCCCTCTGCTACATGACTTAATTTATATTGCCATGGCAGTGAGAGGAATAATCTTTCATCCACTCTGATCTTGGCTCTAGAAACACCCATTTATATCTTGATTTATATCAATATGGTGGCAAGGCACAGAGGTGCTTGAGGGGACCTTCAAGGCAGACTTGCCTAAAGGCAAGTCCTGTGCAGGCCCCTACTCCTTCCTCTGCCCTCATGAGGACAGCCACAGGCTGAAAGATGACTTAAGAGCTAACCATGCAATATTCCTTCCCTGAGGGTCTGACATTGCCTTCCTGGCTGAAGCCAGGTGCAAAAAAGTCGCCTTTTCTGTGAGACGAGAGGAGCTGAGAGCCATCACTGCAGAAATGCTCCAGTCTGTGAATCACCACTAGTCACTTCTCAATGCACTTGTGGAGTGAGAAGCAAAGAGAGCCCCTGTGCCCTGTTCTCAGCTGGGGGCTGGGAGACTGCTTGCACGTGATGCTGTCATTCTGGGAGGGTCAGCCTCTATCATGCTAGCAGCGGGGCAGGGTCCAACCGGCTCAAAACTAAACCTGTGAAGGGTGACATCATGCAGGAGGCACTTCGAGATGCAGCTGCCAGCACGTGTTATTAAGCTAATCATGGTAGAGGAGGAGCCCCCCGAGGCTGAGTTGATAAGGTGAAGAATACATTCCACTGTGGCAAATGGAAAGCCCTCAGCCACCTTCGGCTTGGTGTCACAGAGCCGCACGCTGGAAATGGCACAGCAGTGAGATAAAGTACAGCCACCCCCAGGGTCTGGACTCTGCTGTCTCACTGCCCTGGCCCTGAAGACACCTGATATTTATGTTAGGAGCAGACAGCTGTAGAAAGCACAGAAAAACCCAGGACCATGCTGAGGACTGCTGAGGAAACCATTGCCACAGACTGAAGCACCCTTACTCTGGGGAAGGGTGTAAATGCCTCCCAGTCCTGCCCTGAAGCCCAGCTTGCCTGCCCCTGTCCCTGGTTTGGGCTGTAGTCTGCATGTACTTCCCGTCTTCCCCCCTTCTTCCACGATGATTATCAGATGCTTCTTTCTACTGCTTATCAGAGTAGGTGCTGCTATTCTCTGGGAGGTCCCATCTACTACAGGGTATTCTTGCAGTTGGAAAGCTTGAGGGCAGCAGCCCTTCCCCCTGTGTCACCTTCAGATGTCAAAGTCCATGAGATTTTCAGAGTCATGGTGCTCAGGAGCTGAGGACCGAGACGGGTTGATAGCTCAGCTGCTCTGGAATACAAGTCCCCATACCACCAAAGCTGGCATCAGCCCTCCAGGGGAGGAGGGACCCATGCAGAGGATCCTGCAGTGGACAAGGGAACGAAAGGACAGCCATACATCAGGCAGTCTAGGAGGCAGAAGTTCAGATCTCAAGAATCAAACTAAAAGAAAACAAGCAAATAAAAAAACCACTGCTTCAGCTTCAGCTAGGAATCCAGGACAGTAAACAGAGGAGGCTGGGAAGCCAATATATTCTACCCTGGGGGAATAGACTTTGCTTGAGCCAAAAGGAAAGAAATGAATATAAAATAAAGAGCAAAGATGAAAACGATATATCGCAAGCCCAAACTACCACGGCCATGATTGGCAGTTTACATATTACATTTTATAGCATTCCTCTTCTCCTCCCTCCATATTTTCTTTCTCCCCATTTCTCTGCTGACAGCTCATACACATGCCTTGTGCTGCACAAATAAGCGCTCTGCTCCTCCCTCGCATCCTGCTCAGACTTCACACCAGTCCTTCCCAAGTTCAGAGACCACCCCACCGTCCTGACTGCATGCAGAAGAGAGAGCAGGTCAAGGTCTGAGTTGTCACAAGTCCACTGAAAAGACTTCCTGTCATGTGCAAATAAACCCAACTCCTCTCCTCTGGCTTATTTTGTTTTTACTGAATCCGGTCAAATCACGATTTCCCCCTTCTCTTTCAATAAACAATCAGCCCGTGTCAACTCGATTACGAGCTGCTGATGCAGCATTGTTGAATCCAAGCCCTGAGTGTATGTTTTGGCAAAAACAGTGCTGTTTTCAGCTAGGCGTGCAAGGTGTGAGCCAAGAGGCTCAGCTTTCCCAGCAGATCCAAGGTGGGTTGGAGGCAGGGCTCCCACTGGATGCCTGGGCAGCAGGGCAAGGGGCTAGGTCTGCACATCTTGGCACTGGTACTTCTGGCAAGGCATGCACCACCTTGCTGCTCCTCCTGAATTGATCCAGAGTAGGATCTCAGCAGGATCAGATACACTGAGCAGGGAGAGCACAAAAAAGCCCCATGCCTATTCTGACCACTCTGAGGGCAACCAGTTGGCATGTCATCTCCTAAGGAGGCTTACTTTGCCTACATGAAATTCATGGAACACTTTTGCCTCTCTGTCCAGTGTAGGTGTAGGAGCTCTGAGAGCCCTGAGCTGCGCAGAAGTTAAGGGGCAGGGTTTGTACTTTCTCCATACCAGGGCAGGTACCCTCCAAGTCAGCTCGTTTACACTCAAGACAATACAGCCTTCATGTCATTCCTCTCTTTAAAGGGTATTTATTTCTTTCAGGGCAATGGTGTATCCCCATCCTCCATTTTCCCCCGGGACCACTCATGCTTTTGGTCTATTTTTAGTCTATTTTTACTGTTGCTGCTTTCTTTTGGATGCTCTTTTTCACATGGATTCAGTGGCCACAGGGGCAAGGTCTGTGAAACACAACAGTGAAGGCACAGACACAAAAATGAAGCGTAACACGATTTGGGAAAAGTGACTTCCCACTTCTCCCATGAGGTCCTTCTTGCAAAAGTCTCTTTTCCGCATGTGGAATAACACTCTTGCTCCCTACTTTTGTTGATAGCATGCAGATTCACAAAGTGGCTGTCTATAGCATTCTTTTTTTTTTTATTTCTAACCAAATCACGTTTTTTTTCCTGGCAGTGATGCTGTAGCAGCAGAGCCCCTCGGGTGGTTTGCAGTGGGCAGGGCTGCAGCTGTGGGCACCGGCAGACCCCGCTGGTGGAGGAGTGCTGCCCTCGGCAGAGCTGTGCAGGGGTGGCCGTGCACAGGGGTACCTGCACACGAGTGCCTGGCTCTGCCAGAGACTGCCTGTGCCTGTGCCTGCATCTCCTCTCGCTGAATTCCACAGGCATTACGTGTCCTGCGGAGAGAAGGAACTATTTATGCCACAGGCATAAATAAATCCACTGAGCATTTGCGTTAACACAGGTTGCTCAGGGCCTGAGCTCACTCTTGCTCTGGACAGGGACAAAATCTGCCTTTGGTGGGAGATGGGTAGGGGCTGTGGTGTGGGGATGCTGCTGGGAAGGACACAAGGACAAACATACAGGCAAGGTGTCTGTTGTCTCCTTATTACGTGATAAGTTGTATTATTTGCTCGTGACTGCTGGCACAAGCCAGGCAAATGTATTTCTGCCTCCTCATTACACAAGAAGCTTGAACCTGTGAATGTTTGCATACAGATGAGACAAACACACAAGCACGTCTTGTTGTGTGCAGGCTTGACTCAATAGAAAGCAGTGGCTTCTTGGTTCACGAGAGATGTGTGGTGCAATTATCAAAAGAAATTTTTAAAAAATATATTTGCTACACACTTAAATAAATATACATTGTTATCCCATGTTTCAAAGGAAGGAGATGGTACCATGGCTTTTATCAAGGGCAACAGGATGCCGCCAAGTAACACCTGCACAGAGTTTACTGCTGGTGTTCTTTAGAAACAGCTGGTGCAATTTATTAACTAGCCTTTAGATACAGATGATGTAGATATTCAACAGTTGAGCTAGAGTCAGGGGAGAGAAACAGGCATTTCTGTGTATGGGTTACTCCAAACGGGGACACATCTCTAACATCAGGCAAGTGAATTGCACTTTACTATCCTCTTCTTTCTCTTGACTCTGAAGGGACTCCCGAGATCAAGTTCACACATAACACTGCCAATTTGAAAATGTTCATGAAGCAATTTTATTCCTGGTTTTTCCTGGAAGACTTTGATGACCATAAACCTGTGACATGCAAAACCTCCTTCATTTTTCAAACCTGCCTTTTTTTGCCTTTGTTGCCTGAGTGACACTTATGTGCTGGCTGATTCACCACTCCCCTGGCTATTTCCCAGCATGAAATTGCTCTCAGCGAGTGATGAATGAGTGCTCTGCCTTAACTCTGCCAGAGCAAAGGGCACAGCTACCATATACACCACAACTTTTGGAGTATGATGGATGTGAGCTTTTACAGAAATCTTTATTACCTCACCTTCCTCACTCTTGGAACCGAACTTCTCATGAGCAGTTTTCAATTTAATTTACTTTCTTAAGAAGAAAGAAAGAGGTGGCAAGTCAAGAGTGATTCTGTTACAGTGATTTTATAGCAGGGAGGTGCAATGGGCTGCTCAGCCAGGCAGAGTATTGGCACACTGCTGGACAAGCAGGGAAGGCAATGGCACTCAGACTGCTTTCGGTGCAGCTGTAGGACTGCACCCATGGCAAAGACTTGTTTTGGAAACAAGCTGGCTTTACAACTACTGTAAGCATTTGCTCTTCATTGGAACTTGGTACACAAAATCTGGCACAGTTTTTAAAAAAAACCCAACAAAATAAAAAAAAAACAAAAAAACAAAACAAAAAAAACCAAGAGACTGATCTCTTTTTCTATTGTAGTAACAACAGAGCCTAGTAAAACAAAAGAAATGAAGTCCTCTGTTATTTAGTGACAACAGCTCCTTAACAAAATCTGGATGAGATTGTTGCACTTTAAAGTTAGAAGGCAGGGCTAGGGTGGGTGGAAAGCAAGTGAAGAAGGCAGCTGTAGAGGAAAAGCATGACCAGGCTAAAGCTTTTGAAGATATCAGATCGGTTCTTGGCACAGCTGCCAATCTTGTATGTGACTGCGGCCTTCATTTGTAAAGGTGAAACAAATTTTTAAGTCAGAAACAGTCCTATGTGTGTTTTCTCCAGGGGAAACCTGGCCCTGAAGAAAGCTACTGCGGTTGAGGGTAGATGCACAGGGCTTATGCTGTGACACTGTAACCTGCAGAAAGCTGCTTATATTCTCCAAAATGCATTTACAAAGGTTTTACAAGGCACGTGTCTAAAATTATGGGCGCAGTTTTGTCTTTTGCCTTCCAAAAATGAAGCGCAAGTGTCATTCATGTGAGGGACTGGATTTTAATAGCCACAAGCACCCAGGATTTGGGTTTGCTGCAGTAGAAGTGGGAAAGAAGAGGAGCATGAAGCACAAAGGGACAAGGAATGGACCACTTCGAATCCGAAGGCAGGTAACACACTGACACTGTAACATGATGATGTTAACCAAGCCCTGAAACCCAGTCTCACCCAGTAACTGGGGCCAGATGACTAAAACAGGTTGATCCTCCCTGCCATGCGGTGGAACTGGCAGTGCACTTGCTGCAGGACTCAGCACAGAGATGCGGGGCCGAGGGAGGATGCCAACACCATGGGAGCCAGAGGTGCCAGAGCACTGCTGGTGTGAGCGCACAGCAGCACGGAAGTCAAGGCTTTCTCTCTGCAAGAAAGAATCTCTGCTGCAACAATGTGTCTGTGGATCCTCAGTGGAAGTTTTGTGTCCAGCGCTGGCAAGACAAAATACCACAAATGGATTAAGTTGTCAGGCTGCTAATTTATTTTCATACACGCAATGGCTGTCTTGAACAAACCTCATCCTGTTTAAGCTCAGGGGCTGTACTGCTCATTCTCTGTGTTAAAACTAGATAAACTGAGGAAGTGTCTAGCCTTCCATTTAGCTAAGAGCTGAGTTTCTGGACAATGCATCAGGTGCTAGCACAATCTCAGCTGCACTAGTGGATTTGTCAAAGCATATATTCAGCAAAGGGTTCAAGAGTTTACATCAAGGATAGGTGTGTTCCAGGAGGCTGTGTAAAGAGTTTAGAGGTGAAAACTCTCTGTACTCCAAAGCTGAGATAGGGGTGCCAAGACATTGTCTTGGGTCTTTATTGAAAGCTGTTCAAAACTCTTGGTCAAGAAATCATAGAATCATAGACTGGTTTGGTTTTTAAGGGACCTCTCAGATCATCTAGAACCAACCCTCGCTCCCGTGGGCAGGGACACCTCCCACTAGACCAGGTGCTCAGGGCCCCATCCAACCTGTCCCTGAACACCTCCAGGGCTGGGTCATACATATCACTTCATGTATCACATGGGCAACCTGTTCCAGTACCTCACCATCCTCTGAATAAAGAATTTCTTCCTAGTATCTAATCTAAATCTTTTCTGTTTTAGCTTAAAGCCATTCCCCCTTGCCCTATCTCTACGTGCTTTTATAAAAAATTCCTCTCCAGGTTTCTTGTAGGCTCTTCATTGCACAACAGGGCTTTCTACTTGGCTGTCCAGTGTTTACAACTTCCAAGAGTCTGGATATTCTTCAATTCAAATTTCTGGACGAGAAAGGCACCTTTTGGCTCACAGCTGTGGCTGTCCTCAAGCACTGCAATGGTAGGTGTGGAGAAAGAGTTGAGTGATGAGCAACCAAAGTAAAGTTGGCAACTTAGATGAGGTTAGGTGAGTTAATGCACTATTAATGCACTGTCGGGCTCAGACATATTAGTATCAAGGTTCCTTGAAATGTCTCACATGCTTGGCTCTCTCCCCAGCCAGTGGTGTGAATGCCAACCACTAGGGACAGAATTATGGACTGATATTGTCACCCCTGACCTTCTGTTTCCTAAACAACTGCCTGGTCTCCAAGAATTGGCCTCCAGGGCTTGCTAGGGAAGGAAGCAGAAAAAAGCATCCAAATCGTACCCCAGCCTTGCTACTTGTGCTAACTCAGATCTTTCTGTTAATTGGCGCTGTGCATAATCAATACCCTTGTACCCTAGACAAAGGCAGGGAAGGAAAAAAATGTAAAAAGCTCTGTTTAACAAAGAGCACCGATGGACCAGATAAGCATCCTTCACTTAAAAACTAGTCATGGAATGAACAAACAAGGAGAGAACAACCTGATTCTCACGCAAATTTTTGCCCTGAGAGACGAGTTTGTAAGCACAAAACCTGATTATTGGCTAATGGTCATTTGCATACCCTAAACTCTCTCAAAGCACCTCTGAAACATTAGTGCAAAGCATTTTGTTAATCAGGACTGGTCCCTTCCACCTTTTCCCATGCAGGTAAGTGGTATTTGCCCGCAGAACAGGAAATTGCAGGTTACAGCCTCTATCAAATGAAGAATCACAGCCTCCAGAGGGGAAAACCAAATGCTCTCACAGCCACAGTGCTCAAGCGGAGCAAGGAGAGTAGCAAATGATTTGCTAGAGATCATACAAGGAAACAGCAAATAGGTTTGAAAGAGTTAACCAATGTCATGTCACCCTCTCAAATATCTCTCAAAACTGGTCTAAGGGCATCTCCTGGGGAATTCACTGGGATTATTTGCTTAGTCTGAGATGTCAGGGTGGTACAGCTTCATGGTTCCAGAGATTCAGCCTTTGGAAGCCAGGTTTGGTGTCTGAGTTGTGCCAAGTCACCCATCTCCCCTGTGTCTGACTCCAGGTGTCCCTTTACTCCCTTGCCTCCATAGCCCGCAAAGTATTGGCTTTCCCCTAGAAGCAGCCAAGTCAGGATGCTAGATTGTTAGACTGGTGTAAGTTTGTAACAAACTCCTGCTTCAGTTGCATGAGGAATACATTACTGTTCAGGACTCTCGAACTGGTTTCTGCACACCTCACTGGGAAATGTGAAGGGTGACACAGACAGCAAAAAGCTGAATGAAATTGCTGGTCTTTACCAAAAATGCTAAATTACAACAAGCAGAAAGCTGCTCCAAAGAGGTGCTCCCAAGGATCTAGATCACCTGCTTGATTCCAGATATGTACTTTTCCCACTGGAAGAGTTTTACGATGTGCATAACAGAGGTGTAATTTAACAGTCACAGGCACAGGAACACTAGTGATGGTGAATTACGCCAGTCCTGGATTTAACAGTGCCTCTGTGCCTTGTGCCAGCAGAGTGATAAGGAACAAACTGCTCCCCAGAGTGCTCATCACACTGTAGGCTCACTGGGAAGAGTGGGGGCAGCATGAAGATGTCATTCATGAGGTACCTTGATGGCTTTTCTCCTGAGGATCTGTGTTAGGGCTGTGGCATGGGAAATTGTGGCAATGGTATTGATCGACTCATCTTGGGTTTCAACTTGTGCCAGCAGGGATCAGGAATACTTGATTGTACTGCAATATGCAAGAAGAGGTAAGGCCACTTAGAAGAATGGGCATTTGGTTTTGGCCTTTGCTTGTTCTGCTCTCAAGGACCTCCTCCTGAACAGTGTGGACAGCAATTCCTCCCCTTCTCTTTATCCCTGTCTGCAGCTCAGGGATGAAAAGAGGTGGGGATGGCATGCTAAAATCCCAGGCTTAGCTTTGGGCAGGTTTTTTATTTGGTCTGTTGTTGATGGAGAGCCCTGTGCTCGAATGTTCCCTTCTTCTTCCAGAGATTACATCCTCTGGTGTCATGAAGGGGCTTTTCTGTCTTCATGGTGGCAGTGACGGGTGCTGGATCTAGCCCCAAGGGAAACAGGTGCTGGCTCAGAGCTGCCCATCTCCGAGCCAGGGTGCCCTTGGCCAGCATCACTCTGCTGCGATTCCCTCTGAATCTCAATGAGCACCTTGGGATATCAGGGGCAGATGGGGATACACTGATTACTTGGATCCTTCCTTTTTTGGGACATGACAAGCAGTTCCTTTCCCCGTCTCCTTTCATGTTCACACAATGCTTTACACTGATCTGCCCTGCGCACATTTATCTGCCAGGCAGAGTAATAGAGCAGCACCCAGGGAGTCTCCAAGGCTTTTGTAGGGGTTTGATATCGCTGAGCTGTGAATGCAGCGAGAGGCAGCATGTGTAGCTAATCCTATGATACAATAACCAGGCCTTCGTGGTTGATGTCAAATTTACTAAATGCATGATTGTTTATTGTTTGCCTGTGTAATGATGTGCGTGGGACTTAGGCCAAATTGGAAATATTAATAAACATGACAGCATTTCAGTAATGCACCAGACAGAATCCTCCCATTGCTCCCAGGAACACTAACACGATATGTTCATAGATGGAATAAAAGGGAGTTCTCTTTTGGAATGGAAAAAAGGGCTTTCTATTATCTAAGCTAAGTAGCAAAAGAACTCACTGGGTTATTCGCACTGGCGCACTTCAACTGCAGGTGGGTTCATAAGCTTCTGTCTGATATAGCAAAATTAGGTCAGTGTAAGGGACAAGGAAGCTGACATTAGCCTGTGCTGTTGCTGAAAGGACTGCTTGTCTATGAGGAGGAATGGGCTGGTGATTTACAGGGCACTTAGCTCAGGCAAAACTGAGCAGTCAGTTTTATCTCAGCCTTTTCTTCCTTATGGACCAGGAGCCTTTTGGCTGTGGCTCTTTTATTCCTCTAGGCCCCCTGGGCAGTGGTACATCTGTGTTGCCAGCACTGCAGAGGGGGATATTCAAAAGTAACCACGCGTGAATGTTTATTTCCCAAAATCAGTCTATTTGACCTGCACCAGGCAAGCTCCCTCCTGCCCTTCCAGCTTGGGTCTGTGACATCACAACTTTTTGGTAATGTCCTATTAATCACCTACTGCCTGATGCTGTGAGTTCTGTCTGGTTTCCTCCAGGATACTTCATCATCTGCAAGCAGGACTTGGACCAGGCAGAGATGCCTCCACCCAAGCTCCTCCAGATGCCAGTGCTCCGAGCTTTGCCAGAACTGCATGACTTCTGTGCGTGCCATTAAACTGGGATGATGAACAGCTTGGCTGTGAGCACGTGGAGTGCAAACCCCGGTGAAAACCTGGCTTGGGCCCCTGGCGAGTGAGTGTCCTCACTGCCATGCAGAGCTGCCATCTGGCAGGTTGGACCTGGTGTCCTCACCTCTCCAGCTTCCCAAGCCAGTGGCTTTTTTGTTTCCTTTTAAATGAAAACAAATGTTAACCTCGGCTCATGGATGATGCAGCCCACGGCTACCAGCAACACCTCTGTGCAGGGATTGCTGGGATGAAGGAGCTTAACTGCATACCACACAGTACCCAAAAATAGCCCCAGTGGATCAGCAAAGGAATGCAAGGAAGAAAATTATCCAACCTCAGGGAGCAACGAGGCAACCAGGCTGCAGTTTGTGGAGCAAAGCATGCTACAAAGTGCTCCATATCAGTGGGTGCAAGGCAAGGCACAGCCTGTTTTTCCCTGTGGCACTGCCTGCTGCAGCCCAGGATCCATGTGGGATCCCATTGTTGCATTTTGCAGGAAAGGGGCTGCTGTACTCTTTACCTCCCCTCCTGTGAGACTTGCACTGTGAGGGCTGTCGTGTGATATTAGTGTGACACACCTATTTCTTGTTTCAACCACCTTCATGGGGAAAAAAATGCAAGGAGAATCCAGTTGGGTACAACTGGACGAAACTTGGATGAGGATTGTTTAGTTGTAGTGACAATTTTTTCCATTGCCACGTGGTGTGGCCTCATATGTTCCTTCTCCATCCCTTCCTTACAAGTTGGTCAAAACTTGGAAACAAGGCATGTGCCTCGGAGCAACTTCCAGCTGTTCCATAGGATGGTTACTGCAGAAAGTAAGAATGTTTGAGCCTGAACACCTTGCAGGCTGCAGTGGCATTGAGTGACTTTACCACTTCCAACTCCTCCTTGAGAAACGCTGCTGGAGGAGAAAAGCTCCTTCCTTTTCACCTCAGCACTGACAAGCTTTCAGGGAAGCACTTTCCAGCATGGAGAGTGCCATTTTCCTCCAGCAGTTTGCTGCAGGGGTTTATCAGATTTTTGGTTGTCCTGACACAACCACGTCTGCCCCTTCAGCATTCTCACCAAGGGCCCATCAGCCCTTTTCAGGTATCATCATCTCACAGGTTCAAACTGTTCTGCTTTTCCATGAGGAAGCCAAAATTCAGGCTATAGAAATTCAGGCTACAGGTCCATACATAGTAGGCACAGGTGTCTTCCCTGCTTCTTCCACAACATACTTCTTTAATTTTCTTGAAGACAATTTTGTCTGAATGACTTTAGCTTCCTAATTGTCTTCATTGTCTGGGATCACCAAACCCCCTCTCAGCTTCCTGCGTGTCCCACCTGCAGATTCTGTCAGCAGCAATAGTTGTGCCTTCCAGATCACTGGGGGAAGATGCTGCAAAGTGTCAGGTCTAGAAGAGGTCCCCAGGGAGCCCCACCAGAAGTGCTCCTGTGTGTGCCACATCCATTAGTGCCTGTCAGCCATCCAGCCCCTCAGCTCTTTTATACATTCTCTGGAGCTGTTGCAATATTGTCATTCTCCCCCAAAAGTGCAGTGTGGGGCCTAGTGGTGCCACACCTAGGGATTGCCTCCAGGCAGCTGAAAGTATCAGTCACTTTTTATAAAATCAACAGAAAATTCAATGAGACTTGTTTTGTGTGAAACACTTAACTGGCACTGATGCTTTCACCCTTTTATTTTTGTTGTACTTGACTCCCATACAATATTCTCTGTTGTTTGGTCTGGGGCTGATGTCAGATATTTCCATCTTGTCTTTTTCCAAACATTGGCATACTCTTAGACCTTCTCCAGTCCCCTGGAAATTTGCTGGCCCCCCTGGGGTTATTAAAAATGAATGCCACCAAGCTAAACCTCTCCCATACAGTTCTTTAAGGATTTCAGGGTATAAGATATTTGCACTTTGCAATTTAAAATTGTTTATCCCTAACAGCTGTTGTCTGTCATTCTCCTCAGTGATACACTGGAGAGCACTTTATCATGCTTATGTCATCTCAGCATATTATCTATTTCTTTTCAAGCATAGCACAAAAATATTAATCAAACTATTCTGCATTATCATTAACTGTTTCACCAGCTCCATCTAGAATTGAGCTAATATTGTTGTAATGACTCATTTTTCATTTCTTAATGGATATCTTTATGGGAATTGTTGAATTTATTTATCTACATGACGGTTGTCTGAATGTTTCCTGACTTTTGAATATGTATAATCAACATTGTCTTTAGATATATCATTCAGATATATAATTTGCAAAACATAAATTATTCAGGATGTTGCTCAGCCACACAAATGAAAGAGTTTTCTTATCTGTGTCATTCATCTCACCTAGATGAGAGCTAAGGCACAAGAGATGCTGGTCTTTTCACTTTTACTAAGTCCAACTTAATTGAAATATAAACTATCCAGCCCCACACAGCAATGCTGCCTACAGAAAAGGGATGCAGCCTGATCAGAAAGATAAGGGATTATCCTCAGGTTCAGGAGACATAGATTTTGTTACTAAGTCTTCTCATGCAAATCATTCACCAGCCCATGCCCCAGCTCTCCTGCCCAGTAACTGGGACTCAGTGCTGTTTCACCTCCTCTATGAAGTGCTCAGAGTCCATGGAGGAGCAGATCTTCCTTGAGAGAAACCTTCTGCCATTGGGGGGCTTTAGAAAGGTATTGAGTGGGCAGGATTAGTGCTTGTTTTGTTCTTCTTTTGTTGCCATTTACCTGGCCATTCATTTGTATGAATGTCATACAAATTTGTAGCATTTCATTTAATTGTGATGTACTTCTGGCTTGAAATTTCTGGAAAAGCTGTTCAATGCAAAGCTAGGACTTCAGGGCAAGAAAGCAGAATCAATACTTGTTGATCTTTTGATAAACTCTGTCCCCAGAGAGTGGGATTTAGACCTTCACAATTTCCAGTCTCTTCTCCTGGCGAGTGAGTGGAGTAGGTGGAGAGGAAAGCTGAAACCAGGAGGGATCTGTATCCAATATGTGATTTGTTCTTTGTGGAGAGACCAGCTTTGGTTCAGACTGCTCCAGCTGGTAAAACTTTCACTCTGTAAATTCAGTGTGAAACCAAATGTGTTTCTTAAAACAGATCCTTGGAGGACTTTCAAAGACACCGGTAGGTCAGATGTATCCAATTAGTAAGGGCCTGTGACAGCAGGCGAGAGCCCTGAGGGGCAGGGTGGGGAATCTTCCCAGAACATCTTGCCTGCACCGGGCTGAACTTCACTGAGGTCACCTCGTGGGTTAGAGCACAGGGAGTTCATGTTGGGGTTTTGGTGGCAAAGCCTTCTTTGAGCAGGTCTCATACAGGCTGTCATGTCATAGGCTCTCAGCCCCACTTACACATCCACCTGCATGCCTTCTCATGTGCTTGGAAAATGGGAATGGAGGGACATTTCTATTCCCAGCTTTTTAATGTCTCTGTCTTTGCTGGCTGCTGTTTTGTAAACATATCCTCTCACAAGATTTTTAAGCTTGACTTCTCTTTAGCCATGCTCTCTATCACCTGGGAAGGTTTTACCCCTTGTAGTGTATCTCACCTCTTTCAGGAAGTCTCAAAAACACGTTTAGAGTCCTGTGAGTTCAGGACCCTGTCTTGCACCCCAGTACTATTGGGAGAATAGCCCTGATACTTTACTCAAGTACAATTTTTCTCTAAATCTCGGATCTTTGGCTCAGCTGTCATTACAATGCAAAGACAGTCCGAACTTTCTCAGAGAGTTGCTCACACGCAAGGCTTGAGACGTGACTCCTATTCATTGCTTACAGCCTCCACACTGGCTTACTCACTGGATAAACTAACCAGAGGAAAGTTTCCCACAGAGATAGCACCTAGACCTTTCCCCTGAGAGGGTCTTGGGGCATTTCACAGCTCACACGAGTACACTGCTGCTGTGGAGACGCAAAGGGTGGCCTGGGGCACTGCACGGGAGACGGATGTGTGGTGGCAGTGGGCAGCTGGGCACAACTCCTCCTGCTGATACAGAGCTTGGTAGCAGCCACACAGAAGCAGAGACAGGCTTAGTTTGTAAAGCCCCAAATGAGAACTAATGAGAGGAAAGGTGACCTTGGTTTAAGGGGTGAGACAGAGCTGTCAAGAAGCATTGCTTTCCAAAACTACTATGTGAAATCCCCAGTTATTTTCCAAGCTGAAAAGGGGAAAAATAACATGTTCCTACAGACTCCTGAAGGATACTGGGATGCTAGGCATACTATGAAAAGACCTAGCCCTCTAAAGCAGGGATCAGGTTGAAATACATCAGAAACAAAATTATCCACATTTACTGTCTATATTTAATTATCTGAAACTCATCTTTACCAAGTGCCAAGTGTTCAATTATAAAAAACCACTGTCCAGTCAATTCCTCAGTCCTGTTCATTAGTAGTACTCAGGTGCCGAGGAGCAGGGATGTACCTGAGCTGCCTGTAGGACTGCTTTAACAGCAGTAATAATTTTGCAACAGCTGTCACTGACATAGGAACTACTCCAGATGTGGAGTGTTTATGAGCTGATTTATGAACTAGAGTAGAATCACAGCAGATATCTACGCTATGGGTAAGCATACAGAGGATGATGCCTGCCTCCAGCTTCAGCCCCTGCAGATGCACCTCACTTCATAGCTTTCTGTCAGCAGAGGACAGGAGGAGGAAGCAAAGTGCGGGAGCCCTTGAGGAAAGGATGAACAAGGCTTTGCATTTTAGATGGGCTTTAGGTTATAAAAATAATAAAACCCAAGCATTTTAATAGAAAGATCAGCTCTAACATTGGTAATCTAGACAGACAGCAGTGGGATGAGGAGAGACTTAGGGAATGTTTGATGTAAAATCAAGGTCGTGCCCTGAAAATCAGACACAGACGTGGAGAGAGGTATGTGAACCATTAAAATGAAAGGAAACCTGAGATAGTTGCTCCACCAGCTGCCAAAGACACCACGCTCTGTTTGTGCACGCTGGAGCCTACTCTCCTCCACATTTGGCAACGTGGCAGAAGCCGCATTGTGGTACCATCAGAGGAGAGGAAACCCAGAGGATAAACCAGAAGTGACCTAGGAACATACTTTAAAAATTCCTTTCTACTCATTAATCTAATGTGAGAGAGGGGCTTCAAAGCTCTCAGTGGAAGGGAAAGTCCTGGCCCAGGAGCTAAGGGGCTGAAGCCCTCTGCTCACTTGCTGATCTGACACACGGAGCTCCTCTCCTGCTTAGAGGCACCAGTGAGCAAGGAGCTGCTCTGTCCTTACGTGTGAAGGGGCAGCAGTGTCTCTGCAGATGCCACAGAAGTCTGCAGTGGTTCTTCTTGGGAGTGCCAAGGTGCTGCAGCGAGACCAGCAGACTCTTCACATTCAAGTTTGTACATTTCTGGAGGAACATGAAAGTTCTGCTCCTTCTCATTTTTTTACGCCTAGGCCAAATCTGGGAGACCCTGAAGCTGATAACTTTATTGCTGCTGGTTTTACTGGGTGCTGTGACATCCACTATCCTTGAAACATCTCTTGTTGCAGCACCAGCTTTCACTGAGCTTTCTGCTCTCGACTCTCAACATGGGAAACTGGCTCCTCCAGCTCAGCACCTCAGTGCAGCCTCCCCACCACCTCTTGGCCAGCACTTACCTCTGCTCCAGAGGCTGACAGGCTCCTGACAAGGACAAAGCAGACACTCAGGAGGGCACCTCATACCCACCAGGCACTTGTAACTGCATCTGGCCTGGACCCCCCACAGCAAGGACAGTGTTAGATGCTCTGGGAGAGAGGCACAGGCTACCCACTAAGAAAGCCAGAGCTGTTTGTGTTTACATTACTGCAGGGATCACACGGTGCTGCTTCTAGATTCAAAGCTGTGTGATCAGCAGCAGAGTGGCTGAGCCGGGGTGCAGCTGGGGCTGTGGCCTTGTGCCACTGCCTCCTGCAGCTCTGTGCTGCCTGACAGGATGATGGACTGTCACCACATCCTAACAGCACGTGTGGTTACCCAATCCCAAGCAGCTGGAATGGAATAAGGTTTCCATGCCCAATTTCCAGATTAGAAAATCCAAATCCTTGTGCAAAAGGACAGAGCATGGCAGCGATGGCATTCAGTCACCACAGTGCCGTCAGACACATATGAGGTACTCCTGAGACACTGAGCAAGTTGCAGAGGGTCATGAGGGCTGGAGAACCACTCCATGTCAGCTAGCAGCATGCAGACACAGTGTTTGGCATGTCTCTGCTGGAATAGATCCCTTGATACCAGGGCTGGGAGGCAGGAGGGTGGCAGGTAGGGAAGGTACCAAGCTGCCCTTGCACCATTACACCTTCCTAAGTTCGTCGTCTGTCACTGTGTGTCCCCATGTGTCACAGAGTGTTGCTGGCTGCCTACAGCCTGGGGAAGTCTCCTCCATGGGAAGACGGCCAGGAGCAATGCCGGCAGCGGAAGGACAGACTTTTCCAAGGAGCACCAGTACGAGATTTCTTCCTCTTTGTACTTGGTCATCTAAACAACGGCTCTGATTAAAACCAGGAGCTGTTGCACACTCAGCTGCGTGTGGACATCAGCCCAGCTATTTGGTCAACAAAATAAAAATGAAGATACTTAACTCTGAGCATCTGTTTTCTTACTTTGTTCTTTTTCTTAATTTTGGCCGAGGCCCTGTGAGATTGGAGAGTTTTCCTGACAGGTCAGCACAACTAGATGCCTTAAAGCTTTCTAAAGATTGGTTCTTTTACTTGATGATGGCCCAGAAAGCCGCTGGGGACGTACAGTCAGCATCCACCCTTCTTGGGAAAAGGAGAGGGTGGAAGGGGAGAGGCCATGGTTCTGATTTGCTTGGCTCGCTGAGCTGCTCCTTATGCCACAGCCACATGATTTGTGTAGCTGTGACACAAAATCATAAATCAATCCAGTTGGGCTAGAAAAGTTCACGAACCCTTACTGAACTTTTGGACGAACGTGGGTTGGGTTTCAGGCTCATGAGGAAATCCGAAACCAGGCAGGCGTCAGAAGGATTTGCGTTTCATTGCAACCCTTTTGTAGAGCTTCACTAGAAAGGTGGTGGTCAGGAAAATGCTGGGTTTGGTTAAGAAAAAAAGTGTTAGCATGAGAGCCTTTTAAATAGAGGAAGGCTGACTTTATGAAATAATCCTACTAACAGTGAAAAATTACTATTTTGGAAAACTACCTCTTGTACAGCCAGGAGTTATCTTCATTTCACAGAATTGTCCAGCATGGTTAAAACATCTGCTGGGAAGATCCATTCCATCATATTTTGCAGATTTTCAGAGAGGTTTCAAATCTCTTACTCTTAAACCTATCAAATTGTATTGATCTGTTTGAAAACTCCTGCTTTTTATAAAAAAACCCACCTCATTTTATAGGCATGGAGGTTTCTCGAAAATATCTTAATGCAATGCTAGCAAAAGGTTTAAAAGGGTATCTTCATTTTCAGACAGCTCAAAAATCATCTGTATTCCTCCCTTAAATCTGAATGCAGAAATGAAGCCAGAAAGGGCTTCCTTGTCAGGTTCACTATTGCTTTTCTGGCTGAGCAGGGTCTGGCTCTCCTGCTGCGTCTCCCAAGATGGCAGATATCTTCAGTGGATTAGTTTGAGTTCAAATTTTGAATAAGCCTTTGCAATTGCTCATTGTAATTGGGCCAGGGCCAATAATCAGGAGACTGACTCTAAGATAACAAGATTTCAGGTCCACTTTATTTGCCCTCTTCTATTTGAACCTTCAGGTTTCATATGTGCAGCTTTTTCCTTCCCCTTGCACAGGAGTGAGAAAGCTGAGATCCTCAAGCACTCATGGGGCTGTACAGTAAATTTGTCCGAACAGCAGAAACACCACAGCTCTTTCAGAATACGACTCAAGAATTGGCATCTGTGCCTCCAGATGACCAAGTGAGGCTCTGACTCCACTGAACTTTGTTTTTCACCCATTCACAGTACAAATTAGTAGAAGCCTTGTTATACTTTACAATTTGTATTTCAAATAAACATATTGCATACTAAGAAACAGCTATGGCTATTCAGTCCAATGTTTTCACTGTGTTTAGGATGACTCTTGCTTTTGGATTAAATTGACTCTGGAGCAGGTCCCAAATTAGCAAAAACAAAATAAAAGCATGGCATTTCAGTCAGTTTAAGCACCAGAGATACACAATAAATACTGAAGATTAACCAACACTTTGTGGAGATCTATGTCTCTCATAAAGCAAATCGTGCTGGTGCAAACAACCGACCTGTGTGAAAAATGACTAAAAAGTCCAGTGTTCTCCTTATTGACAACTTGATTGTGATGGTTCAGAGGAAAGGGCTAAAAAAGGGAGGACAGTGAAGTGCCTTTCTCAGGAAGGAATACTGTGATTGTCAGATTCTGAGCAGTGACTTTTATTTGGCCTGGGCAAAATTCAATTTGGAATTTAAAGGGAATAATGAGCTGAAAATCTCTGAACTATGTACAGCTGTCCCAGCAAAACCAATCCTCCGGGCTAATTTCTGCTTCTACGGAGATGGATACACCTCGTGTAGGCTGCTGGGGGACTGGGCCCCTAGGATCAAGTGCAGCATTTTGGGGTGCTCTGGACATTGCTGGACCATATCTGCATACTTGAATATCTTCTTTTCCGCAAGAGTGTCCTATGGGCTCCCTCTCTGACCTCTGCCTAGTGTATGTAAGTCCTGAGGGTCTAAGGGGAACCACACTGAGCTTATAGACTTACAGCTGAGTTTGGAAACTGATTTGTGGCTTTAAAATATGAGGTCTCAAATATGAGAATTATTTTACCTTGTTTGTCAGAGCAGTGGATTCAAGTCCTTCCATGCCAGAGGGAGTCCAGGAGTAAGAATGGGAGAGAAGCCAGAGAAGGCAGAGAAACAGGACTGGGCTTGATAGATAATATATGGCAGAAATAAGAGTATTGTTCCTCAAAGAGGACAGGGAACCTGAATTCGTAATGTTCTACAGCAGGTTGCCCAGGACCATGTCCAAAAGTCTTTTAAATATTTCCTAGTATGGAGACTTTGCAATCTCCCGGGGCAACCTGTACATCAGTAATATAAAATAGGCTTCCTGCCTTTCATGCACCTTGTGCACACCTTATTCTTGGACAAGTTCTGTGTGTAACAGGTCAGCATGTACTTTAAGCAAGGCCAAAGCAGTTGACTCACTTGATGCAGCTTTCATCCCAAAGCATCCATGTTTCAGCAGAGCAGCACGGCGAGGAGCTACCCTAACTCCCCATTTTCCAGACTTGAAGTTTTCCAGGTGGAAGCAATTATTTAATTTCCTTCTATGCATGAAGGAGCCAGAGCTGTGTCTTTGACATTCAGGTGAGCTCCACTTCACCAGAAGGATAGAGAACACCATTTCAAACATACTTCCACTGGGAAGAGTTTAATATGGAGAAAATTGCTCCCAGGGAGCTATAAGAGGGAGAACTGTACCATGAGAAGCTGTAAGAGTTATTCTTTTCCCTGGGTAAAATCTTGGTGGAGAGTAAATACCATTTGTGCTATAACACAGCAGGAACAGGAACAAGATGAAGGTGAAGTCTTCATTTTGTAATGGAAGAATTTCTACTCCTCAAAATTCAGAGTTTTGTGTGCATGGGACTTTGTGAATGTGCATGTGTGGTCCACAGCTCTTTGTTATATACTGTGATTTTCCCCACTCCTCTACAGAGATAAGTAGGTAGGAGGCAGCTGTTTAGATAAGTCAGCAGCAGGCGATAAGATTATAAGAAAGCCATTGGACGGCAGTGGAAACTTTCCATGCCACACGCAGGGTTTTTATCAGGGGTCTACAAATTGTCTTTGTTTCAGTTTAAGGGCTTAACTTAGCTCATCCTCAAAGCAAAATGGCCTCATCCTTCCTGTCATCTTCCAAGATAGAGGAAGTGGCAAGATATGTGTGTGTGTTCCCTGTCACATGGTATCACCTTACAGCAAAGCCTGGAAAACAGGCTTTTTAATCAGCATTTTGTGTTTATTTTCCTTGTTTCCCTCTGTCTTTGGTTACTTTGGCAAAAAAAACCTCCGTTTCCTCTTTTGCTCTGCTTAAACAAACTGGAGGATTCAGAGATGGTGTGAAATGAGCCAGCCCTGATGGGACCTAGGCACAGCCCTTCCCATCCCTGTAAAACCCCAGTGCAGGCACTGCTCGCATCCCCTGCTCGGTGCCAGGGAAATTGCACATGTATACTCCACGTGTAACCTAAAAAGCCTGAAGGTCACTGGGCAGCTACTGAGGTGATAACTCAGCCAAGGCTTGTGGACTGGCTTGCAACTACTTAGCTCTCAGCCGCTGCAAACACGGAGAGGCTTCGAGCACAGCTGTGTTGGCTCATCGGAGAAGGTGATTCAAGAGATCTAACTTCAGAAAACTGATTTGTGGAAGAAATCTTTTGGCAGGGCCTTTCAGATGCTGGAGAGGTGCATGAAGGGATTGGCTTGGTAAAATCAGGGTGTGACCTGCACCGGAGTTGGGTACAGGCAGGTCTGGAAGTCCCATGCACTGCTCTATGTGTGATGAGCACTTTTGCCCTGTCGCTGAGGGGATCGTAGCATTTCCTTAAAAAAATTAAAGTATCAAACCAAAATTTAAACACTATCAAAACAAAGCAGTGGCTTGAAATTGAGCACTGTTCTTCTGGCCCTAGGGACCAGTGTCTCTGGAGTTCAAAGCTTCCTTGCAAGGCCAGTGTCTGTGCCGGAAGGATTTGCAGAGTATATGGACATGGTATAATGAATGGGAGAAAGAGGGCTAAGGGCTCATTATTATTGTATTTATTGGCCAAGGGGACTGAAGAAGCAGAGGAACTTAGATGTGTTCCTGATTTACTTCATGTATGTCCTTGTTTTTCAGCAACCAGAGGTCTTCCAACCAGGTCCTCAGCTTGTGCTAGACACAGGCTCTTCCTCTGCCACCAGGACTCTTACTGTGAGGTTCTTCAGGAATGCTATTGCATGTTAAATCCTCATCCTGTCTCAGTGAACATGACGTTGCAAGCATAGACAGGATGTTTCAACCTGATTTAACCAAGTCAAAGAGGAAATATGTAGCAGAAAAACCTTACTCCCTGCCCACTGATAGCCCAGTGTTTGACCTCAGGTTGCAGTTCACTGAAAACCATGAGTGAAAAGACCTATGCCAAATGAAACCTACCCAAAACTAAATGCAAATTTTGTGAGCAAGAAATAAATGAACCAATTGAAAAAGCTGGAGAAATGTCTAGACCTCTTAGATGAGTTTTTGTATTTAAGAAAGGGTTGGCTTATGTGCTTGCTTGCAACTCACCAACCTCAGAAGCAAATACTTTAAATCATCTGATATGACTTTTGTCTGGGAATGAAGCGATGAAACAAAGAGTGCATCTCATTGAAAACCCCAGTCCCAAGCCCTGAGTAACCCAGGAATAGTCCACAGACCACTTTAAAGTTCTAAGAACTTTTCTGCCTGATAGTTGTTCATGCTTATTATACATGTGATGAAAAAGATGATTTATAACACAATCCTTATATATATAACCTTTCTTCTAGAAAACAATCATTGTTTGTGCAGTGCTGGTAGAAGCATCTGAGTTGTGAAGTGGTTTTGACTGCAGGGAAGTGAGAGGTTGACTCAGTTAAAAACCTTTCAACATCTTTAGTTCAGTTCCCTAGAGAAAGGTCACTAAAGGCGTGCAGAACAAAGGCAGGAGAAGACACTCCTTTTCCTGCTGTTGATGGCCCTTGAGTTGCCAGTGGAAAGATGCTCTGACTTGCTCACGTGAAGAAAGGTGCCCTCACCACCACCAGGGTGAGTGGCCTGCAGCCCCATGGAAGCTCTGCACCTCATTCACTGACACGGAAATTTTGTCCTTATATTTTGGTGGAGAAAGTGGTTGTAATTCATTCTAACAAGCCAGAAGGAGACTCTTTCTATGTAAGATGACCCTCAGGGATTACTGAATAGATATAGGAGTTCCAACAGGGTGTGGTGTTAGGAAAATAGGCAGTGAGGGAGTGTCAGGACATCAGTGATCCTTGTGGTCTTCTTGTTCCCTGAGACGGCAAGTCCATTCCAGCCTGGGGCCTCCCTGGACACAGCTGCAGAGTCCAGATAACTCATTTTAACCAGGAAAATTGCACTGCCCAAATCTTCTTAGAGAAAGGAGCACTGAAGAGGACAGATTTCTCACTAATGTAAAAACGACTCCACATGGGAATTTCTGCAGAATATGCATACCTGTACACAACTTCATGCATATAAACTAAAATTATCCAAAATTCTGTACAGATCAGTCTAAGGGCCAAGAAGTGATTTTTTGTGTTCAAAAGCAGTGTGCTGAGAGCATGGGGAGAGAAGTTTTAAAAAAATGGAAGTTCGTATCTTGCTTTTAGCTCCTTTTTTTTTTTTTTTCCATTTATGATCATCATTTGGTAGTTTCATACTTCTGAATGGGCTTTGGTCAAGAAATTCTGGGTGTAGAAATCAGTATTTTTAGTTGTGAAACAGAGACATCATGGTATTCGCTTTCTTTGGATCTCTTTTCCTGAGGTATAACTATTGAACCTCTATTAATTGCAGTTGAAATAAGCGCAACACTACCATTACTTTCAGTAAGGTCAAGGATGGGTCCATTGCAGACAGAGATCCATTAAGCCCTTTATGTGCTGGCCAGGCCTTACAAAATTGGCCTGGCGTTCTTGTTGTTCATTCCTCCTGGCTGCTGTTAATCAATTAATATGTGAAATTGCAGAGTCAAATGGAGATGGGATATTAATACAGAGTGTGCACTGTTTCCCTGCAGGAATTCATGTAAAAGCTGTCATTAACATCATGCATATACATGAGTCCAACAGAAAGCTATTAACTTATATATTCATCCAAGCAGGCTCAGTAAGTGCTTTACCATCAAAAGTCTTGCTGCACTTGAAATTAAATATGTGTGTCAAGGTTAGCACTTCCTGGGCTGAGAAATTGAACTAGAAGAATATTAACAGATGTTAGCAATATATGTGTGTGGGAGGAGAAGATCACACCTGAATCTAGTCAGTACTGAACAGTATTTGGAGCCTGCAGCTAATAATCTAGAAAAAAGCCCCACTTTTAAGGAGCACAGATGGAGTTAGTGTTCTCTGCTGATGCCTTTTCCTCTCAGTATGCCCAAATGGACAGTGTTTAAACACTGTGACTGTGTTAAAGTCTGACCTTGGGCACCCAGGAACTTGCATGGTCTCTTGCAGCAACGCAAAGCCACCTAAAAAAATGTCTCTGACTGATGCAGAATTACCTATTGTCTCCATCTCCCTGCTGCATCCCATTACTTGGTGATGGGACAACAATTTCTACTCCCTATCCCTGAGACAATCCTCTGGTTGGAAGTAAAAGTAGCGAAACTATGTTCAAGGCAGCTGGTTTAGGTTGGCTTTGGTTTCCTAAGACAAATTCTCTTTTTAAAAAACAAACTGTTTTTTAACTGTTGCTCAAAATTGTTAACAGAATAGGTAATGGATGTCAGGAAAATGCAAATGTTAAGCTCTGTTGGAGAAAAGAGCCTGCTGAGGTCTGAGATCAGATTTCCAGCTGTAAAAGAGAAACTCTGTCCAGGAGTGCACCCAGGACTTACCAAGTGGCAGAAATCCACTATGATCCCACATCACATACCCTGTGATGTCTGAAGGAGTACACACAGGAATCAGGGAAGCAAGCAGTCACATTTGTAAAAGGTCCAAGGAGGGAAAATGATGTGTGAGAGCTGGGAATTGGCAAAGATGACTCTTGTTTAAGAAAGTAAAATAGAATAGACTAATGAGACAATTGGGAAGCAATGTGGCCAATGAGATGGACACTTGTTCTGGGGAAAGTGCTTGGGAGCCATTTCAAGGGATATAGTAAGAGAAGGGTGACCAAACCCCAGCTGGATTAGGGGAAGCCAGAACAGACTGAGACACAGGAGGATCATGTCATGCTTAACTAGTCTTCAGGAATCCTTTGAAGATACCACTGCCATGACAGATAAGGGCAATTTAGTGGGTAGCAGAATATTTTGATTTTCCAGAAGCATTTGACAGTTTTGCATGCAGCAGATTAATGGCTTTTGTACAAAGACATTAAAGGAAAGATAAAACAGTGACTGGAATGGAAAAAGAGCTTAAAAATAGGAGACAGAGGTTGGCAGAGGATGGAAGGAAGCATTTCTGACTGTTCCTAAAACTGACATCACTTCTATTTATAGCAGACCCAATGCTATTTATGTTGAAGCCAGTGGTAGTGTGCCACTGAGATCAGATTTGCAGGAAGACAATGAAAATGGGTGGTGTCCTGCTTTGATCTATGTACCTGTTCAGAACGGCCTAAAAATGGGATTGTAAATCTCCTTACAATATGAGCTGCAGGCAGACAACCTCTGGAAATGCCGCTGCCTTGGATTTGGAGGGTCTCGCACACTGGTGAGCTCTCCTGTTGAACCTGTGTAGAGGGTCTGAGCAAGCAGCACTTCCTGCAGCCAGGTAGTATGAACATTCCCGTCCAAACCACTGCCTTACTCATTGGGCCAAAAGTATTTCCTTAAAGTGCTATGGGAAGATGTGGAAGCAGGCCTGAAGCATCTGTTTGAGGACACAAAGGGGCTTTTCATTATCACAGAATAACAGAACAGAATCACAGGACAAGCTGAGTTGGAAGGGACCCTCAAGGAACATTGAGTCCTGCTCCTGGCCCTTCACAGGACACCTCCAAGAGTCACACCCTGTGCCCAAGAGTACTGTCCAAACAATTCTTGAACTCTGTCAGGCTGGTGCTGTGACCACTTCCCTGGGGAGCCTGTTCCAGTGCCCAACCACCCTCTGAGTGAAGAACTTTTTCTAATATCCAGCCTAAACCTCCCATGACACAACTCCAGGCCATCCTCTCAGGTCCTGTCACTGGTCACCAGAGATAAGAGATCAGTGCCTGCCCCTCCTCTTCCCCTCAAGAGGAAGCTGTAACTACAATGAGCTTCCCATCTATCCTTAAGGCTGCAGGCTTGCACAGCAGCATCCTTAGTGTGTACCTGCAGCAAGATTAGGCCTCCTGCCTGTTGGGAGCTTTGAGTCCTAACGGTGGGCAAAGTGTCAATGCTGGCCCCATGGGCCAAGTGCCAGTAGGATCTGCTCAAGATCAGAAGAAATTTAGGAGACAGCCCATGAGCTGCAGATCCCCAAAAGCCCTTCATATATTGTTCAGCAATGGTAAATATCTCAAGTCGTTTCAGTCCTAAACTTAGGATGCTAGGACAGCCTCCAGCCACCTCTCGTTAAACCACAGCCTGCTCACTGCAGGTAGAACAGTGAGTAGCCCTCAGTGAAATCCTTTGGTAGCCAGTGCACTGAAATGCTCAGAGGTGCTGAAGGGTGAAAGGCAGAGGAAAGGTGAGGTCCTGGCTCGGGGCTCCATCAGCTCCAAAACTCGGAGTTATCTCAAAGGAAACAGGATTTGAGGCATCGAGCTCTTCCCTAGGCACTGCAGACAACTGTTTGTATGTACCACTGTCCCCCAAGTCAGGCTACAGGAGTTGCCCCTGTTGATGTGCATTGGCAGTGGGAGTTAAAAGAGGCTTCATGATCAAGCATCTGATGGGGCAGAAAGCCACAACCAGAGGAAACTTGTGCCCAAATTACCACCTCATTGAGGTTTTCTGCTAGCCCTGCTCTCCCTAAAACTAGGGAGGATCAGGCTTGATGCCTCTGAAGTTGCCAAATGGGTCAATAAAGTGAAATCCTATTAATCCAAAATTGGTACCTGTCTTCAAGGTCAGTAGAGTCATGTTGTTTGTTCAGGAGAAGGACATAGAGATTTTCCCATTTTTTCCAGTTGGATATGGACTCTGGAGTTGTGTGCTACCTCCCTCTTAGGTAGAAGTGTCTTTCATGTAACTTGGTGCTCTTCTTCTTCAAGGATATTTTCTTGGTCAGACCCATAGACATAGGCCTATGTAAGAGATCTTAAAGGTATTCAACTCGTCTCCACTGAGTATCTCTAAATTTGCATTTGCACTCAAGTTATATTAATTTTTGGACACAGGGCACATCAGACAGTATATCATGAAACAATTTTTTTCCAATAAGCCTTCATTATCTTTCAGTCCTAAAAGAAGCAGTCTGCAAAATAGAAAAGCTTTTAGATAACTTTGCCTGAATACTCTTCTATTCCTTTTCAGTTTTGCCTGTAGCACTTTATCCTGACTTTCAAAGTGAGGATAAAAATACAGGAAAAAATATATCATGTTTGAATGCCTGTGGGGAAAACAAACAGCATTTGAAACATGTTGTTTTAAAATACAACTTCCTACCTGTTGTCTTTGTTTTTTCTGGAAGTGTCTAGAATCCTTGATAGCACTTGAGTTCTCAAAAACTCTTTAAAAACTTACTCAATGAAAATAAATCAAGATAAGGAACACATATGGTAACAATACTGTCTCCTGCTTGGTTTCAATTTGTTCCAGCTGTTTGCACGATGGTGAATTGCAGGGCCAGGAACACTGTGTTCATGACCATGTTACTGGAAGTGGTAGAGAGACCACTTGGGCAGCTCACTACCTCTGTGTGGGCAGGTAAGGTAACAGAGAAGTCAGCATTCACCTTGCAGCAATCAAGAGTTACTTCGATATAATGGAGGAAAATCCAGCTCCTCTAACTCCTTGAAGCCACCATAAGAAAAGGTCATGATCAACAAACAAAAAGAAAATGATATCTGGGTGTTCAAAGTCTGCCTGAAGTTTGATTTCTCTGCCAGAAAACCCAACACTAAAGTTTAAGATAACATTTAGAGGGAAACAGATGTACTTGGGTTGTTTATTTGAAATAACTCCTCATACCTCATAGCCCAGCTTTGTAAAATCTTTCTCTAACTTGAACATTTAACATGGTGACTCCTTACAGCAGTAATCATTAGTGATGCAAAGACAACCATCCCAAGGGAGATGTACTTTCCACTCCTACTTGTAACTGACAGTAAAAAAAGCTGTATAAGTGTTTGAGCTTATTTACATCAAATTCCTTATTAAATAATGGCATTAGATCCTTACACAGTGCTTTCTCTTGTTGTGTGATCTACACAAAATGTCCTATCCCTTCCCTCAGCGATACTATCCAAACCAGAAACATCACCTACTGTGTAATGCATAGAAATATTAGGGCACTACTGTCAATAACCACAGCCTCCTCTTATGGCTGAGGATATGACTGTGCTCATTCCCTCCCTTATTTCTCTGTAGATCCATAGACCAATTGTCAGGGGAGGATAGGAGTGTGTGTGGCGCTCGGATGTACTGGGAGCTTTCATCAGAGAAGCAGAATGTTTGGCCCCCAAGGTTAGCACTTTCCATGTCTTTCTGGGATTGCCCAGGTATGAAAAATTATATTTAAACATACCTTTAAACAAACCCACTCACTGCACTGTGTTTCCTATCTCAGAAGTTCTTCAGGCTACAATAAAGTTAAAACCAGGGTTAACTCTGATTGCTGAAATTAAATGTGGGATTAGCAGAAGCAAGGGCTAAGGTGGAGCAGTGTTTTGTGTTACAAAACCAGGAGTCAGCACACAACTAACATCACAGTCTGGGGGGAATGGCAGCACAGGCCAGGGTTCAATGGAATCAGCTCCAGAACATGTAACAGGTTGTAGGATGGCACCTGGATTTCACGCTGTCTCCCTTGCTCCTGCAAAGTGAGGAATCCTGTTTCCAAAGCCCCTCTACCCAATACCCCCCATACTGCTTCAGCACCCATCTGTGGGGGAGAGGAGTGTGGTGCAGCTGTTGCTGCTGAATCCCCGCTGGAGCGGGGCAAGGGAGCTCTTTTTGCACTAATGCAACTCGTTTCCCCAGGAAGCCTGAGCAGAACAGTGGGGAGCTTTGATGGGGAAGAAGATACCATGGCACAACTGAGGTGCTGAGCTCTCCTGGGCAGCGATACTGTAAGGACAGCAGGACATGTAGGTCTGTCCCTGGTGTTACCAGTGAGCACATGAAAATAGCATGTTACTTTCCCTCCTTGCTGCCCTTTTCTATCTGCTGTACTGTAGCCATCTGACCTAAACCACATCATCTTCCAGGCTGATGCTGTCCTTCCCAAGGTCATTGTACACACAACAAGAGGAATTTTGCAGTCTGGCACTGGTGTGGTATGGATGCTCCATTGGATCCTCAGGATTTTCAATCCCTCTCTGGGCCTAAGTCCTGCATTCACACTTGTAAAATAAATTTGAAAAAAGTGTTGCAAACACTTAAGGTTGGTCTCGTAAACTTCCTGCAAATTTCTCATGGTAGAACAAAGAAATAATATAAATATTTGAATGTGATCAAAACAAAGGAAGGTTGTGATCAGGGATTAGGGATTGTGGAACCTTGTGGGTGAGGACTGGGGTCTAAGAGTGAGTCTGCAGTGTTGACAGCACCAGTGGAATCCTTACACAAGCTTCAGATGATAAAACTGAGATCAGGTATATTGTGCAGAGAAGTCTGTGCTCCCTACATGTTTTTATGTTTTTTGAACAAAAATTCAGGATAATGAAAAAAGATTTTAGGAGGGCTCTAAGGTAGTACACAGTGGGTAATGGCCTAAACAGACCTGGCCAATCCTCTAATCTAAATCTCTAATTCCAGGTAAAAATAAAATTTGTCAGATCCAAGTAACAGAAGAATTTACAGGGGCTGGAAATAATGCTTCTTATTCCTTCTTTTTTAAGGGAGACTTCATGGGTGAGTACAAGAGACAGGGCTCCCTGCTTCCAGCTGGGCTTCCTGCCCATGTCGTGAGTGCTCACTAGCACAGTCTCAGGGCACACCAAGACAATCTCAGGGCTCACTAACACAATCTCAGTGCTCACTAAGATAGTCTCAGTTCTCACTAACACGGTCTCGGTGCTCATCAGCAGTGTCTGAGAGAAGCTGTGATGGCGTCCTTGGAGCAGCCCAATTAGAGGCATCACCAAACAGAGGCCTGCATAAAGTCTGCTGCAGCTACAGAACAAGCCCTTCCTCCCCATGCCCTCTGTGCTCAATCCACACAGCAGTGCAAATCAAGACAATCCTCAGCCGGGAAGCAAGAATCTCCCAAACAAACACTTGTCCTTTTATTTGTTCATGTGACCATATTTGTTGGATCTCTTCCTTACCAACTGGTGTCTGAAGTCCAAGAGACATTGTACTTTTGTTTTTCTCTGCAGCTGTGAATAATGATAAACATGATAAAGTGATGACCTCACTTCTAGGGATAGGTCCTATGGAAAATGAGCATTTTTCCTCATTGCTCTAAGAGACAGCAAAAGTGCATGGTCCTTCTTGGTATGAGCCTCTGCAGCTTGACAGAATCATCTCGAAGAGTCTCTGTCCTCACCGGGCAATTGCCTTTCCTGGGATGCTGCTGCTTACATCCCACAGCACCAGCACAAAAATGCTCTGAATGAGTTATAAAAATACTTAGAAAGCTGTCCAAGGAAGATGGCCAAGAGCTGTGAGGAAGAGAAAGCTTTGAACTGTGCTGTAACTGAAGCAAGGTCTCCACCTTCCAAGAGGAAGGGGGTCTCGGAGCTGCCCGATGAGGGGCACAGGCACTCAGTGGTGCACAGCAGCGCTCAGCAAGCAGCCCTGCCCTGTTCCTTACATGCAGTGGTTTCCAGAGCTGCCTCATTATCTCATTTCAAGAGTGAAATCTGATTAGATTTAAAAAACAATCAGTAAAATTGAAAACATTCAGGTTTTCCATGTGAGCAAACCCTTGGGTTCGAGTGTTACCGTATGGAGAATACAATGCAGCTGCCTGGGTTTTCCCCTCCCACCAGGACAGGAGCAGGCTGTGGACCTTTCCCGGAGCTTGCCTTGGCACTGCTGCAGGAAGCCTGCATTTATGGACACATTTTGTCCACAGTGACCCATCACAGCTCCTCAATTGAAAGCTTTTGGCCATGCTCTTGTGTCACTGAAGTCAGCAAGAACAATGCAACTGATTCAAGCAGGAACAGAATTTGGCCTGACAGAAGCAAACAGAAAGGCTGGGACAATGAGGCCTCTGAATTGCTGAGAAATAATCTTCCAGCTGATGGACATAAAACAGTATTTACAGAAAAGGCCAAGCTAATTTTCCATAACTGCCCTGGGAGGCAGCCCTCTTCCCGCTGCTTGTCTTATAAAAGCAGAGAAGCCAGCATTCACAACACTGCTAATACAAAATAAGTCAACAGATTGGAGGCATCTTTCCAAATTGACAACTGTGTTTATTAGTAAAAGTTACTAGTAAAAGCACTATGTAATGAAGATTTCCTCATTTCTTTGTTCTATGTTTATTATAGCCGCTCCTCTATTGCAACAAATAAAATTGACATGAGATTATTAGAGTCAAAGGCAGGCTTGAATTTTTTTTTTAATGTGCTTAGGGTAACTAACACAACAGACAGCAATGTAGCAGGAACTGCAAAGGGAGTAAGTAGTTGTTTCATGTTACAAGGCAGACCAACACAAATTTATGTGGGTAGTTTCCTGGGAACTGATCCAAAAAGAACCTTAGAGGTCACCGTCCCCAGCTCCACAATGCTGAAGTTTCAATGTCTATTCCCAGGGTATAATCTCCAGCCTCAAAATAGGTTCTTAGCATGGACAGAAACTGGATGCAAAGTGGGATGCCATAGCTCAATACTGGGTACTGCAAATGATCAGCCTCAATGGAAATGAGTCCCCAAGAGTCTCTAGGCATTGAAAATAGAAAACACAGATTAGCAAACACTTTAAATATATATGAATAAATGTTTATAAATTGTTTCCTTATCAAGAGATGCAGATCAACCTTGTACTTCTGGAAAAGTGATCAAGGGGAATGTGAGAAATGTATTCTGTAGAACTTTCTGACATCAATAAAGGGCTAAAGTGTATAATAAGCCTTTTCCAGGGTTTTAGTAATCAGCTCAGGTTAACAGCTTGAAGCAAAATAACCCATCTGGTTGTTATTCTATGGTAAATACCCTGGGGCAGCATGTATTGGTTTGTTAGTAAGCAGTGGAAGTGCAGAATCAGAAGGCTGATTTTAAAAATTCCCCTTTCTGATTAATTGGAGCATTTTGTTAATTACATGCTACACAAAAATATGAGCTTGAATATGGGCAAAATAAAGACCCCCCACAACATGCATTTATCCTCTGTATGGATAAAGAAATAGAGTATGAAGAACAGCCAATACTGAACTTCAGCCGTGTTTTCATACTGCAGTGCTGCCAAAGGCAGCAGTGTGAAAATCTGCAAGACTCACATTCGTCCCTGGTGTTTTCCAGCTCATTCTGGTGCAGATACAGCTGGGATAAGTTTGTCTCAATAGGGATATACAGAGCTGCCTGTCAAGAGCAAATATCAGTGTACTGCTCCTCGGAGAAGAGCAGATGCCAGCCGGCAGCACAGGAGTTGGTAATGCTCTGTTTCTTCCATGTGAAAGTGCAAACCATTCCCAACCACTGGCTGACCCACACAGCTTCATATCCATCTGTAGGGTGGTTTCCAGCCTTAACATTGTCTGGCGACATTTCCCCACCTGCAAAGCAAGAATAGGGGCTAAGGTGGCCCACCAGGAATACAAGAACAGGGCAAGTCTGGTGATATCCCCCTGAATACAATTTCCCCTTCTCTGTGTGCATTTGTGGTTTAATTTCTCCAAATAAGTCTTGTCTTTGCATTTCACAGTCTTCAACAGATTTTAAAGGAAAGCAAACCCTTTGTGAAAGCACATCACTTCTAGTGCTTTCTCCTTACACAAACTGCTGTGGTTCCTGCTTTATGGTCCCAGCTCCCTAGCAACAGATGCAAGGTGCCAGTTTTATCCCTCTTCCAGGTTTCATGGAGATTTAAGCTCTTGATCCCACACATGTACATGCATTTGACTGCTTGATCTTTCTGCTCAGTCATAACAACCCATGTCTGTTGCTTCCATGGAAAAGATGATGAACCACCTGGGACAAATCCTCAGAGATGCTTTGAATCTGTACATCCTCACTGTTTCTTCAATGTTTGGATAATTTACGCAGAGAACCAGTGAAACTTATGCTGTGCAGACCTATGCTGGCAGATGCTTCCAGCCTTGAAGTCATCCACCCCAAACTCCTGCTGTAGCACAGATAAATTGGTCTATGAATTTCTAATGCACCTCTCAAGCAGCACGGAGATACCATGATGTTGTGTCAGTGGGAGACATCAAACCTTTCCAATGTGTCCCTGCTTTGTTCTGCACTGGGATGAGCTAGCAAATGTCAGAGCCAGGACCAAGGCCGTGGTGTAGTTTCAAGTATGTGATGCTTGTAGTGGGGCATTTTCCAGGGCACTCAGTTAATTTGACGTGTTGCTGCAGGAGTCCCTGGCAGAGAGGCAGCAGGAGCAGTAAAGCTTATCTGAAAGGAAGTCAGTTCTTACACAGTCCAATAGTCTGGATTTCTCAGAAAATGTGTTGTTGTTTAGCTGTTTCCCATCTTGGAGAGAGAGAGTACACAAAAAAGACAGGAGCATGTGGGAAAGAAAACAGGATTGATATCAGACATTTGGTATGAGAGCTAGCTCTGTACTTGACTGAATTCATCTGTGTGCTGCTGGGATTTTGGGTAAAGCTGACATGGATTTGCATGAAGAAATTTGGACAAGGGGATGAAATGAAGTGCAAAAGAAATATAGGCTGAATTTCAAGACCTAATGTTTAAGTGTGAGGGAATTTTTAAAAATAAAAATGTCAAAAAAGAAAAAAATGTCCTATTTTTTCCAGCATCTGTGTGCAGTCAGACAATATACTAAGGAAGAGGCTGCCTCTCCCTCCCCTGTTCGTGCCCAGAAGCACCCCAGAGTCAAATCCCAGGGAGAAGCGAGTCCATGCACATGCATGATGGATGCATATAGTCACACAACAGGGACAAAAAGATGGGCAAGAAGGCTGGGTCTTCACTGGGCAAAGATGGAGTCAGCTCATCTAGAAGTGAACAGATCCATACTGTCTTGCCCTGGGCACAGCCTCTGTGATCAGTGTTTGCAGTGTAAAACAGACCCAGTCCAAGGAATTCAGATCACTCTCACCTAGAGCAAGATACTGTCCAAAGAGCACATCCTCCTCTATCAGGAGCTCGGCTTCTACATGAAGCATCGTGTCTGAAATCAAAGATGGATCTTAACACAAGGAGGCAGGTGCCAGCTCTAGATGTCTGTGCCACTCAGGCAATTAACTGACAAATATAAACCAGATCTCCACATTTCAAAGCTCATTTGCATTGCTCCTGAGACAGTCTGTCAGAAAAAGATGCAATTAGGTTGAAGCCGACAAGATTTATGCATGCGGGGAAAAAAGAAGAGAACAAAAAGCGAATCTGTCGAACACCCTAGGAGAGTGGCAACACTGGCACGAGCATCCTTAGCAGGAGAGCAGTCAGCAGGGCTATAGCAGCCAGGAGAGAGGCACAGAGCTGCTTCCTCCCACCTCCAAAGTCAGCAGGAGGGGATGCTCGCAGGGATGAGCTCTGAAATGCTGCCGGCAGCCTTGGTGGGAGGCTGCTGCTGGCAGTTCAGCTGCTACACCGCCAGCCCAAGCTGCCATCCACCCTCAGCCACATGAGCCAGGCTGTGCACACAGCTCAGCTGATCCTCTGCCCCTTGCAGAGTTCAGCTTCTCCTCACCATGAATGATGCACATGGGCATGAGGGTCCTGAAGGCACAGCCCTCCAGATAACATTCCTGTTCTAAACAGGAAGGTTGTCATTCCAGGACCATGTGCAAGCTCTGCAGCCACCAAAAAAAATGAACCTGCAGATCAGATGTACCTGAGATGTACCTCCCTCACTTTTGCTCAACTATCTTAAATGGGAAGGTGCCAAAATGTATATGACTCTCTTCCCCCCAAAATGGGAAAACTCCAAGTATATGGAATTAAACCTCTTATTTAAGAGTAAAATCGCTACAGTAAAACCACCTGCTTAGCATTCCGCACTAAGAAGGCTTGGAGTTACTGTGAGATTCATATTTGTGAAGAGAAAAACCATACTTAAATCTGCTCTGTGGTAAAAAGATTGCAATAATTACATGATTAAAACATTTTAATGGTTGTTGGAGATTGCTCAATGGGCGGGGAAAAACACATTCCCTCATCCCATTTTTTTTCTTTTGGCATCACTATGACAGGAGCTAATGGTGTCTGAGCAGCTCACTTTTGAGTCTGGTCCTTTATTTGCCACTGGGCAGACATTTCATTGGGCTGTTAATGAAAAGCACTCCTGTTTTCACTCTCCAGGCAGAATGGAACTGGGGCAAGCCCAAAGCTAGACTGTACATCTGTATTTTAACCCAGATAGGCAACTCTGTCAAGAGTCCTCTTGAAAAACTGAGTTTCGGCAGCCAATATATTTGCATGTGAGTTGGGAGAAGACAAAGAGAAGTGATCACTCTTGCCTTTGTCATGCTGGCTCCACTCAACAGTGGTTGCATGGCCCTAGGGCTTGCAGCCGTAGACAGTGAACTGTTGATTCCTAGCCATCTCGCCCGTGACACTCACAGCTTTCTAAATCTTCCTTACATTGTCTTAAATGTTACCTTTTTGAGGCTTAACAGTTGCACCCAACTCAGTCATTCCTTGTAGGAACACCTTCCGTTGTCCTGTTTGCAGAGAGGGACCCAGAGCTGTGCAGAGGTGAGCTGGGACCCCATCTCTGGCAGCAGCACTGGGGTTCCTGTTCCATGGTCTCTTTATTTCCAAATAAGTCTCAGTATTTAATTGGCTTTTGATTGTCCCTGTGGATAGAGGTGCTCTTTCCATGGACCTGTCTGCTCAACATACACACAAATTGGGGGTCGTCCTCCCCTCCATATGCACCACCTCACACAGTGACATAAGCAGTTTGATTCACAATCTAGGCAATTTATCTTCAAGAATTTGATTTGCTATTTTATTGCCAGTCATTTTCATTAGATCCTCTTGCAATTCCTAACAGCCTGCCTTCCTTTAAATACCCTGAAGAACTCAGTGTCACAAACAAATGCTAACTCGAGGCTCCCTTCCCTCTCCAGATCATTTATGAACGCATCAAAGAATCCAGACTTGGCACAGATTACTAGCACAGGTAAAAGACCTGCACAGCTCCACTGATTACTCTGCTCCACTGAGGAAAATTACCATTTACTTACATTTGTCATTTTCTATAATTAAGTCAACTATTTGGGCTGATGAGGACCCTACCTTTTGTCCCCTGGTTACTTAGTTTTCAAAAAACCATTATGAGAAGACCATAGGAAAACAAAAGGGGCAATGTCACTGGCATTACATATTAACTGATCTCACCAAAATACCCCTAGAGGTTTGTTAAGCAGAACTTCTCTCTCAGAAGACAGGTTGAATCTTTATCACTTGCCTGGTTTTGTCCAGATGTCCACTAACATTATCCTGTACCATAGTCTGGGCTAATCTGCCTGGAACTGATGTAAGAGTTGTCATTCTCTAGATTCCTCTCCACTCTTCATCCCTCCTACATATGATGACAGCTACATTTGCCTCCCTACAGACTTTAAGTGCCAGTCAATGAGTGCTACTTGTTAGACAATTTCTTGAATAAAACTGTTTGTAATTTAATTAATATTAAATTTCATTTAATATTAATTACATTTAGAATTTCAGACCTCCAAATCTACTGTTAAGATTTTTCAGCATGGGGAGGAAGCTAATACAGGTGCTGGATTTCACGAAGGACTCACTTTTACCCAGGAGCATGAATTAATTACAAATTCACATGGTGAGCATACATATGGCTTATTTGCCTAGCCACACAAGTTGTTAGGCATCCAATTTGCATACAGCAGGACTTTGCTTGCACAGATGCTGTCAAGCATGAGCTAACACATTCATTTACTGAAAAATCCATCTTGCTATGTTTCATTATTAAGTACATTGTGCTTCATGCGTAGTTTATCTTGCACTTTCTTTTTATTTATATCTTTTGTCCTCACTACTTGGGAGATTTTTTCCCCAAAAACTCTGTGTTTGGAACAGTTACGTTGATGTTATGTTGAATTCTTGAAAATAAAATTGACTCATTCCCACTGAAAGCAGTGGAATATTTGAGAGAGATTTCAACGATGCCAGTTATTTCATCTGGATCTGCTCATTACTCCTGCTAGTAGTAAGACTAGTAAAATACCTGCCCTTGCAACCATGCTCCAAGGATAAGTGCTGCCTGCTCTGAGGAGCTTCCTGGGGATCAGTGAAGGAGCCCTGAGCTAGACTGCTGAAAGCAATGGCAGAAACTTGCTCAATGGGGACATAACTGGTGTACAAAATCCAGAGACAAAATGAAGAAGCTTTAAAACCCTGTGAAGTTTTTGGACAAAAGTATAGCAAAACCAGAAAGTACCTCGTGTGTGGTAGTGAGCTCAACAAACTGACTAGAAAGCCAAAATCAGCACTACTGAAATATCCGTGCTTATAAATTGGGTCTTGACATAACTTTGGGGGAAGATCCAGTTCTGATAAAGACAAGGTTATGATGTGACAGATGTAGACAGAGGCCAGATCATTGTTCTCAATAATGTCCATGGGGAACAGGTTATCCAGACATAAGATTCCAAGAAATCCAGAAAATATCTGAATAACTTGTAAAACACTCTTGATAGTATCAGAGAGTAGAAACCAAAAAAATTATTTTTTATCCTCTGCCTTTGTGTACTTTCTACCAATTTTTTCTGTCCATAACTTTGTTTTTTGTGCCTGACCAGTAGAGCAAGACTTTGCTGGATATTGTGCACTGCAAATCAGACAGGATGTGAGACCTCCGACAGAGATCCCAGAGATTGCCAGACATCTCTGACAACCCAAACCACCATTCACTCAGATATGGTCAACAGTGAAGTGGTGCTGAAGAAATCCAGTCCTGATAATGTTCTATCCTCCCTGCTTTAAGATATAGAAAAAACCCCCTTTTTTTCAAGCAGAGAAAATGTACTTTTTCCAATTCATTCTAGATACTTGGTCTCTTATGATTGCCTTTAGATGGAATTGATATTCGTGCTAGATTTGACTAGAAAATGTAAGCATTTCAGGGCAGGAAGAAGAAAGAAAAGGGGCCAAAAACTATGCCCTTCTGTAAGGCAAAGTATAGATCTGTTGCCAAAAATTGACATGAAGGAATCAGAGCTAAATGCCTAGGTGCCAGGAGAAGTCAGGTGTCTACTTAAGTTCCTCCATTAAAAATAAAGACCCAAGCTTCCTGAAAAAAATTTCCTTTATATATGTCCCAGACAAGCAAATAAAGGGAAGCATGTGGGATATTGTGAAATAACTCTGAAGTTCTGCATAAAAGGGAGTTTATTTTTACTAGCTGCTCTTCATGTAAGCTGTTGCCTTCCAGGCACCTCACCTCAGACATTTCTGGCAGGCATGGCTCACAGTGCTGGCCTCTGATTTATTAATGAAATCCACTTTGTGATAGAATTATTTTCCATGGGGAATTATCATGCTTTTGGAGATGGGACAGAAGGCTCTGAAATTTCACCTGGGGTATCCTGTCACAGCCCAGCAGTGGGCTGCAGTCCAGTCATGTCATCCCAAAAGAAATTGCATGCCCATTGTAACATCCAAAGCAAATTTATATCTTGGATATAACTCCATCGGTATCAATCAAATTGATCTAAATCAAAGTCTGGCCCCATATTTCCAAGAACAGGGTCAGTTAAAAATAATTTCTTACACTTTGATTAATTCTAAGCTTTCTTTCCATGTGAATTCACAGTTAATTAAGTGCTAATGTGTCCTGTTGTAGTCTCCTTTGGGAAGAACTCAGCTCTGTGGGCTCATGGAGAAGAAGCTGCTGTGACACTAAAATCCTACCTTGTATATAGCCAGTGAGAAAGCAGGCCCAACACACTGAACAAGATGAAAAATTTGACCAGATTCACTCAGGGAAAGGAGGGACGTTTCTGTGAGATGCAGGCACTTATTTGGGATGGCTTTGACCCAAACGGACAGCTGAAGGAAGGACATGACCATGAGCAGAGATCATCTCCTGCCAGTGCCTCTGCTCCTCTGAGAGCTCATCCAGCTGCCATAGGGTAACCATTTCTGATCAAACATTCCCAGGCATAGACACTTAATTAGTTTATTTGCAGAGAGAGTTTGAAGTTTCAGAAGGTTCAGGATCCAATCACTTTCTTCCTCCTTACATTTCAGTCACACGTGTCCTTCTTCCCAAGCTTCAGCCAAGATCCCGAGCAGAGTGCCAGCCCAGCTCAGGGTAGAGAGAAACTTCAGAAACTTTTGATTATCCAGGCACCAATTTCATTTACAGACAGCAGCTGAGCATCATTCAGGAAAATGAGTTAACTGAAACACAATTAACTACGTGTCAGCAGAGCAAGCTGAATGAGTCTGCAGAGGAAATTAACAGGTACAGGGATACAATAGGGTTTCCAAAGAGCCTAAAGAAGCCAAATAAAGGGACACAACAAGCAACTCACATTTCTAATTAGAGAAGAAAGTATGAATGAAATACAAGTTTCTCCCACATCTCACTAACCTTTCACATGCCCTTTCACAAAGGGATTTCTGTGTGGGAACATTTCAGGCACATCTAGAACTTGTTTAATCCAAAAGTCAAACCGTGTTGGCAAGTTAGCTCAAGTCACTTTGGGCAGAGGGGGGGCAGTTTCTGAGGCAGTCAGCCATGCATTTGAGGTAATGCCACGGGAGTTAGGAGATCAGCCATGCAGAAAAGCCAGCAAGCTCTGCACAGCAGCTCATCAAAGGATACTCACAACACTCAGCAGTCAATCCCAATGCTGAAATACAGGCTCAAGTTTCAGTTTCAAGTAAATTCAAAGTTCACAAGTGGGGATATTTTCTCAGAGGTAGCAGTAAGCCTCTTTACTTTGCCTTCATGCCCCCAGGTCAATTTTTTACCTTGGGTAATTAAACCCTGTGTGGGGCTGAGGGACTGTGCTGTAAGGCGCACCCTGGAAAATACCCCAGGAGCTCTGCACGGCTTCCAGAGCTTGTGTCGCCCCCAGCCCCCCACCTGCATTCAGTTCAAAGCCCCAGAGCTGCAACCCTACTTTGGGCATTTCTGCAACCTGGGTCCTGCTGACCTGGGGCCCTTCTGCTTCCAGGGCTGCCAGCCCTCCTTTTTCAAGAGCCCCAACTCTGCAGCCCTCTGGCACAGGGCTGAGCACCGTGTGTTTTCCTAGGAATTAAAATAATTTCCAGCTTCAAAGGTAAACACAAGGATACTCTTTCTGTCTGCTCTGGTGGACACTGGAGTTTTCTCCAGGACCAGACACTTTTCTCAGAAAAAAGCGCTTAATTCCCAACATATTCCGAGTGCTTCAAGAACCATGACATGGCCTTTTACATGCTCAAGCCCTCACTTTCCTCACACATATAAGCAAAGACCCAAAGCTTCCCACGGGGCCTACCTGTCTGTAAAACTCTGACATCACAGCCATGTGTGAATGGTCAGGTGAACTTAAAAGGTTCTTACCTTTATTCAGAAAATTATGTTTGCTATTTCTTCTGATAGAAAAGAAAAATCAACTCTCCAAACAAATGGGAAGCAGCACTGTGTTTTTCTGATGTGTTTTGCCATAGTCTCAGGTTTAAACTAGACCCTGATGGCCACGCTTGTTGTTCTCCTGTGGGCAATGAGGAAGCAGTTTCTCAAGCTAGAGATGTGAACTGGAGTGATTCATTGTGCTTTACATGCCTCCTCTGATATTCCTAGCCAATTTAGGTAAATACAGTATCGGAAATCGGGTTTGGTATGAACAGTTGTGACAATTACTGCTAAGAGCCCCATCACTTTTTGCTTCATTTACTATTCTCTGTAATTATGTTAGTCATAAAGAAAGTCATTCGCTATTAATGTGGATGTCACATGCCCTTCTACGGAAACCTCAGCAATAATTAATGCTCCATTAACACCTTAAGTGTCTTGTTATTATTTATTCATTTAGCATTAAAATTGATGAGGCTGTTTTAGGGAGGAAACAGTCATGATATATTGTATGAAATCTTTTTTTTTGTGTGCAACCACACTGTTCCTGCAAGAGCCACAGGACATTGGTTTAGTGACAAATGCCAGTGGGTCTGTAGCCTTAGATATACTCTCCTCCCTGCCTGCTACTGTGCTATAAATAGCTCAGGCTCGAACAGGGAGATACGCAAGACACTTCAAGAAAACACCAGAGGAAAATCAGGAGACAATATCTGGCAAGCATTTTGGCAGAGAGATCGAAGACCCAGGAAAATTTCATTCTGTTCCCATCTTTATCATTCTTCCAAATGTTTGTGTACAAGCAATGCAGAGTAAGTCCTCGCCCTGTTAGAAGGTCAGGCTCTCAGCTCAAGAGAGAGCATGGGTTGCCTTTTGTTTTCTTGTTTCTTTGTGGCCAGAGACCCAACATGAAATATTTTGTTCAAGTATAGTACAAATTTTTCACTTTTTTTGATCCACCAAGAAAAAAAAATTGTTTTTCTGGAATCAATAGGATCTTCTCTGTGTTTTGGTTTTCCCTTCAGCTCCTGGAAAAAATCAGCCATTGGCTGGATCCAAACATCATTACTGCATTTGAATTAAGCATCTCAGGGTGTCCTCCAGAGTCTTGTGGATCATCCTTGGCAGGTGGCAAGTGTGATCTGCCCAGGGTCACAGAAAAGGAAATCTGTACCTGCTGGCAGATAAGCTCCCTCTGGAAACTGTGGTGCATCTGGGATGAGGATTCAGGTGTTCCACACCCCACCCCTGAGTATCAGTAGGGGTCTCATCCCTTCTGCCCAGCTGCCTTGAACCTGAGGGGTGCTTCCAGCACTGCATCTGGAGCAGAGTCTCTGTGTTTCCCTGCTTCTATAATGGCTGTAGCTGATTTTCCAGGTATTACTGTCATCGACAATTCTATTAAGAAGAGACATCGAGGCAAACAGCAATTTCCCTTATGGCTGAGTTTAATATAGGTTGGAGCTCCCCAGCTGTGTTTGGGCTGAGTGTATCCTTCTCACACCACAACTCCGAAGAGCTTTTTCTTTCTTTCAAAAACATGGAGCTCTGCATGCTGCATGGTCCCCAGTCCCCAGTTCAACTCTCCCATAGCTGTTACTGACTTCCAAAAATGCATCTGTCAGAAGCAAGGTCATTGTGCTGAGATCTACCACCAAAGAAAAGAAAACCCAACAGTGCCCAATGAGACAGACTTGAGTTTGACACTCTCTCCTATCCCACACATGTATATATATATACATATACTTGTATACACACAGGGTACCTTGATAGTAATTAATGTCTTGTCACTCACTGCAAAACCTTAGTTATATTAGCCAGAGCCATATGGTTTTGCACATGCTGAAATGTCATATATTTCTGCTGCTTTTAGAGTTTTCCTTCCTTGCAGAAACAGGATGTGCTGCCTCCTTTTTTCCCTACATTTTCTTTTCCTTCCTCTCGGTATAATGTGCAACAGCTTCTCTAAAAGAAGCAGCTTGCACTAGTGCCAAGACACACTGCCCAGCCCCTGGTTGCAAGGGCATTTCTAACAGGAACTGAGGGCTCACATCATGTGTTTCCATCCAAAGTGTGCATTACTGACACTCATCACCTGCCCAAGCTCCCTGACAATGGCACGTGACTCCTGTGGCTTGGCAGGAGGTAGTTTGGCAGATAGGCCAGGCAGTTCATCACTTCCTACCGCAGGAACTCTCTCTCCATGCTGCTTTTCCTTCTATCCTAGATAGTGCACTGAGATTGCTACTATAAAGAAAACAAATAGAGCAAGGTGCACACAAATTGCAAATAAAAAGTTAATGGTGGCATCTTTCAGTGTTCCATGGAGAGTAAAAGGCCATTAGCCTCATTAAAGCAAGGAAAATAATTTTTCTGTGCTCCCATTTTCCTCTTTATTGCAGCGAGTCTTCATGAGCGCACTCACATATCTGTTACTTGGAAACCTTGATTTGAATTATAGCTTCTCATTGCAAGGAAAAGGTGCCAGCTTCAGTTTCAGCTTTCCTTGCAAAGTGTTTTTCTGTCTTTTCTCCACAAAGAAGGCCCTTTGGTAATTCATCCTGAATCTTTACAACCGGAGGAGACAGCACAAGGAACCTGGGTCTGAACTCCTCACCTCTGGCTCTGACCCTCCTGGTCCCTCCCAGGGCTTAAATTCTCTACTATGCTTCTCTATCCCAGGGTATAATTCTCAAAATCAATGACTCCTTCCCCTCCATTTCCACTTCATGGGCTATACTTACCCATAGCCCAGTAAACTCACATGTTTTGGCTTCTCCATCACTGCATGACTTTCTGTGAAAATGGGTGCTTTCATTTTTGCAGCTTCCTTCCTTCTGAAAAGAGTGGGTTGGATTTTCTTGTCAGTCATCTACTTGCAGTTAAGTCAAAGATATTTCACTAAACCATGTGGACGTGGTTTTCACTGACTCCATGGGCTGGTTCCCAATCTATGTCAGTGTAATAGAGATTAAAAGCAGGCCTGGATGGCCAGTGACCGCTGACACTGATGCTCCTGCATTGTGTCATGGTAAGGTCAGGACAGTCCTTATCTTTCTGCTTTGATGTGAAGCACTGAGGATACTGTAGTTACCCCACTTTCGGTCTGGGTTTGGATCCGAGTCTGAATTTTCCGTCAGAAAGTCATGATTCAGACCTAGATGGGGTTCTGTTGTGACAGATCAATTGCAAGGAAGAAGTTGTGAAATGTGGAGGAACTGAACACAAATCAGAAGAGAAAATGGCATACAGCTGAAGGGATTTTATATTTAAACACAGACTTTGGGATGATGTGAGATTGCTGAACACCTGGCTGGTAAATACTTCATTGACTGAGGACTCACAATTGATTGCTCGCTACCAAATTTGTTTCTCTTTTACAAAGCAATAGTAAACACAAATACTTAGGAGTCTGTTCTCTTTGCTTATAAGCCTTATAATGGCTCTTTCAAACTGTCTGCTCGTGTTTCTGATTCAGCAAGCATTTAAGCACATACTGGATTGAATTTTCACAAGTAAAACCCAATTTTGCTCACATCTTAATCCTCACCTCATATCTACTGCTCAGAAAAAGAAAAAAAAAATGAGAGAGAGAGACCCTGAGAGTTACCTAACCTACTTGCAAGCCAAGAATTAATGCTGTTGTGCCATTGATCTGATTTCCCACATCCTCTTCCTGAGGAAAGAGTCCCTATATAGAAGTCAATGGATAATGGCTCTGCATTTCTGAGTGAAGCCTCTTACCTGTGAAAAACAGCTGCTAACAGAGTTTGACTGTCAGGAAACCAGCAGACAGATACTTTGGGTAAGGAGTCATGACATGAAAGATGAAAGGATCACTGCTAAGGCATCTGTTACCCATCTCAGAAAAAGGAAGGAAACGTTACTGAACCATTTATACAGGAGCTCCTGAGCTCCTGGGGACTTTAATTACCCATACATCTGCTGGGTACGATGTTCCTCAGTCCTAAACCAAAATCATTCTTTTATTCCAGATAGGACCATTTTATTGTGTAATAAATTTAAAAAAAGAATGAAATTAGTCTAGGTCAAATGATATCAAGGGAGTAAAAAACCTGAAGAGTTCGGGAAGATAGGTGGGTCTGTAATGTTGACCACAGATTTCTTGAACTGGGTCCATATAAGAGAGTTCTGGGAATGCACAGTACCACAAATGGGTTGGAGAGTGAAAGTGCACATGGATGAGAGTCAACAGACCAAGTAAGCCAAGCATTCTTCCTGTTCATGCTATATTCATTTTACATCACAAACTCTCCTCAAACAGACTGCAATCTTTTAAAAATGAATTGGCTACTTGAGATGGCTTGCTAAATAATTTGAGCAGCCAAACCAAACCCATATTCAAAATAAGTCACTGAAATGAAATGACACTCACAGAAATGTGTAACTCAGAGTGTGCATTGCTGCTCCTTGACCAAGTGACTGTAATGAGGGTAATACCAGTGAAACGGTGTCTGAAACCATTTTAGCAGAGATGCAACCTTTTTGAAAAAGAAATACTTCTTAAAGGGTTGCCTGAAATGCATGTTTTGGATCTTTTTTTTTTCTTCTGCTAGTAATTTTGTTGACTGTAGGGTATTTCGAGTCGAGCACCACAAATGAGCTCTAAAGTTAGATCTACCTCTAAATATAGGCATAGCCTCAGTGCCACATGGGAAAGGAGAAAGCTGCAAGCTCTGTCTGGTACGCAGCATCTTTCTATGGATTTGCCAAGCCCAGTGCAGTGTGTGTCAATACAATAAGCAGTCAAGCTTGCTTAACTGTTCACTCAAACATGTGCCTGCCTTCCCTCAGCTCTGCTGCAGCACAAAGAGAAGGAGTAGCCAAATCCAAGCAGGGGTTACTCCATGAGGACTTCAGGTATGAAAGGTTAGACATCCTGCATGGGGAAAAGAGAGGCACTTCAGGGTGCAGCAGAAAAGGGAAAATTAAGATAAGAGATACTAGCCTGAATCTGAGGTCTAATGGCAAAATAAATGTGTGCTATAATTGTTTGGAGAAGCAACTAGAGATATCAGGCTCCCTGTAGAAGACAAAAGAAAGAGTTGAGGAAAACAAGATCAGGGTTTACAAATACGGAGGAAACCAAAGCACTAGAAGAAACAGTGAAGAAGGAAATTTCAGGAGAATAAAAAGTGACTGAGACAGCAAGCTGCTTCTTTAAAGGGCCAGGAAGTACAAGCACAAGAGACTTTGTCAAACCTGTGCCTGAGTATGCTCTTTCAGAGATGTTGAACCCTCTTTTCAAGCCATCCCAAAGGTAATGTGTGTTTTACTTGTACTTCTGGTCCATTAGACTCCTATGGTGAAACCTTCACTCTGTGGAGGACTTGGCTAATAGTTAACCGTGCCGAGTGAGGCAAGCAGAGCTGAGCAAGTCAAGGATGGAGAATTAGGCATGTAACAATGCTTAACTTCCCTACAATGAGCATAGCTCAATTACTCTGTTAATGAGATCCCCTCTCCATGCATAATCAATCCCTGCTTGCATGGGAAGGCGCTGAAGGGCACGAGCTGACAGACATCATCAGGTGCCCAGGTAGCTGCCTTGCAGGCCACAGGGCAAATCACTTGTGAACATGTCACTGAACTCTCACAGAAATGAAAAGCACAAGTGCATTGCTGAATGCTGAGCTTCACACATCTCATATCCAACCTCAGAGGAGTGTTCAAGGCGTCAGTAAAAGTCTACATCTTAGTAAAGTGCTCTTCTAACAGAATGGGGAAGGCTGTGTTAGCACCTCTGGGCATATCTGGTATACCCTTCTCAGAGAAAAACACTGCAGTGGGTGGTCTTGGGCATGGCTCTCCTTGTGCCTGACTTGCGTGAAGCTTTTATATTTATTTGTAATGTTCTTTACGTATTTATTCGAAAGTCTAATGGCATTTAAATGAAAAATCTCATGCTGATTAAAAGCAGGTAGGGGAATAGCTGGGAAAATGAAATGCACCATACATAATCAGATCCAGATGACATGCAGCCCAGGGTTTTGAGAGAATGAAGCTAATGAATATAGTGAACCTCTGGTAATTAGATTTGAACAGCCACGGCAAGGGAGAGGAGGGGGAGAAATGCAAACATGGTATAGATCTTAAAAGGGGGGATAAACAAGAAGAAAAAAGAGAGTTGTCCTAACACAGGCTAATAAAAAGCCCACATCACTGACTATAATCCCCAGAGGGGAGGACTGCAAAGTGTTTCTTCAGCTTTCCTGTTCAAACTTTCCATCATCTTTTCACTCCCTGCTTCCACAGTTGTGCTCTTTTTTGTTTCCTCTCTTCCCCTCCCCTTCCTCTGCATCCCACCTTCTGATTTTGCCCACATCCCCCATTTTACTCCCTAGGAGATCTTTAAGGTTTTTCAGGATGAAGAGCCCTTCCCAGACCATTCTTGATTCTCTTCCAAGGTACAACCTCTCCATCCTGCTCTATGTAGTTACCGAAACAGTAGAGCTCCATATTGCCTGTTTCCTTCTCAACTACACTATGTTAAACCTTTAATTCAGGCTAAATTCTTAAAGGTGTGTATTTCTTTAACATGTGAGCAGTCCCACTAAAATCAGTGGAGTAACTGGGGTGTTAAGAACCACAGGATTTTCTTACCTGCCCAGAACAGAACCTCGAGCATTAATCCCTTTTAATTCCCAAAGTGACTTTGTCCCAGCCGCTGCTGTTGTGTTCAGGCCCATGTCCTCACCTGCACACAAACCAGGTCCCTCTCGCCCCTGCCCTGGCAGACACCCCTCTGCAGCCAGTCTGACCTGCCACCTTCACCCTTCCCTGTGCTGGGAAGAGGGGAACAGCTGGCTTAGCTTCTTGCCCATGCCCGGAGCATGGGTTTGGCAGCGCTGGCTGCCCCAGCCATGGTGGGCTGAGGGCATTTGTGGCTTTTGGCTGGTCTCCACCCCGAGCTGATTGTGTAAAGGGCTTTTGTGCAGCCCAGTTGCCTGAGTGCACTGACAATAGCCCCCTTCAAGGTGCCACACACCCCGAGGTCAGGAGCCACGACCAGGCTGCGTGACCAAGTGAACCCACTCTGCTCCGTCCCAGGGCACCCACTCAAAGGGGGAAAAGGGAACAAATGAGTTACAGTTTACTGAGGGATTTGGTGAGCTTGGGAGATTGATACACTGCACATCAAGCCTCACTGAGCAGGTCTTCGAATGAATGCCTCACATTGCTTTAGAATTAGAGCAGAAGCCCACCAAAATCCTGCTGCTTGCTACACTTAGGCAACCCCCTGAATGTTGCAGCGTCCTGTATGTGAAGACATTGAAGGAATAGGATGGAATTTATCCTTTTTTTTTTTTCAGTGTGGATAATGAATTCTTTTCAATTAGTCCAAGAATCGGCATCACTATTTGAATTGTAGATTTTTACATTGAGTACAAAATCTTTAATGTCTTTCCAACTGAGTTTATATATAGAGTGTTAACAGAGCTGTCTGTTAGGCAAAAATTCCATTGGAGGAGAAAGTGAGTTTGGATGGTGATAAAAAGCAGTACTTCTTTTTTCTCTTGATATCTTCACTAAACAGTGAAAGTGGCTCTTGGGATCTGTTATTTGGATTATAATCTGAATTACTTTCTGTGAGAGTACTGACTTTGTGGACTAGAAAGATCAGACTAGCACTGAAAAAATAAATTCCCTTTGGGACATTTAACACAACCCCTTTTTCTCCCCAAAGCCAGAAAGATCCTTTAAAGTTATTTTAGTAGCACTGGTAACCTAGAGCAGACTTCGCACAGATTTTGAAGAAGAGAGCAACACCTCCTTGCAGTACAGTTCGTTACCAATGGGTCAAAATGATTTGCTGGATCAGGAATATTTCCCTCCCTGGGAGATATTGATTGAGGCTGTAGGCTTCTCATTTGTATATTGCACAGTGCAACTCAGTTAGCTGGGTTTGAGGCAATCAGATGTTAAAAGGCAATTTGGAGAAAATTGCACATAACTTCAGATGTCATTCGAAAAGGATGGGGTAGTAGCATCTGTTTCTCATAACCTTTGAAACATTACACATGTTTCAGAACGATACTGTTTCTTTAGACATAAACCATATAATTTCTGGATTTTTAAAAATTAAACACAGTACCTTTAATTTAGGATATTGTTATTCTAGAAAAGACAATGCTAACCTTTCTCAACCTTTCTCTGCAGTGTAAGTTATTGTTGGCAAGGTCATGTTTGGTCTCTTTGTCTGATCCAGGAGTGTATTTCATGAATTACCTTATAATTTTAAGTGGTGACTAGACCTTTGTGTTCTAGATAACGTCACAAAAACAATTTATCCAAAGTATTTGACAAAGAAAGCTAAAATTGCCCACTTTTCCCATCAAACATAATTACCATTTACCACATCTAAATGAAGTGCTTGTTGCATCTTTACTGGAGAACCAAAAGCCACTATGAAAAGGTTTATTTCTCTATTAAATGAAAACTGATGCAGGGAAGAGAGGGGAAATGAGCTTTATAATTAACCCTCTTAGTGCTCCAACAGAAAACTGATAGATCTGAAACTTATGCTGTGGTGGAATATCCTCTTTTTTTATAAACGACGGAAAGCCATGAGGCAAGCCTCTCACCCTTCTCACTGCAACACAGGGTCTGGCAGTGGGCTGGAATGATGACACAAGGGCAGGAGAACAGGCAAACCCAGAGCAGGGCTCTGCAAGTTTATTCAATTAGGCACTAAATATTTGGAACAAGGTTTCATTTGCCAACAGCTGTATACAATCATTTGTGGTTTTGAGGCCAGGGTAATTGGCATGTTATGAGCTTTTGCCTCAGCTTTTGGCATCTGCCTGAAAACCACATGGAAAGAGGGAAGGTTCTGCATGGGACTCAGCCAGGAACCCTCCCCAGGGAGTTTAATCTCAGGAGCCATCAGTGAACAAACCTCACCCCGGTCTCATGGACATGGGGCAGATGCTGCCCACCAGCACTCCTAGCAAGCGCTGGTGAGTGGGAGAGAGAGTCCTTGCTAGGCTGTGTGATACCAGAGCCAAGATTGCCTCACGTGCATGGATTTATGCTTTCAACTAGGGATGACTTTTCAGGAAATTGACTGAAGCTGCTTGTTAATTGGAAGCAGTGAGGGAATTTTGTTTTCCATTGTGGGCTTCAGTCCTCAGTGATCCAGCACTCAGCACTAAGTTGTTACAGCTCAGAAGCTGCCACCAATCTTTATCCAATGTCATGACATCCCTGGCCTCTCTTTGAACAGTCCAGGGTGCTCTCTCTTCCATGCCATGTTTCCTTTCAGGGCATGCTAGGAACTGCAACACCCTGCTCCTTGTATCCTCTTCCTCCATTCTGCTTTTCTTTTTTTTTTTTTTTTAAACTTTCACCAGTGCATCACTTCTTTGCTCTGGGATGGTCTTTGGGGAAACAATAACAATTTGCTACACATTTGTGCAATGACCAGCACGGTAGGCCCTGCCTAGGTCAGCAGTTTTTGGCAGCATTGCAACGAATTTTAAATGCTAGCAGCACCATGGTGGAGCCATGCTTCATCGTGAGTATCGCTAGATTGGATCACAGTACCCCTCTTATTATGACCTGTTACTTCTTCCTGTTAAAGGGGAGTAATTGTAATCAGCATGATATCTTGGTTTCTTAATTGTTTACACCTTAAAGAGCAATCCTGTATCCTGTAGAGAAGCTCCCAACTGATGTCTGATCATTAACTCGAGGAGAGCCAAAATATGCAGTGCTACTCTGTATTAGTGTTCTTTAGTTATAATAATGGATGGCTTTTCCCCCGTGGTGCTCAGAGCTCTTTATGAAGAAAGACGAGCATTGTTATTGGCATTTAAGGGGTGAAAAAGCTTAAGTGGAATGAAGAAACATGCCTTGCCCACAGTTAGACAGCAGAGTCCAATTCTTCATACTTCCCTTGTCATTGGGACTACTTACAAACTTACTAAAATCTGTGTCATATCCATGCTCCTAAGTGAGAACTCAGTGCAGCTACTTAATAATAACAAAAAGTATAATTTATCCCATATATGCCCAAGAATCAACGCCAGTTGTTCCAGCAGGCACTCACATGCTGTTTGGTTGGGGTTAGTCTGTTCTTAACAGATGCTCAGCTGCTTGTTAATGGGATAGAGAGATGCAAATGAAAGTCTACAGGCTTCAGAATAAGCAAACTTTTTCCCTTGATCACAGTGTAGTGCCTCCTGCTCCTGACAGTTGCAGTTTTATAGCGGGTCAGGTGGATGGCAGATGTTCACCTGCTTAACTACAGTAGCAGTAAAGCTCTTAAAAACAACCTCTGAACAAAAGGACCCATCTACTCTTGCTGCTTTGCAGTCAGGCAGGAGCCTTCAGATGTATTTGTCTATACGTCCTGTTTAATTTCCTCTCAGAAAGTTCAAGCAGTGGAGCCTCCACTCTTTTCCTGGGCAAATAATTTCTTTCTGCGGTAAGACCTTGCTCCTCTGATGTGGCTTTCCTCCCCCACCCCACACGGCTAATTTAACTTTTCCCTTCCTACCCGTGCTCCTCAGCATGGATGCAATATGCACGCTGAAATGTCATCACTCCCCCTCACAATCACACTGTTGTGCTCGCTCATCTGGGGTCCATCTGCAGGGTAGGGGTAATGGAGTCCTATCATGCTGGAGAGTAGGAGGATGGAGGGATGAGGAGCATGGGAATCCTGCCTATTGCACTCAGCTGGGTGATCACACCCTGTCTGTTGGGTTCAGTGCTGAGGCAGCTGTGTGAAGCTCCATACCCTGTGATATGCACAAGGACATTTCCCAGGATGACCTCACACTCTTGTCCAGTGGAAATGCCAGGCATCTTTTGTTCATCTTTGCTGCTGTTTGCTCTGGTGAGTCTGGGTAAAACCTACGGGACTTTGGAGCTTAAGATTCGGAATGCCTGTGCCGTGTTGAGAATAAACAGGACTGAAGCAAACATCCCTGCTGATTCATGTCGGTCTTCTGCGCTTAGAAACTCAGGGAAGGAATCTAAGCTAATAGGACCAATGATTTTCTCCAGAGATTTTATACTGTGTATGAGTCTGCTGCTGTCTACGACACCATAGAGCTGATACCTGCAAAACTATAATATTTAGTGAATCTATATGAACAGAGACTGGCTTTGATGCTCAAAGCTAATGTTAGGCAGTGAATGGAGATATGCAGCTTATGAACAGGGATTTTGTGGTCACACTTTCTGCTGAAGCATCTGTCTGAAGCCCAGTGAGAGGCCGACTACTAGGAGCTTGAGGGAGATGTGCAGTGATGCTTGCAAAGCTTCTCATGGCAGAGCTTCCTACCACAGGTGGGACAGAAAGGGCCACATGGGGTAAAGGTACTGCTCTCCATAGTAAGACAAAACCCTTGCCTACAAAAAAGAAAAGAAGGAGTTTACCCTCTGTGTACTTCATATGTAGCCTGAATATTCTGCTGCTCAGGGGAGAATGCCAAATGCAATTCTTATCCTCCAAAGGAGGAAATTCGGTTTAAAAATGGAAAGAGTTAGACATATGTCTCCTCTGAAAATCAATAGGATTTATGAATCCCAATCCCATTCTCATTTTCTCATTTTCATCCCACACAAAGAATTCAGCTATGCTTTTATGACCAGGTTCCCCTTTCTTGCAAAATCACTGCCTCCTTTTCATATTCACCACCAATGGGGATCAAAACCAGCTTACAACACAGCAAAGCCTGGCTTCATGTTTGCCTTCTACATCTTTGTTTAGCCCTCTGAGAGTGCTCTGGAAAAAGCCCAGGCTGCAGCCTTAGCTCAGGGCTGAAGGAATAAAGGTCACCACACTCCAGGATGGAGCTTCATTGTCACACAGTGAGATAGAGATGGCCAGCTAAGCTGGAGGTGGTTTGAAGAAAAGGTACAGCACTCAGCTGTGCTCACCTTCAAAGATACTAATCTCACAGACTTGCTTTTGCCTGCAGAAAGCAGTGATGTGACTCATGTCAAATGGTGGGAGCGGGACCTTACCCACGATGCTCCTGTGGAAATGTCTTTTCTTTCATGCTGGGAGGAGGAAGAAGGACACAAGGGGTCACCTCAGCTGCTAGGGCTGAGGTCTTCAATAAGCCATCTGGTGATTTCCTTGAGGATGAGCTGGCTAAGCAGGAAAAGCAGGATGAAAGAAATAGTGAGCAAGTGACGTTGTCTAGCAAAATTGTCTAAGAATTGGTAATTCAATAGACCCTTTGTGAATTCCTTTGCTTTGGTTTTACTCATGTGGCATTACTATTTTCCCATCATAAAGCAACATCTTGAAAAGCATGATTAAAATAAGAAACAAACCCCACCAGAAAACAGGGAGGCACTTCCAGAAATAGGATCCCAGCTGCCATCTACTTCCTTATAAAACCAAAGAGATCTGATCTTTCTCTATCCTGCATTGAAGAGCTTGTGGAGCTGAGGATGTTTTTCATGCCTAACAGGACATTCTGTGTTTGGACTGCACAGCCCCTTCTCCTTATCCCTCCTAATCTTTCTTGGATTTTTTTGCTTTACCTTGTGCTCGTCTAACTGCTTGTAGACAAGAATGCTGGCAGCAAGTATATGAAGTCTCAAACACATTGAATATGAGCTTTGAGAATTAAAATACAGAGGTATTGCAGATCTCAAGTCCATTGAGATAGCAGGTTGAGTTGTGGTGACATTCAGTCTTTGGGCTGCTATAGTAAATTGATAAATCTTTGCACTGGATTATATGCTGACATTAGAATAGTTGTTAAAACCTAGCACAGAGGAGTTCTCAAATTATTCCCTGATGAAAAGATTAGGTATCAGGATTTGAAGTAAATCAGGTACTTCTTTTGCCCAACATTTAGTTTAAACCATGGAACTCACTGCCAAACAAAGCTGCAAAGGGAAATGCTTAAGCAGTTTCAGCAAAAAATATCAGCTGAAGTTGAGAAAGACTGGCTCATAAGCAGTGGTTAAAGAGGACAGGACAGATGGTCATAAGGAAGAATCAGCACATAGAGAGCCCTGGGCAAGCTGGAAGATTGGGCCAGCTAGGGAAGCATGAAGAATTGGACTCTCCTCTGCTGGAAGAATTCATGACCAGATTTGACAGGCCCTTGGATAGCTCAGACCTAGGCTCTGCTTTACACAGACCAGATGGCCCCCAAGAGCAGGGACCCAGCCCAGACTTACTGAGATTCTATGGATTCAAGCCTTAAATCAAATAGTCAGGCTGAGGGGAGGATTCTTCTTCTTTGGTCTTTGCTTTTATTTTTCTAGATAACTGCTGCTGCCCATTGGCAGAAATAGCTTGCTGAGCTGGGTGAATCTGACCTGAAACTGCATCAGTTTCTGTATTCTTATGATTCCTCTGCTGCAAAACCCCATTTTCCTTTCCAAGGAGGATGCTGTAAATTCAAACTTCACATTGGAGGTAGGGCAACCTTTTGACACGGCCATGCAGTCATTGAGATAAGCTCTATTATTCATACCAGTTGTTAGCTGCTGCCCAGGAAAAAAATCAACAGAAAGCATCTGGGAATAAGAAGGAAGCAAGGGATGCATGTCCTGAACATCACTGCTTCCATCAATAAAGCTGTCTCTTGTACACGTGCATGCCTGTATACCACGCACTGCTGAGCTGGAGAGGAGCGCCCAGCAGGCAGCACTACTTGCAAACCCCCTGCCCCTAAAGCACCATCTCCAATCAATCTAAAATGATGGTGGGTTCACTGGAGTGCCTCATGACTTACATCCACCTGGGACTGCAGCTCTCTCTTTAATGGCAGTAGCAGCGTGTGGGCAGGGAAAGGAGGCAGCCGAGCAGAAGGATGGCTGGTGCAAGTGGATCAGCCCTGCACGCACTGCATGGATGCAGCCACCCACAGTGACCCTCAGGCCACAGCAAGATGGGTCCTCAGCAGCCAGCACCACCCTCGCTCTTTTGATGCCAAGGGATCTACACTGAGGTCTGTGAGCTGGAGCTGCACCCTTCTCTTACCTCGCCTTTGTTAACAGTACAGCTGCTGCAGTGGGTTGCAGCCTGGGCTCTGAGTCTGCTTCATGTCGAGGCCTTTGTCCTCACTTGGGCAGTGAGGAGATGTGCTGGGTTTGTTTCTGGTCCAAACAAAAGCTTGCTCCAGCAAATGCCACTGTGGCTCACAGGCTTTCATCTCAGGACCTACCTGTTCTGTCAGCTCTGCCTGCAAAGCCTGCGTAACTCTTTGTGTTTGTTCTCAAAACAAGCATTCAAATGCACTCTTTTGTATTTTATTTTCCATAAGAAAACCAGAGCAGAAGAAACCTGTGTGAACAAGCCAGTGGGAGCACCCTTAGCTGCGGGAAGCCAACAACAACAGGGACATCACTTTCAGATTTCCTCACAGCTCAGCAGCAAACAACAGGGAGCAAATCAGCAAACCCAGTGTGGAAAGGGACACTGGTGGGGTTTGCTTTATGAAAAAATGCTGTCCTTGTGTCCTGTAGATCTTTGTCACGGTGGAGCCAGGAAGTGACCTGTCTGTGAGCTTTCCCCACCTCTCTCATGGCCTCACTTCACTAAACCCAACACAGCTTCTCTACAAAGTGTGGAACTCAGCACTGTGCACAGGTGGCTCCTTTATGAAGCCAAGGGTGGAAGGATGTCTGGGTTCCTGAGAACCTTCCTTGAGTCTCTTGAGTTGCATGGAGCCTGCCAGGGTACAGGGATAGCCCCAAACACAGAGGGAAAAGCTTCCTGCCACAAAAGCCCAACAGGATCCTCACAGAGTCTGTGTGAGTCCCTGCTCTGGGCAAGACAGCCTGAACTCAGTAGGGTCATGAGTCCTAGTCCTGGGTGCACATCCACTAGGAGATGCAACCAGTGGTCTGCCTTGTACAGCCCATGCCCTATGTTTTCTGTCTGTGTTCTCTGTTTGTCCTCTAACCTCTTTGAACTGCCTTTTAAAATGTCTAAACTGTCCTTAGAGTGGGACTTTCACAGGATTACCATCCAAATGATAATTATACCCAGACACGATATTAAAGTCAAAGGGCCAAGTACTTGAATGTTCGGAAACAATAGAATTTATATTGTTTCTGTACTTTAGTGCAAATCCTTCCCTCAGCAGCTGCTGTGGTTTCTCTGCAGTCTGTTTGCTGTGAGTGGGAGAACCCAGGGGCACGTTTTCTGGGTGTCCTCAGTAACTCCCTGCTGCTCCCATGAGGAGTCAAACACAGGGCAGCGCCGCACACTCCCATGGAAAGTAGTCACACAGGGCTGGCTGAACATGTTGGAGGTATCCGCCTTTGTCCCTCCCATGTACCCTGCAGCTGTGGGAGCACAATGCTGGATGGCCAGTGGGATGAAGGAGCTGGTGGATGAAAAATACCTCAGCAGGAGCTAATGTTTTTTTCTAGCCCAGATCACTTCTGTGTGAAGCCAAGACGGGTGGTACAAGGGTGAGGATGAGAGTGAAGACTAGGAAAGAAGGACTAATGCTGGCTTTGCTCCAAACAAAACATTCTTCCAACTCAGGCAAACAGCAATGCTTGCGTGACACCCTCTTGGAACCTCTTTTACCCTTCACAAATCCTGAGCCAGTGTTTTTTAATCCAAGTTACTGAACACGTTAAGCAAGGATTGAGACAGGAAGGGATCTAGCAAAGAGAAGCAAGGTCATGGCTCTGAGTGACAGGGTGCTGCCCTGGACAGTGGAGTTCCTCCTGCTCAGCACCTTGGATGTGTTAAACACATCACTCCGTCCAAACGTTCTGCAGGCAGTCACTGCTTTTCTTCCTCATTTTTTGAGTGCTTTTAAGTCCTTGCTTCAAGCCAGAATTGCACTTCAAGTTGTAGAAATATATGCCATCAGATTTTGTCAATACAGCCATTAGTCTCTAGCCTTCTCAGATATGGGTAACCTGTTTCACCAAAAATTCAGTCTGCGGCAATCCCCAGGAATGTACACTTTCAACCCGCAAGGTGAAGTGTTGGAAACACTGATAAATACCTCAAATCAGGCTCCTGGAATGGGAAGCATTTGGCAAGCTTGTAAGAGGCGAAACCAATCCACAACACTTGAGAATAGAGCTTGTCTCTATAAATAATAAAAAGGAGCAGCTGTTATCTAAAAAAGTCAGAGCATGAAGCTAAAATGTCCTCCAGGGTATTTGTAGGAATTGGCACACAGCTGGAATGGGTGTACAAAATGCCTCTCTGAGGCTGATGAGGTCTTACCTGTGCTTTAACATGAAAGTGACTGGGCTTCCATGTTCAGTGTGGAAGGCTGTATTGCTCCAGCTTTCCTTCTTCCAGGTAAAAGGGTGCAGAAGTGCACTACCTGAGACCAGTTATTCCATTTGCAGAAGTGATTCGGGCATCCATGCCCCCACGACATGGATTCAAAATCTAGGTGACTACGGTTCTACATCACTGTGGTGGGTCTGGTTCTTCTACTTCACCTCTCAGCTGAAGCTATAAAAGCGATGCAAGTAAAAATTTTAAATATGACTTTATTTCTAAACTCGGGGAAAATCTGGCTCTGGGTAGTAGCATGTATTAAAGGTGATGTGCTTAGTATCTAGCAATGGAGAAAAACAGACTGTCAGTTTGAGTGCTTCACTGTTGGTTTCTGCAGCTGAGGATGTTCGCCATGAGCATCCCTTTCTGTGGCTGGTGTTAACATTGAAAAGGAATAACTCCTTCCTTTGAATGTTTGGGAGGAAACTGATGGGAAAAGACATAGATCACATCAGCTGTAACATGCAAAGTCCACTTTTCTTCAACAGCCTCCCCAACACCAGGGCTAGAAAGCCTTGTATTCTGGTGAAGGTCTTCTCCCACTTTGGTAACCAGCCTGGTGGAGAAACAGGCTTACAGAAAAAATGGTTCTGGAGACTCATGGTCTGGGACTCCTCTGTTGCTTGCAGACTTCACATTTTAGAGAGCTGCTTTCCAGGCCCTTGGGCTTTTCTTAAAGTTGATTTTGACTACATGAAAAAATCTTGCTTTTAAATTTTAAAAGTTTCCTTTTATGCGCTCTCTTGCTTGTTGCCTTTCTTTTCTTCCTTTCCTTCTGGCCTTTGGGGCTTTTTTCTTCCACATCATAGTCACTACATCCTTGAAGTGGGAGGAGAGAAACTAAAAGAAAGTACTTAATACCTCAAGTGTATTTAAACCATCAGCAATTGGTAGAAGACTGAGGAGGTCATCCCTGAAAATAATCCAGCTGGTGAACTCCTTACAGATGCCACCTTTCCAAGAGCAGTGCCATTTCCTCATGAGGTGGGTGTACTTATTTATTGTGTCATTAAAGCTGTTTTCTTTCAGACAGCCTTTAAATATGTTCCCCGGGGATTTGCCAGGCTGGGCAGCAAGCCAAGTGGAACCCCCTAAAGTTAAGAGCTCAGCTCTGTTGGACATAAACCACTTAACATTTCAAAGACGACAAAAGTGGTACATATCCAATTTGTTTCCAGTAGTAAAGAAATAACTGGCTAGTAGCACACTGAGCCCATCACAGCTGACAAGCCATACCATGGTGACTCCCCTTTTTCGGGCAAGAGCAGGGCACTGCTGTATGTTGTACCTACAAGTTGTGATTATGGACCCTTCACTCTGTTTGCCATGGCTCCAGAGAGGCCGAGACTGATGCTCCAAAATCCCATGCTCTATTGCTCCCATGGGCTCTTACTGCTGCTGCTTTCCATTACTGCTGCAAACCTTCCCCCTGCTCTGCTCACAGGGCTTGAATTTTGGTGTTATGTATCTTGAGTGCAGTTGTCCAGGGCTCAAAGGGCAGCGCTGTTCATAACTCACTGTCCCCAGGCCAGGTGACAGCAGTCACACCTGGCACAGGTTCCTCTTCCCAGATACTCAGACTGCTTTCATATAGGGATGCCACCACGGGTTTTGAAATTTGCTTTCCACAGACTTTCAGCTGGATTAAACTCAGTTGCTGCCAGATTAGCAGAGTGCAACACAGAGGATCAGCTGCAAAGCTTATTGAGGGACAGGAGAAGATTCCCTGGATTTCAGGAGGTCATAGATCCAGCCTATAGGAGGGAGCTCAGCAAATTGTGTATCCTGGCTCTCCCTGTTGTGCGGAAAAGAACTGATCATCCCTGACTGAATCCAAATGCTTTAGGATCTCAAAGTTCCAAGCGCAAATGATGTTTTTGTTGGTTGTATGTTGATGTTTTTGTATGATGGTTTTTCAATGCCTGGTCCAGCATTTGGTGCAAGATGCTTTGGTCTTTTCAGTAAAGAGTACAGTCCTGAAGAGCTACCAGCTTGCCTGGAACATTGTTCCTGCAGGGCCTTTCAGATAGCAATGGAGTTTCTCTAGATTTGGGCTTGTGAAGGGCAAATTCAGACCTGATGCTTCAAGACAGTAAAAAGCCCATTGCCACCCCCAAATCTGGGACCTGATGCTCTCTCCCAGCAGGTTGTGACAATAAAAGACACCCCCCTATTTGGCAATCCCAAATTACCTGTCTGCTTTCCTCACATGGTGGGACACAGCAATGTAGATGAGCTGGCTGAAAAAACCTGCAACGGGGAAGAAGGGAAGCAGCTTCCACACTGGCAAACCCAGCCAGTGTGTCAGATCCCAGAAGAGAGAACTGCTCAGAAAAGCTGGGGAGGAGGCACACACAGAGACAAGACCAGAAACAAAATCATCTGTATTTTCAAGTAATAAAACATGGCAGTCCTTGCAGACAGAGGGTGAGGTAATAAGGATCATAATAATAATAATGATCTGTTTGGTCTCTGTTCCTTCTGGGCTTCAGGGGTTCATTTTGCAAATGGTTATTTGTATAGCTGGGGCTGCTGCCTCACAGCTCGCACTGCTCAGACTAATGTCCTGCTTTTCTCTTTTCCAGCAGCCTGGCTTTGCAAGCATTCATGACTCAGCAGTAAATACATGCCCTGAAGGTGAGCTGGAGCAGCAAGGATCCTTCCCAGGGGCCAGGTACAGTGCTGGCTGGCTCCAGTGGAACTCAGCTGTCCTGCAGGATCCAGCACGAAAGGGCTGCACCTGCTTGAGGAGGACCAAGGGAAAATTTAAGCCTAAGCAAAAGCCCAATGGGCACCTCAGTAAGACTGAGCCACCTAACAGGCACTGAAGAGAGGCTACATCTGTGTCCAGTCAGTCTTGCTGGTGCTCTCAGGCTGGTGAAAGAGTCCAAAAGGGCCAAGCTGGCCACAGATTGGATCTGCACCCAGAGCAGTTTGTGAGTACAGGAATTCCAGTGAGCTGCCCTCAAATGGGCTAGCGCAGCAATGGCAAACAAGGGGCAGCAAAGACCCTGTGCTGCTGCAGGCCTGGGCTCCTTGGGAGACAATCCCCACTGAGGTGCACAATCCTGCTAAAGAGGCAGCCTGGGACAAGTGGGTGTTGTTTCTGCAGAGTAAGCCTCCTCTTTTCCCTGTTTTTATCTAGTAACAGAAATATAGAGGTGTGGCCACAGCTGGAAAAGATCCTGATGTTGGTTATAAAGTCTTAGGGGATGACAGGGAAGGGATCTGAGTGGGGCACCTGCCTGTGCCTGGCACCACCCTCCTGCCCAAGGGCACTTTGCAAATGGAGATGGAGCAGCAGGACCTCAGGTGAGGGATACCCAGCTGCAGCCAGACCATGAGCTTCTGCCATGCTTGGGCTTCGGGGCAGATCTCCTGGTCTATGCACACCAGGGAACCTCTGCGTCTGTTCAAGGTGGTTCAGCGTGAGGCAGAAATTTCTGTCAGCCTTGCAGCAGCTCCTTACAGCTCTCGGAAGAAGAGTTCAGCCTCGGTCTTGAATCAGTCCAGTAAAAACAGTGAAATTCTGGCCCAGAAGTTTCAGTGACAAACTGAACATTGGTTTCCATGTAACTTGCACATTAAAAGATACCAATAATAGTAAATATGTGAGTAGTAAAACAGAAAAAATGTTCTACCTTCGTCTGACCCCTCCTATACAATAAGCACTGGCAGGGTATTGCAACATCTTTTTTAATCCCTCCTCCACTCAATAAAAGACTTGTTTTCCCAGTCATTTGTGTATATTTATTGTGATTTTGTATAAATAAATCCATTAGTTTACAGGGCATGAAAATGATTACCCAAACCTGGACTTTTAAAAGGATGTAAAACACATATTAAAAATTAATCCTTGTGGTTTTTCCTGTGCCCGCTTCTTTTGGGGAAAAAAAAAAAGAAGAAAAATACAAAGCATTTTATTTTGAAATAAAGAAATCAATAATTACAAATATTCACACTTTTCCCACACCCCACCTTTCTTCCCAGAAAGAGTTTAAATGACAGAATACGGTATGCTTTCCACAAAATTGAGGGATTTTAGTAAGACCATTAATAGACATTTAATTTTAACAAGCGCCACTATAAACATTTCTCCAAAATTCACCAGGGAACCAGGATTTTATCACTTTAGGAGCACTGCTTGGCTCTGGGATATGCTATGATGCTGGATAATGATCTAAGAGGCCTCACTGACAGCAAGCTGGCACCCTGCCATGGGCATGTGAAACCATCCTCCAGTCGCGAGTATGAGAAAACCCGCAAATAATGCCTCCTGATTTCCCAGCTATTAAAACAGCATGGATTAATGTGGCTGCAGCCATCTCATGCAAATAAGGCATGAAGTAAAGTCTCTGGGCCTGGACATTATTGCTGATGGCTGATTTTGTCCTTCCAATCACCTAGAAATGTAACTGGGGAGTTGCTTCTTTGCTCCACCTGCAAAATGAATGAAGCTTCACTTAAAAAGAAAATACTATCTTTCATTTTAAAATGCACTGGTTCAACACCGCTTTTTGGTTGTCCTTTGATTAGTAGTGTTTCCTATTTGAAAAAAAGTAACAAATGTCTGAAGTAATGTTATAGGTAGTGACATTTTCTTCTTCATTTTTTTTTAAAGTAATGATTACTGTGAAATTCTTTGTGAAGAGGGGATATTTCAATTTACTTTTATTTCACATTTATTTTGAGAGTTTTCATTTAGCTCATGCAGATGTTTTCTGTCATAGTAGACTAAAAGGGAAAGAACATTATTAACTGAATTTGTCATCATTTTTTTACCCTTGCTCTGAGGTCTGTAATGCTCTGCAAGGCTTACTTGTCTTCATTTCCAGGGCTTCCCATGGAAATTTCCCTTTGAAAGTGGGTCATACCAATAATGACTTTCTTACTTGTCACTTGCAGTTTCTGATTCAAACCAAAACGAAGAATTTTTGCTTGAAAGTTGTCAAGAAAAATACAAGACCTCCTTAATCTGTTACAAAGGCACATTTCTCGTTTTGTAGGTTTGGATGCAAACCTATCCAAATTTTGCTGATTTTTTTCTGGAAAATGAGTCTCCATTGCTGAAGAACCAATGAATGGGGACATGTAAGCTGAGACCAAAGAAATGCTGTCTAGGTTTTGCTCCCAGGGTCAATCCTTCCTAGGATCTGGCATCAGGTTCTTAATACTTTTAGACGATTTACCCACAGCTCATTGTAAATCTATGATAAAAGGACAATGGTTTATGGAGTTCTCATTTGGACTAACCTCTTGATTTGGGGTGAATTAACCAGGACTAATTAAAGAAACCCTTCTGTAGCATTTCTCACTGATGCTGTCCACAGATGGACAGAGTGAATATTCCTTTTCCTCCACCACTGAAAATGGTGCTGACCGTGAAGACACTTGGAAAAGGCCTTGGAAAAGCCTCCCCACCCAGATACCTCCTGCAGCATTGGGTGTGCAGCTGCAATGGTCTCCCCCTTCCACTCTTGAAGACCCCACTGGTGCTTCACAAGCTCACCCCAGAGGCAGAAATTTCCAATTTGCCTGCTGCACACTGAAATTCGAATCTCTTCAGAAAGAACCCTCTGTGGAGTCCTGCTCCTCCAGGCTGGCCCAATAACAACAAACTCTCTTTTCCAGTCAAGAGAAACAGCAGGAACCTGGCTCCAGCCTAGCCAAACCTGGTAGTAGAACCAACAAAACTACAGTCTGACATGTGAATAAAGACAGCCAGCTCTACAAACACAAAAGAGGAATTCAGTCTCTGTTGAAGAATGATCATTTTGATTGCTTGCAGCACACATTTTCATATGGTTTGGAGTTTTTTCCTAATGATGCTAAAAATAGTATCATATGAGTCTTCTTTATATTATGTTTATTTGTAAATTTAATAAACTGAAAAGAAGAAAAGAAAGCAAAGCAATAAAAAATCAGACAACAACCAATTAGAAAGATAGAAAGACGATATATGAATAGAGGTATTTATCTAGGAGCTAGAAAAAGAGGGAGATAATTGACAGTCTTCATTTACTAATAAAATAAGATTTCTGATTATAAAACAGGAAACCTCTGGCTATTTTAGTACAGATGTAATTTTCATGGTTAAAAGCATCTTTTTGCCTTTTATCTCACGTTATTTGAGGCTGAAATTTAACAAAATCAGTCAAAATACTTCTCTAGCCAGTGGGCAAACACTCACCATGTGAGATTTGCCCATGACTCTGTCAGATGTATTAAGCTTGTAGGGGGCAGACTAGTCCTAATCAGTCACTCAACACCCCTGAGCTTGTCTTTTCCACCCAAGAGAATAAAATAAGCCTTTCGTTCTTCTCTTACATCACCCCACAGAGACTTTTCAGTCAATTACCCACCTGGGTAATTTTTTATTTTAATGAATAATAAGAATCAGGGTAAGCAAGCATATGAGGTTTCAATTAAATATTTAAAAGGCCAGTGCTGTGGCTGCTGCAGACTGTACCCACTTTCCAAAGTCCTTTAATGGCAATTTTCATTCACAGAGGATAAACATGAGAATATATAAAACATTGCCCTGACTGCTTACAAAAGTCTGTGTTGATCCCTTGGTAGGCCTGAGATTTTTCTCATTCAAGCTTAAGAAACCGATAGGAAGGTTTCTACAGCTACATCCTCCCACCCACCCCCTGAGCACTTAAACTGTAATAGGTCCTTTCCTGACAAGTGGTAATCTTCCTCTCCCCATGTAATCTCTGCCAGACCTCATGGAGCACACAGGTGCTTATTTGGCCTGAAAAAAGAAAAAATGTGAGGAATGGATTTTATTAGTTTTTTTTTTTTTTTCCTGGGCCTCAACCAAGCACAGGATGTGTACCTCAGAGGGCAACAGTTATGGAAAAATCTGACTGATAAGAGGAAATTTCCATCCCTCACCATGCTCACAGCACTGCTGCAGCCCTCCAGCAGAGAGTGCAGCCTGGGCTAAGAGCCTTGTGCTCACCCAGTCCCTGGCACAATCCCCATGGTCCCTGGGGGAGTTTTGCCCAGGAATAAAGGAACGCACCCTAGCAGTGGTACAAGCATCCCCATTGCATCTAGAGTCTGGCTATGGAGCTGCCTTTCCTGAGCCATAGCTTGCAATGGTAGACAAAAAGTCCTGCTGGGAAGGATCAAGCTACGAGCAGCCCTCCTGAGGGCCATGTGAGGCCTGATGATCATTATGAAGACATCAAATGGCAATGTTTTAGAAATGTGACTCTACCATAGCCACGGGTGAGCAACAGGAGCCCTGTGATTCCTGTAATGATGGCATTGTGGGTGTTTCACTCTTCTCTGTCATCTCAAATGCAGTAGGCAAGTTCCATGTGATGGGGAACACTTTCAGATTACAGTCACGGGCAGCATCTACAGCGATACAGACAACAAACAAACAGAAGGAAGAGAGACTAACAGTGATCTTTAATGAGATTTTCTCTGGTTAAATTTTTTGTTGTCCAACAAAATTTGGAACAAAAGAGAATTAAAAGTCAGACTAGTCAGGTCGTCCCAGGGCATCTGATGCTACCACGAGCCATTTCAGCTTTGCTTACATAATTTTGTTGTCGAGTACAGCATGATGTTAGGCATGTACGTATGTAGCACTGGGGCTTCCTGTTCCCAGGTTCATTTCTCCATTAACCAGTGACATCAATTCATACTTTAAGAGAGAAAAAGGAGATATTAAGGATTATTAAGAAATAGAGGTGGACTGAAGAAAAATTTAAGATCAAACCCCATTTTAAGCCTGCAGTTCAAATCTCTCTCTCTCCCTAGTCAAGTCTGAGTGCCTTGGGTTCTGACAATTGCAGTGTCTGGCTGCACACCCTCACTGCTAAGTTAAGGAGGATCTGTAGCTATATGGGTGATGTGCTCCTGTCTGAAAAGAAATATCCATCCAGGGTACTAGTGGAGCTTTGTTTTCTGATATAAAATTTATTTGATAATTTAAGACACCCAGGCACACTTGTTTTGTTGAAGTGTTGCTCAGCTGTCCCGTAAGCAGAGAGGCAAGCTGTAATTTTAAGCAGCAGCTCATCAGATTCCCAGCCATCACCTACTAATTAATCTACTGCAGACCTCTCACTTGGAGCCTCGCTTCCAGAAAAGGGCTGCCAGTTTTTCTGCCTTTTTGTTACACCTCCCTGAGGAGCAATCTAACCTAACAAAGGATTTTTCAGGCCCACCAACATAAGCATCTTCAGTGGGGATATATGAACCAGTAACCTCAGCTGTATTCCCAAAACGGTCTTCAGATTTAAAGGTTTGGATAGTTTGATTGCATTAAATCCCTGTGCCTGTCTGCCTTTCTGTACAGAAGGCAAGATGAACAAGCAGCCCCATCTCTGTTCCACTCTGGAGCCAAAACCAGGGATGACAAAACTACCCCCAAGGCACCCACAGCACAGTTGTCTGTAGGAAAGCAGCTGAGGAATGATAAACACAGGACTGTAGTACCTTGCACTGGAGACGATAGAAGGGCTGCCAGAGAGGTCCTGTGAGAGCTTGAGGGGAAGCACGGTGCTGTGGAGAGGGATGAGAGTTGTTTGTCAGAAAGGGCAGGAGGAGGAACTTTCCTTGCCCTGCTGCAGGGGACAGTGGTGGGATGAGCAGCAGGGACATTCTGGGATCAATCAGTAGGGGAAATCCAGGAGCATCCCGTTGCTCTGCTGTGCCATCCATGATGCTGAGGAAACCCCCCAGCCCTGTCAAGGCAGTTGTTGTGCTGGAGCAACAAATACCCCCACAGCAGCTGGAGTCCAGTGTGGCCTCCCACCTGAGCCAGTGCTAACCTGTGGGCTCCCAGCCCTCTTCCAGCCAGATTCCCTCTCTTCTCCCATGGCAAGCCCATTTTCCTGTGCAGCTGCTGCCAGGCAGGCCATCCTGCTAAGTATATCCATATCCTGAGTGGTTAGGGATCAGGATGGCCCCCTGGGATCAAGATGCCCCCTCAGTGCCTTTGCATAATGTCCTGAAATTCTGCAGCAAACACAGTCTGCTGTCCAGACAAGAGCTGTTTAGCCTCACTGCTCTTTTATAATCAGAAAGACATATATTTGCCAGTGTCACGCTGAATGAAACACGAGGACTCATCAGGGTCTGCGCAACCACCCCCTGCCTACTTTGCCAGCTGGGGGATCCCAGACACAGTGTGCTGTTGGCATGGACGCAGGATGAGATCCTGGGGAGGATGCAGAATAAGGAGCTGTTGAATGCAGACCTCATTTCTGATCACTGGGGAATTTCATGCTCCATCGGTACCACGACCTCATGCACAGATGAAATATTACACGGTGCAAGAACCCGTTCATCATATAAATCAAGACAAGGAAGATTGAACAAAGCCCTTTCTGTACTCGTGTCCAACAGCCCAACTACTTCATGGGGTGAATGCCACAAACTAAACTTCATGACTGAAGCCTTTTGCTAAAAGATGAATTTCATGCTTTTTCTAGGCTGGCTATGGATTCATTCGTGGGGTTGTCAGAGAGCTAACCTTTCCCTGTTAATCTGTTCTCCATCTTAATAAGGGTACAACAAAGCAGAAGCACTCTTAGACTTACAACCAAGAATACATTAAAAGGCAGAGTATAAACTGCCTTTCTGCGGAGGCAGTGAGCATCCAGTGCTGATAATGATATTGAAAGTGGGGATTAAGCAGCAAAGCACTGAGGGAGCCAGCATATGGCAGCCCATTGACCCGTCCCATATGCAGCAGCTATTGTTCCCTCCCCACTGTCCCACAGCAACCTACTCATGGTTTTTTGTGGCACGAGGGCCAGGGCCGAGGCTGGAATCTGCTAAAACTTGACATTTACACATGAATTGTACAACACTGCTGCACAGAGAGACAGGGCGACCTGTGCCACTAAGCAGTGTCTCAGTAATGAGGCTCAGCAGAAAAAAAAAGGCCCGCAGCAGCATAGGGGAAGTTGCTCTGGGTGTGCTTGTGGACAGGGTCCTACAGCAGCACTTCCTGACTTCATGCTTTCTTGGGCAGAGTGGGGTGGAGTAGGATCTGATTTAACTTCTGAAATGCTGGGGGTTTGGCATGGTTGGCAGACATTGTTGGAAACTGATTTCCAGACCTGCAGGCTTTCTCATTGAGCAGGAGAATACAGAAATCTTCACCCTACGAGAAAAGCAGAGCAGTTTCTGATATGGGCTTGTCCTCAGCTCTGGGAACCCACCATAGGCGTTTGGCTTCTGGCTGAATGGTGAGAGGATAAATCCAGATCCACAATGACACAGGAGAAGATGGTGGTTGCAAAGCCTGAATGAGACCTCCATCCAGGACCCACTGGTCTGGAGTGCCTGGTGTGGAGCTGTCAGGTCTCATGCATTGTGAGGAATCTCTTGACCTCGCTGGGGCGCTGCTGCAGGTCACAGGGCACTCAGGTCCTGGGCTGGGCCTGACCACAGGGTTCCCGTTCCTCCTCTGCCTCTCCAAAGCGTGCAGCCCTCTCCCCTTGTCACCACAGCTCATATCCATCACTGATAACACTGTCCAGGGAGTTGCACCTCTCTCCTGATGGTGTTGTGGGCTGCCCCAGGCAGGGGGTAAAGCTACAGCTGTTTCAGCTGCCCCTTCAAATTACCAGGGCTCCCCACAGCTACCAAATGGCAGGACTTGAGGTGACAGCATCAGAGCAACAAAATCCAAACACAAATGACCCCCATGAGCAAGCACACACCTTTCCTCAGAGAGCTATTTGCTCCTGCTCAGCCAACTGATAGGAAGAGACCTCATAGGCAGAACCTGATCCCACATAATCCTCTATGAAAAATACATTAATATGTCCTGCTAGCTGTAGTTGTTTCTGGCAGCTTTCATGATGTAGGACCACCAAAGGACTCCCAGATTAATTTAAATGATACGGCTATTTTTAAATCCTACAAACCATTAATCCCAAACATGTTTTTAGCCAGAACTCTACACATTTATTTGATTTCTATCTAAAGCCATAAACTAAGCCTCGCTCATTGATGAGATTTCAGAATTCTTGAGTCAAGCTTGAGCTACTAGGCCTTTTAAGAGCTTTTGGAGCATGGTTTTTATTCAGAGACACCTTTGCTTGAATTTTTCAGTCTGCATCACGTACGGAGAGCCCCACTTTCTTTCTTATGCTCTCAGAACTGTTAAGCCAGAATTGCCACAAGTACAAGGTCATGAACATCAAGGAAATACAAGATGTCCTCCTGTCATAAGATAATATTAGTCATTATGACCTGAGTTATTCTATGAGTCACTGGGTATTAGGATAACTTCCCTATGCTCGTGGCTAAGCACAGGAGTGGGCTTCCAGGGTGGATGAGCAATCTTCATTTTTATAAATACTGGAAATTCAACTAGACGTTACCCTAGGCAATCTGGTCTCATTGGCCCTGCTTTGAGCAGCTTCATCAGCTGCAGGTTGAATCCCACTCTGCAAAGGCTTCTTTCCCAGGGGAGGCAGAGAGCACAGGGATGGTACTTGCTTGCACGAAGCTGACCCAGCATCACGTGTGCCACACAGGCCTTGTTGGGGGGTAGAACATGCAGGCTTGGCCAATATTCACAATGTCATTGTCATACAGCTTAAGCTGGAGCTTATACATATCCCTTCTGAGCCCAGCCTGCCAGAGCTTTGCCTGCAGTGTGGATATGATTTTCCTTGCTGAGGTCAAAGCGCAATGTAGGAACAGAAACATGATGGGATTTTCCCAGTGAATTCCTGATCAAATTGCCTTAGAAAATTTTGGAGAAAGCAAGAAGAAACATTTAGCAATCACTATGATGTTTTCTATTCTGTCTGCCTCAAAATTATCCTCTCACTCTGAGTCACATGCTATGCCTGCCTAAACCATAATCCCTCACTTTCACTGTCTGACCTGCCTTTCTGCCTCTTATCTTCCAAAAAGAAATCACATCAGATTAAATCCAAATGAAGTTCCCAACCTCCAGGCCACATCATGGGGTGAAATGGCAGAGAGAGACTGTTCCTGCTGCCCAGCATGCTGTACAGTGCTGGCAGTGATGCTCGGGTACCGCTGAGGATCAGCAGCACTGATACCGCAGGAAGGGAGAGCTCTGTACTGCACAAGACCAGGAGCTGCAGGCAGCAGGAGACACCCAGAAACGTGCATAGGATGAAAGTGAGAACAAGGAAACTCAACAAAATCAGTGGGAAAGAGACTCGACTTCACAGAAGGGCAGTCACAGACGATGGCCAGTGAAACAATCTCCTTCAAATCCTGGGGTTGAAAACAAGGCAGAGGCTGCTCAGGCTCCCCCAGTGCTGTGCTTCCCGGCTGGGGTGAGTGCGGGGAGCAAAGCCTTTGTGTGATTTATCCATTACATACTGAGCCGAGCCAAAGGCCAGCCTGTCCTGTGAGCACCGAGGACCTGTCAGCAGCTGAATGGGAGCATTGTGCCTCAGCTGCTGCTGTCAGGAACCAGGTCCACAGGCAGCAGCCGTCTGCAGCAGCTCTTTTCTGGCAAGGAGCACTTAAATTGCTCACTCCCTTGGTGGCATGCAGATGCTTGCATCTTTGTCCTCCCCTTGCAGGCAGGGCTTTTCTCCCAGGTCTGTGCTGCAAGAAGCAGGGACGAAAGATACTTCTTAATGGGAAAGAGGCAAGATTCCATCCACAGAACAAGAGCAAGCCAGGTAGGGCCCACGCTATGTGGCCTTAGAGAATGAGTGTGAAAGCAAGAAAAACAAACCCGTGTTACAAATCCTCAACTTAGATCCAGGCCTTTGGAGGAGTCACAAAAAGGTTTGGAAAACAACTGATCCCTTGAAAACCTTTCCTTTAGAAACAGCTGGCTGAAGTTGTCATATTTCTCTGGTTTTTGAATATTGGGACAGCAGATGAACGTGCTTGAGCCTCCAAATCAGTATGCTGGAGGTGGACTTCATGTGTAAAAACTCCATGGTTTTTCCCTTCTTTCACCCCAGGTTTTACATGGTGTTAATTCAGATGATCCTTGTCAAGCCTGATGTGAGCCATGAGGGGGACAAGAAGAATCAGGTCCTTGGGGACTCTTTGCTGGTGTCTCCTCTGTAGCTGTGGTACAGTACAGTCGGGCTGCACTGAAAGGGAAGAGCACTGCCTGGGAAAAGAGATTAGTGGGGAGCCTTTATTCTTGCTGTAACTCCTTTGAACTAACAGGAGTCACACCACAGATTAGTTTGGATCAGGGCTTTTACTTGACCATCATTAGAAAGGAAGGTTGCTCAGGTCTGAGGCACTGCACTGAGACGCAAAGACACTGCATCCTTTGTAATGCAAACGTGTTTTCTGCTTCAATAGGCTTCAGAGAATGATGGACAAAAAACATTATACAGAGATGTCTGTGGCTTCACTCTTATTCTTCTGTGATGTGCAACTTCAAAAGAAAGCATTTTAATTTGACAGATGGACATTTAATCATAAATAATAATTTATACTGGTTCTTAAGTCAAAAACACATGGCACCTCTGCACCTGTAGCCACTCTCCCTTACAAAGGAACCTTCCCCTCTTCCAGATCATCCAGCCCATTTCTTTTTCCATCTCCAGAGAAAACATGCCTGCCCTTCCAGGCAGATCTACCCAGCAGAGCCCTGCAAGCACCTTTCATTACTTGCATGGCAGGCTGCAGGGTGGTGAGAGACGTGTTTATTGGTGTGGGTTCCACTTCAGCTGCTTTGAAACTGCCCTGAAAACTGCTTGAACACATTTTGCTTCCTAATTGCTACAGATGGAGTAGGAGAAGTTACTTTGAGGGTTAGGTGAAAGGCTTGTTCTGAGTGGAAATACTATGATCTCCGGGCTACAGCTGGTTTTAGCCTGTTTCCCTAAGCAAACAAGGCTTATAGGATCAGGCTTTGTGAGTTCATCTGCCACTATCTACTGCCAATAGCTTTTCAACTCATTGGCCAGCCATTTTGACAGAGAAGTGGAGGTTTAAAAGCTGTAATTTTTCTTTCAGGTTATGAAAATTAACTATGAAGCAATGGAAAAAAATCCTGCCAGTGTTTCCCCAGGTGAAAGGCTGACAACTCAGCTCTAATAGACATCAGATAACTGCGAGGAAGGATGGAATGGAAAGGATGAAAGAGACTGCGAGGCAGACAACTGCAATTACTCCCTGAACCGCTACAAACACCTTTCCTTATGACTTGTCTCTACAAGAAACGATCTGCGAAAAAATTCATCTCTTCCCACCACAGGCCCAAAAATAGTGGCTAAATTTTTAAAAGAGCACTAATGCTGTCTAAAAAATTGGCCAGAGGCAGCATCCCAGAAGCCACTGGATACTGAGAGCTCTGGAGGGTGCGCCCTGTTGAGGGAGCGGAGCTTCCCTGAAACTCTCTGGTTGAGCAGTGCAAAACAGCCTGGGGGTACTTGTTCCTGGGCAGTCATAGCACCTCACCGTGATTGTAATGGCCCTGTTGGGGTACAGGGCCTGTTGGAAAATAAAGTGGTATGGGGACACTTTAAAGGAATTACAAGGTTTGGCTTGTTCTGAAGTCTAGGAGAGATTAATTTTTCTTTGGAGCACTTACCTGCTAGTCATGGCCATTCCACAGGGAGGGCAGTGAAAGCTCTGGCCCTCCACTCACCAGAGGAAACCTGCTCACCCTGTAGAGGAAAAGCAAACACACAGTGATTCCAAATACAGGGACCTGCAGACCTGTTGTTTCCCACAGCTCTGCTCAGTGCCCCAGCAAAAGACATAACTCAGTTTCCTTTCTCTTCAAAGCCTTCTTTCCTTCTCTTGCCTCTGCCACCTTTGCAGGGCATGAGCATCAGAAGGCACACAGGCACTCTCTCCAGTAGCAGCTCTGGGACACTGCTGGGGATGAGGGCACCTCAGCACCAGCCTCACACACTTGATGGAAAAAGAGAACAAAAAACACTGTGCCCTGTCCTTCCCTTCTAGCACACACCCCTGTGCTTTCTGTCTCTAAAAACTAGAAATGTAGTGTATTTTCACCCATTGCTATGGAAAGTTAGAACACAGTATTACTACCAGACCATGGGATAGAAAATGTGTCTGGTGTGCACACAAGCCAGTGTTTGCTCATGTCCACCTGCCCAGGGCTGTCTGCTGTGGCTTGTCTTACATTTGAATAACGAGGCTCCCTGGGGCAGAGACAATCTTCCAAGGTTGTGCTTGGCACAATGGAGCTGCAGTTGGGATTGGGTGTTATGACAATAATAGAGAATAAAGTGATGCCAAATTCATTTGACACAGACAGGACAAACAGAAGAAGAATGGGACTAAGACAGGACCTGTGTGTAACATCAGGAAATAAAGGGGACTATTTCATATCAAGATTTGCCCAGACCTGTACGTGTGGGCTCTGCTCCTGTCTTTCCCTTCAGAAGTCATTTAGCTTCATGAGAGTTTTCACAGATGGACAACATACTTTTATAAGGACGAATTTACAGCCAAGCGGTGAGGCAGTGACAACCAGAGAAATTTAGGCTGTGGACTGGGAAGGATGTGTGAAGCCAGCTTCAGCCTAGAGCTGAGATTCATTTTGGAAGGCACTAAAAACCACATGATTTGTGCTTGCAAGAAGCCTTGTTCCTGGTTTTAAAGGATTTAATTCAAGTCTGGGTCATGTTTTCTAGGCAGTCTGGAGATATTCCAGGGGATTCAGTTTGTGCTATTAGCTCTCACTTAATACTGGGGGTATGTGTCCAGCAGACAGGAAGCACCCTGTAACATGTCAGGTCTCTGTTCAGAAACAGACTGAAGAGATTTAGAAATTTTGTGGATTTGCCTGCTTTTGAAGTTGAATCAGCTCGAGCCAGAAAACTTTGAATGCAATATGTAAAGCCATTTCAGGGCTTTGTATTATTGTCATGGGCTTAAGGGAAGCCCAGGAATAGCTCTTCTTCAAAGTGACAGGCTGCTGCAGGCAGGATTTGGCTCCAAAAAGGTCCTAACCAAGCACGTACATTTCTGTAATTGCAAGAGAAATTTGGATTTGCCTCCTCATGGAGACTCAATCCAACAGGGTCTGGCAATCCTTGTAAACTATTCCTGGGGTGAGACGTGCAGCACTCCCTCTCCTCCTTACCCTGCTGCTGCCCCAAGGGGGAAAACATCTATTTACCTGTTCCCTTTGCAGATGTGAACAACACATTCACAGCAGGAGTGGCAAATTAGTGACAAATAATAGTCTGGGTGGAACACTGCATCCACATGCATGATGCTTCATCGCTGCACAGACATTTGCTCCCCTCTCTGCCGATCCAAGCTCAGGCACCACGGGGTTGGTGGGGCTCTGCTGGACAAGAAGCAATGGGGCTCATGGCAAAGCCAGCCTGAGGGCATGGGGCTGCAGTGGTGGTTGTAACTTGTCCTGGTGGTCTTCTGAATTGAGCTCCTCCACAGGAGGACAGGCCCTTACCACAGCTGGGATATTCCTGCACCAGAATGAGGGACCAGAAGGAGCTTCCCTGGCTGTATGTGCTGCAGCCCACATGCCTCCCTCTACGTGGTGACACAACCATCCTCCAGGTCACCAGCAGAGATGGGATCTCGCACAGAAATATTGCTCAATATTGCTCTGTAAGTGGCCCTTGGTGCTCTTACACAGATGGACAATGGCACTGAGGGCCACTTACACAGCACAAGTCCCCCCGGCTGGACAAAAAAAAGGAGGTTCTTTGTTGTCTCCCTTTGTGTTTTGTTTCACAAACCTTATATTACATTGCTACACATTCAGACTCTTATATTGAGGGTGGTGGAGAGGAGCAGTGGAAATCACACAAGAGCAGGAGGGGAGGAGGCATCCCCCAACCATGTAGCACAAAACGTGGTCCTCATCATCCAGCTCCCTCTCATCTCCCTTTCTCCTTCTCTTTCTCACACATGCACAAAGAGGTTAATATTTGGTTTAAAAAGAAAAAAAAGCAGAGTAATTTAAAACACACACTTTGCAGCAAACCAGTGTTCCATGTAAACAAAGCATTAAACTGAAAAGATCCATATGCACTTGTTATCAGTTATTGCATTTTTTAAAGAAGGAAATCTAATACATTTAAAATAAACCCATAGCATGAAACAAAATAAACTATGGTCTTGGTTAGTTTGGTTTGATTTTTTAATTTAATGAGGAAAAGAGCTCTCTGATAAAGTAATCCTTTCAGAAGGAAAGGCCTGGGCAGTGGTGAACATGTCAGCCACATGTTGAGGGAAGATTAAAGCCTAACAAGAGTCTCTTTCCCACAGTTTTTGAAGCTTTGCAATATTTCTGTGCTTGGGATAGCCCAGAACCTCCTTCTGGACTGAGGCCCCAGACGCTCCACAGCTCTTTGCAGAGAAGCCCTGTAAAAACAACTGGCAAGTCCACAACACTTAGGAGTGGAGGAGACCTGGTACAAGCTGTGCACACATAGACTTCTGAGGCTTGATACAACAAAACTTTTAGTGAATTTCACAAAGGAGCCAATGGCAGCTAACAGCATAAATCCCACCAAGAGTGGGAGGAAGATATTTACCTTTCAAAGTCTCATCTGACCGTTTCTCATTTTTAAAGTTCCTTAATGATGTGACTGGCACTAACATCTTACCCACATCCCTTTTATCCAGTGCCACAACCCGCTCAGGAGAGGGGAGAATTGCATACATAGATTAGTTATCAACCATAGATAAATTAGAAACTTTTCCACTTTTTTTCACAAACTTGTCTTCTGTTCAGCACTCTTTCACGTGTTTTATGTCCTGATGTGCAGCCTCCTGGTTAGGCCTGAGGAGAAACAGCCTTACCACAGAGCCAAGGCTGTTACCACGGGCCAAGGCACCTGCACTGGCCAATGGAGCAGCTGCAACCCAGGTTCCTCAGCTTCTGCTGCTGGAATTGCATCAGCAGGGTGCCTGGGGGCACTGACTGAGCCAGGCTGCTGGCAGACTGCACTGCTGCTCAATTTGTCAGAGCTTCCAAGCCCTGGCACATGTTGGCTTTTCAGCAGAAACCAACCAGGAGGCAGGATGGAAAGCATGGCACCATGTAACCCACAGAGCATCACAGCTGTGGGCTCCTCGGGAGGGGGCACACCCACCCCAGAGGTAATCTACTGATGATCAAAGAAATTACTTCTAGCCCACTTTGTAGCTCATATACACTGGGCAGCAGGCAGAGAAGTGACCCTTTAAACCCAGCAGCAGTAGCCTGGCATCCAAACCCAACTCTCACCATCTGATTTATAGTTTTGAATTCAGCGTTTACAATTACATAAAGCCCAGGCTGAAATCTCAAAATATGCTAACTTACTCCAATTAGCACTAATTTTTGCTTTCTGGTGAGAGGCCAAGGACTAACTGACAAGCCATAAAGTTCAAACCCAATTCTTGCCTGCCTTGAAGTTCAGTTGCACTTCTGCTCAGGTTGGACTCTTGCATGGGTGTTGCACAGGTCCATCTCATAGCTGAGGTGCAAGGGCTGGAGGAGATGGCCTCTGCTCTGAGAGTAACCAGGGAAGGCTGATGGTGGAGCCGAGTGCTGTGCTGTCAGAATGGGTCATTTGGGAGTTTTTGGGACATGATGCAGTTCAGAAAGCAATAGGCTTGTGGCCTATAGAGATAAGGATACGGGTACATATGTGGATACGGATACGGACACAAATACAGAGGCAGTTCTGACACATTAGCAACCAAAGAGGTGGGATGTCTTCAGGGGACAGAAGGAGTTAGGATGGAGCAGAGTTCTAACTTAGATGAGCTACCCAGGCCATCACATCACACGAGCCTTTAAATCTTACTGTTTAATTTTATGACTACGCAGGCAGAGCCAACCATGTCAACACTGTTTTGTGGAAAATGGGAGCAATGAAGAAGATTGAAAGCAGGGAAGAGGAAGGTTTCAATATTGTCACAGAGGTAAATGTTTTGATTTCTCAGGAACAGCCTTTTAATGTGACTGCTTTTAAAGGGTTATTATCTCTACTGTAACATGTCATTAACTAAAAGGCAAAAATTGACACAAAATGCTTCAGTCAAACTAAAATCTTTTTTGGTATCTTTCATAGAGAACTGTGGGGATTTTTTTGGTTGGTTTTTTTTTCCGCCTATCACTCCTACCTGGAACAAATGGAAATGCTGAAATCCTGAACCCCAAGTGAAGTACTTTTCCCTTTCAGAACACTCCTGCTCTCCATGGAGCTCTGCAAGCCTCTGGAGCAAGGAAAGCAATAAATGGTGAAGGTAACAGAGGACGTCCCAGTCTGATGGCTTGATGGAGGTGAGTGGGAAGGGAAAGGGAGTCCACTTCAGGCTGAGAGCCAGGACAAGGGAATCCTGCTCCTGCCTTCACCATGTTCCTGCCTTCACCATGTTCCTGCCTTCACCATGTTCCTGCCGCTTATCCCTCTGTGCCTGCTTGCCCCTGCCTGCAGAGGCAGCAAAACCACTGTGTCTCCTTGATTAAGGGCCTCTGGAGGCACAGGTGAAGGGCTACAGAACAACCCAGCAGGGTAAGCTTTGTCACTGCCTCCAGACACCAGTTCTGTAACGCTGCTGCAAAAAGCAGCAGTAAGAGTGGGAGTTTCTGGTTTAATATCTGGGGGCAGAGATTGGCATCTGCCTTCAGCCCAGAAAACACTCACTTTTATAGAGCATTGGTGCAAATGGGCAAGGCTCTTACTTCTGCTACCTGTGAATCTTTTGTGTGAACACAAGGAATGAGGGGAAACAGACTCCCACCTCATGTAATAAACAATTAAGAGGGTAATTTCCCCTAGCCCTGGTGAGCGTAGTGCTGCCTGGCCCTGTGACATCTGCATATTCTTATGGCTCAAGGAAGTGCATGATCCCATCCTGAAAGAAAGTGGTTTCTTATGGAAAGCCTGAAGATCCCCATCCTGGATTTTGCATGTGGTTGAAATGGTTGTTCTGACAGATGCTAGCAATTAGCCATGGAGAGGAGGCCTGCCACAGGGGCCAAGGGCTTGTGGGAGCTGCCCATGGGGTACGCGGACCATGTCATTACAGTGACCCTGTAATTCTGGATTAGACCTGGAGCGGGGCTGGGGCAGGCAGAGGGAAACTACCCCTCTGACACCCCAAGGTAAAATCTGAAAAAAAGTGCCCAACCAACACCCCCAATTCTCCTCCTCTTCTTCTCGTCTTTAACACACATGTTGCCCATAGGGCAGGAATAGTAACAGGACCTCAGGGGGAGAAGTGCATGACTAGATAACCTGCATGCCTGGGGCTTGTGCATCCTGTGCTGGTGAGGGCATTCCCTGTCAAGTGCCTGCGCTGTTTTTTTCTGGGACGTGACAGCTCCATAAACCCCAAATGTGGGGCTCTCCCCCAGCCTCCTGTCTTGTCTTCCTTTTTAGAGGGTGAAGGGACAAAGAGGAGAGGCTGAGACTCATGACTTTATTGTTTCAGGCTATTCTGCCAAAGCTGGGTGTTCTTAGTCCTTTGAAAAGGGTGTTCTTTAAAACTGGGTGTCCTCTGAAACTGGTGTCCTCGGGTCTCATTCTGGACATCGAGGCTTTTTGAAAATAATAATAAAAAAAAAAAAGCAAAGAAAGACATAATTTTTTGGGCAGAGGGAGTATTTCCTGGCTTTCACCCCCCATGCAGTATGCCCAGCTCACAGGCTATTAAAGGAATTTATATTAGTCTATTCCTTGGTCAGTAGTTTCAAAGATAACAAGGAGGGTTTCAGCATCCCTATGGGGAGGCAGAGTCCTCAATCCAAGGCAGAATTTCACTTGGAAATGACAGAAATTACAGTCATTCTGTGAAGTTCACCAGGGACCTCATTATTGTTAATTATTTTAAATGAAAATATTGGAAACTCTGGTGGTGGGGAAAAGGCATCAGAGAGAAAGGGAAAGAAACACAATAAACCTGGGAGAGACAGAGATTTCCCAGCAGGGCTATTTGAAGGGATCTGGAAATCCCCTCTCTGCTTCCCTCAGCTAGGAAAGGAGAGGGACAGATTGAGGGACCAGTTCCTGACAGCTCTGCTGTGCTGGAAAACCTTTCTGCCTCCTTGCTTTCTTTGCACACTAACTCTTGTCTGAGGTGCAGATCACAGCCGTAGTGTGACAAGCCTAGGTCTTTAGTGCTTGTCACTGCATCATTCAAAACTTCGCTTCCCCACCACCCCCTCCCGACTTAGCTGCGAATTGTGAACAAAGGAGGGCACTTTCAGATGGAAATGCTCCAATACTCATTCCACCTGCAGAAGGTATCCCCCATCTCCTCTGCCATTTGCAATTAGTCACGCCAAAGCCCTGCCGAGGAATATGCCTGAAGGTGTGCTGTGGAGAAAGGTGCAGGTACCTTGGAGCATCCTTCTGTCTCTCACTTCAGTGAATGGGAACTTGCCTCTTTTTATGGACCCATTTGCAGGTGCTAACTGTATTAGCATAGCCCCAGCAGGAGATTTCATCAGGAAGAGTAGTAATTGGTTAAGGAGTAATGGGTTCAAACTGAAAAGAGTGGAAATTTAGGTCAAATATGCAGAAAAAACTCTTCACAGTGAGGGTGGTAAGGCATTGGGACAGGTTGTCCAGGGAAGCTGTGGATGCCCCATCCCTGGAGGTGTACAAGGCCAGGTTGGATGGGGCATTGAGCAGCCTGGCTGAGGGGAAGGTGTCCCTCCCCATGGCAGAAGGGTTAGAACTGGATGATCTATTAGGGCCCTTCCAACACAAACCATTTCATTATTCTATTCTGTGATTTGTCATCTTCAAGACTACTAAATGATTTAAAGGTTGCAAAAAAATAATGGTCATGAGTAAGTTATTTGGTATGTAAATGTCATGGATTCCACAATAATTAATTAAACTTTAGCTAAAGGATAAGTTAAAAGTCTAAAGTTAAAAGGACTTAGCTGTATGCTTCATTCCCACCAGGAGTGTGAGAATCCCTGAAAATCACTTTGAAAAATAAGGTAGGAATATTCCTCCCCTATGCGTGTACTTAGCTTTGAGATATGTGTGGGCTTCCCAAAGGAAAGAAAGGTGAAAATGCAGCAGGGTTTGGGACTGGGAAATGCAAGCTGCAAAATTCAGGTGATGACTAATCTCGAGGATCCAAGCTGAAGGGATGCTCAAGACAGGCAGTGGTGACACAGGTTTAACTGTGGGTCCTCCATGAAACAGGGTTTGGGTCTGCATTACAAACCTTGCCCCTAACAACAGAGGGGAGAGGAGAGCCAATTTCACCCTATTAACATTTATTTAATGAAATATGGTAACCAGATAGGTGTGCTTTCAAAAGTAGTTCAGGGCACCTTCTGGTTCTCATGCATTCCTCTACGAATCAGCTGCCAGAGCTGTGCTTAGTGGATCATAACTGAACGTGTCACATGGATTTCTAAAACCCTTATCCCTGAAAAGGGACAAGTGTGAGATGCAAGCAAAAAGTCTGGCTGTAGAGCTGGCAAAAAGATCCCATACAACAAAGATTTAAGAATGAATCCTGCAGGATGGTATACATTTGCATCCACTGTTGAAAACATTAACCCTACAGAGGGTTACAGGCAGAGACAGGCAAAAGCTGCCAAGAAGCATCTTGTTAAACTCTCTGATTGAAGCAGAAACTCACGTTAGTTTCAGATGCCAGTTGAAAAAAAGGACTGGAAGTAAGAAACAGACGCTTGTGCAAGGCCTGTCATTAAACAGGCTCAGCTTTTAGATTTGGGCTTATTAAAATAACACCTGTAGTTTTTTGCTTTCAGATCTTTTAGGTGAGTATGTTCTGACATAGACACAACTCAATCTGATGTTAAAAACATTAGGATGGTGCCAAACCAATTTGCAGAATATGAGAAGCTTTGTTATTATATGAAAAAAAGAACCTATGAATATCTAGGAGGCAGAAAAACAGTATTATTATAACCTTGCAAAAATCATGTACAGCCTTATCTTTGACATTTTTGGAGGATTGTTTGTATCTAGAAAGAAGACAGCTGTTTCTGAAGGAAGTTTACTTCTGAAGGGTGGAGGAGAATTGTAACTGAACTTGCTTGGCTGCTTGTGGGAGTTCCCAGATCATGGGAATATGAAGCATCTCCTGAAGACTGGAACTCTGACAGTTGTAAAATGATTGCATTTGAGTAACCAGGTAAAGGCAATGAGAAGCCTATCTGTGCCATCTTGTTTCTCTACCTGTTTTATTGCCTCTCATTATATATTCGTGAAAAAGTAAGGCCGAGAAGTTGTCCTGGAAAAAGTGCATTGTAATAAGACACAGCTTTTGCCCGTTCTAGCACTTGGAAATTGTGTTTTGATTTATTATGTGTGGTTTGGCAAATCTGTTTTTGCAAGCTGCAGGCAATTGTCTGTAGAAACCATACTCCAAAAACAATGAGCACAGAGGCCTCCGATGGGCTCCTCAGAGACCACCAAGAACAGAGCCAATAAAAGAGAATGCCAAAGGAAACATTTGTATTACAGTCCAGGAGGAACCAGACCTTGGTTTTATCAGTCTCCTCAGTCTTCTGTGATGGAAACCTCTAAATGTGCTCATCATTAAGTCAAGGTAAACACACTCTGTATCCCCACTCCAGAAAATACAGGCTGTATGCTGGCACACCTACAGCCCTGCACTGTCAGCATCCTTGATACACAGCCTCTTCTCCAGGGGAGAGGAAAGCTCATGCCAGAGGCACAGTAGCTCATGCTGCACACACCAGAGAAGTGCCCAGGAGGGCAGTGACTTGGTGTCTCTCACACTGACATCACAGGGGACTGGAAATCATCACGTGATGAACTCTGCTAAAAGAGTCCATGGTCTCAGCCTCATTATGCACAGCAGGTATTCACGGGCCCTACAACCATCCTCACTCCTGGCACCATTTCTGCTTGCCCATTAAGGCTGGACCAGTGGAGGCAACAGCCCTGGGTGGGAGCTCAGGAAATACATGCAATGCTTTTTGTTTTGCTTCCTCTCTGAAAATTATTGGAGAGTGTATGTGCAGAGCACCTCCTGTGCACCAGCAAGCCAGGCGTGAGCAAACCCCACGTACCCACATTAGAAATTATGTGGCTGGATAGTTTTTCCCAAGCTCCAGCCAGCCCCAGAGAGCAGGACCTGCCATGGCACAGCATATTTATGGAAGGGTAAAATTCCTCTCTCTACAGGTCAAGGCCCATGCAACATTCAAATCCCACTGAAGTGTGTCCTGATCAAAGACCCTGGGACAGCATTTCAGCTCGCGGTGGGAGATACACTGAGAAAAGCCATGCAACCAATCTCATACTGGGATACCCACTGATGATGATGCTGACATAGGAATCCATCCTTGATCCTACCGGGTTCCAGGGTGATTATTACTGTGGGTGAGGTTACTCACGTGTATCAGTATGTGTGGGAATGGGACCTTTGGCTGGTGCCACTAGCAGAGTTTTTCTCACAGTCTTGACTAGGATTTTATTCCTAAATCTACTTAACGATCAAAATACACTCCCACATTCTGTTTTACAAGGCTAAGCAGAGCAAAAAAAGAAGGGGCGAGGAAGCCACAAATGCAGAAGGCTCAGAAAGGCACTTCAGGCACTGGACTACAGTCCTAAGTAGCAACAAAGACATTTTCTTCTCCTGTATTTGATATTCTCATAGTTAAAGATTATGGTGGTACTTTTTAGCTAAGAAAGTACTGGATTTTCTACAGAGTCTTCGGCTGAGTCTCAGCAGTCCCTGTGAAGTGCTTTAAATGTTAGGTCACCCTTAGCATTGCCAGACCCTGGCAGCGTTTGGGTACTTGATGTTACCAGTGGTTCTGAATGGAGAGCTGTGCCCTACATTGTGGGCAAAACCAAAAAGAGAGACTGTGCTCAAAGTGTGCATCAGCCTCCACTCGAGTGCTTATCCACCTCACTACCACTGCACAACAGCAGGATCATTGCAAGCAAAAGGTCTTTGTGACAAGTCCAAGAGAAAAAAAAAGGTGTTTGTAAGCAGACCAATGAGCCTTCTGAAAAACTGGAAAAATGACGCAAAAATGTTGTCTGAAACACACAGGCGCTGAGCTCCCTTTTGCAGGAAGTCCCTGTGTGTGTGAGTAGGTTTACCTGCAGAAGCAGAGCTGTTGCCAAGCGGACACGTTCTCCGGACGCGGCTCCCGGTGGGCTCTGTGACGTGTGGGCTGTGTGGGGCTGAGGGAGGAAGCTGCTCACACGCCCCCGGCAATCTGTCATCCCCGGGTTCAGGCTGCTGTGAACAAGCGCCAGCACCACGCACATTTAATTAACCTTTCTACAAGTTGTAAGATGAGCCATCTCTGTTTGCCACGAGATTTATTTTCAGCAGTGCAGGATGGCAATTGAAAATAGACACTGCAATTCAACAGTGCAATTCAAGAGGAAAGGGAACAAATATGGGCAACACAGTTCCTTTAGAGAAGTTGCTTTAGCACAATGCAGCGCTCTGATTTTTTTACAGCCTCCTCTAGCACATTCATTCTGTTTCTCATCCATCAAGGCTCCTGAAAAGTATTTGTGTCATATTCATTTCTCCTTAGCACATGTGTGAAATGCACCCAGGGCCCGTGAAGCAGAACTGCAGCGTCACAGATCCACAGATGTTTCGCCTGCACCATGTGGTGCGTTCCCCACCATTCCCCGCAGAGCGGCTTCTTGCGCTGAAAGTCAATGTTTTTCCCACACATGGGAAAACCAAATGGAGTGGCTATAAAAGGAAAAAAGGGAGAACAAAACACCAACAAATCAGGGAAAACTGGTCTGGAAAACCAACCCAGAAAGAGAGTAAGTAGACTTGGCTAACGTTGGGCACACAAGTGTGAAATGCTGGGTGCACACGCTTCAGTGTGCACTGTGAAATCCAAACAGGAATTAAGAGTACATTAGATGATATGCTAAGTTGTATCCCAGCCACATACTATTGTCAGCTTGTACTCAGCATTCAGGCACTTAACCACAGAGGGCTTTGGAGAAATGGCTTTTTATAACTGTGTTTTGTCAGAAGTATGGAATATTGTCAGCATAGCTTGCAAATATCATTACTGGAAAATGTAGAGTATTTCTACAGCACCTTTCATTTAAATTCACCCAGCACATCTTTCATTTCAATCTACCCAGTGCAGTAAAGATTAATGCATTTGAAGTTGTAAAAAAAAACAAACCAGAAAACAAATGAATTAAAGTAATATAAGACCTTCTCAGCCCTTAGCCTGTGTGACCTAAGTCTGTCTGTCAGTCATACAGACATGTTCAAAAAGATTTTCTAAGACAGCCATGTCAATAAGACATCTCTGGTAAATCCTGTTTGACCTTTCTGGGGGCAATGTACCAAGCTCCCAGCTACAGCTGTGCAAGCCTCCCCCAGGAGACATATCCAGCCTTGCTTTGCCCATTGCTCTGGGCCACGCTCTAACAGCTTTTCATAAATGTATTCCTGCTGCTAGAAACAGCCCTCTAGGGCAGGATGTGAAGAGCATCAGCTCCAGTCAGAGCTCCAGTCAGAGCTACAAGCTGAACATAAAAAGCAGCTCACACCATTTCCTCCAGCTCCTGGGTTTTCCTTTGAGAATGCGCCATCCACAAACTGATCTAATCATGAATCAGCCCAAACTTGCTGAAGCAGATAAACTTGACTAGGAGCAGAAGACACAGGCCCATCTGAAAGCCTGTGGAGCTGCAACTGTGCCGTATCACATGGAATCATGATGTGGGATTTTTTTGGGGAGGCGGTAAAGCCCTTCAGACCCTAAGGAGCTTTGGACCTGATGAGATCACAGGTGCTTCATGCATCTGAAAATGTGACAAAATAACCATTAATGAGAAGAAAACACTGCTAATTGAAAGCTGTACCTGTACAGAGTAAAAGATATATATACATGGTTCTCCAGCCCATGCAAATAAAAAAATCCACTGATGGTTACTGCATATAAAGACTCTGATCACCAGATTCTTTTTGTGTGGGCATATTTCTTTACACAGGACATCACACAGACTTCAGAGGGACAAGTCACTCAGGTTTGAAATAGTGCCCCATTGCTGCTGGTGTGAACATGTTGAAGGCAGCAAATAACAGTTTGAGGTGTCCCAGGCTGAATCGTAATGCCTGAATCATCTCATCCCACGTTTTAGCCTCCAGCCTCCACAGCAGAGCCAGCAGAGTGACTCTGGTGCAAAAGCAGAGCCATAGCCAAGCCCCCAGGCCCCCCACGCACACACTATCGGAGGGAACTGGTACCAGGCTCTGCTGTGTAAACAACCAGGGCAAAGGAGAAGGAGGTGGTGGTGGGGTTAAATATCTGCTCTCTTTTACGAGACCACCTACCAAATGTTGCAAAGACCCTGCAACAAAAATAATCTGCCACGATTCCAGTGTTAGGCAAAATATAAACAATTTAAGTGCTCTGTAAAAGAGAACATCTGGGGAGTTGCGAGCTGCACAGATGTTTTCACAAGTTGTTTTTTAAGGAAAAGTAACCCTGCTAAGTTTTCTGCCTCTTCCATCTTTTCTCTCTTGACTGTGTTTATCGAGCCAAGATATAAACACATTAAAAAACCTTTAGAGGGCCGTCTCATGCTGTATTATTAATTTGGAATTGACTGAAGGTTGACATCTGGCTTTGGTTTGACCCCTGGTTCTTTTAAAGTCACTTCACACGAATAATTAACCAGTTTCTATGTTGATTGGATTTTACATGCATAAATATATACACACATACAGACACACACATATATGTCTATGTACACACAGACACATATGCATGCAGCACTTTGCTAGAAATGACCATCAAACTTAGCACCAGGATCACACAGGCTGGCCTGGGGCCCTGCCTGGGCAGCCAGGAGAGTGGTTGCAGTTTTGGGAGTCCTTGAGGAAGGAAGGTACTGGATAGAAGAATCTCTAGGTGAGGAAGATTTATTGCTTGGGGAAGTACAAGGGGGTATAATGCTTAAGGCAGCTTTTATTTTAGCATCAAGCTCCAGCAGAAAGGAAAGAATTTAGTTTTTTTAGATTAAGAAAAATACAATTAGAATGTTTAAAAAAGAATTTGTCTTTTCTTAATTTTGTAAAAATCCCAAACAACTAACTGTGACTTAAATACAAAAAAATAAATAAGAAAGGTTAATTGGAGGAACAAATAACAACACTAATGTACCTACTCCTTGAAATATATGAGAAAATAAATTTGTCCACTGGGTCATTAGGAAGCAGAACAATTCAACAACACAGTAATCTTACAGCAGAATAAAGATCCCTTTAAATCTGGGATCCCTTTAAAGCTGGTCTTTTCCAGAGAGGGGGCTGGAGAGGCTTATCACACTCAGCTAATTAAAATAATGCACCAGAAGAACTTGAGGAAGGTTGAACCTGTTGAAAGAGAAGGTGCTGAGACATATTAATGAGTACTGTGTGTCACTGGGCCCAGATGGTAAACATTAACAAGACCTGAGTGAAGAGTTGGAGACCTCTGTGACCAAACTCACAAAAACCTGCCCTGCACTAAACCCAGTCTGTGTCTCAGAGAACTGGCAAGCAGTGAAGGCTCGTGTCTTCAAGCCAGTCCATATCTCCAGCTGGGGAAAGTCTGGCCCAGTGGGCTCCACTTCAGACCTGCTTATCTGCTTGGGTGCAGTTGGGTCTGTTGCTGGAAGACCAACACTTTCCACTCTGGTCATTGAGCCAGCCAGAAGCATGGCAGCCAGGGATGGTGGAAAAGCTGCTCACAGACAGTGTAGGGTCTCAGAGCCGTGGTCTCATCGGCCCCACTGTGCCAATAGCAGCTTGAAGGAAAACAGGGAATTACTCTTGACAAGCCAGCGGTGTAGTCAAGACTCCAGGGTTGGTGGTTGTGTTGGGTGCAGGTTGATGCTGCCAGGATCATGGTCACATCCATGGGATAACGGGACACCAAACAAATGTGAAAATGCCTGGCAGTGACACTGACCAGACTGAGAGATGGCAAAATCAAGAGAAGATTAAAAAAACAAAAATATGAAAAGCATTTGAGATGCTTTATGGTATTTTACTACTGGTGATGCAAAAGTGCTACTGGAAACACTATCAAGAGGTTCTTCTGTTTTGTTTAATGGGGATTTGTATTATAGAATCATAGAATGTCCTGAGTTGGAAGGGACCCACAAGGATCACTGAGTCCAATCCCTGGCTCTGCACAACATCATCCCCAAGAGTCATGCCAAGTGCCTGGGTGTATTGCCCAAATGCTTCTTGAACTCTGCCTGGCTTGGTGCTGTGACCACTTCCCTGGGGAGCCTGTCCCAGTGCCCAAACACCCTCTGAGAGAAGAGCCTTTCCCTAGTATCCAACCTAAACCTCCCCTGATACAGCATCATGCCATTCTCTAGGGCTCTCTACCTGGTCAAATCAGAACTTTCTGGTTTTTTCTTTCAAAAAACAAGTAGTGATCAGATCATCACTGTTGTGCCTGTCTAGTGAAGCCTGGGAGGTAGTGTGGAGGAAGAAAGAAGGGGCTGCATGATTATGAATGGTGCAACTTGGAAAAATCCAACATATAAACTTGCAATAAGCAAGACAGCAGCTAGCTGCTCACTACATTATCTCTCTGCTCCCCCTTGGCTGAGAGATTTCTATCATATCAGCTTGGTGAGGATTTTTACCTGTCCCTGGGGCAGGGAGATGCCTGCGCTGTGTGGCCAACTTAAACAAATATGATTTTGTGCCTGTGCTGGACGCTGACTTATTTGGGATGTAATATGGTACCTCTGGAGAATCAAGGCATTAAAATAAGCATATTAATAAATAAATAATAATGTTTTATATGCACAGCATAAAAAGAATAATTTTTTCCAGCCCCAGCCTGCTGTTCCATGTGACCAGAAGGTAACCTTTGCAGCCTGGGCTCTGTTACAGTCTAAATGAGGTAGCATCAGCCATTAAGACATTAACATGTGCTCTGTTATAAGACAGATCTTGAATTCTCTGCTTCTCTGGGTGACCAGTGCCAAGGGGAAACATTTGCAGTGCAGAAGTACTGCAAGCCCAGCCATTTTTCTACATGTCAGCGAACGACTCCTGGCACTGCAGGATGCAGCTTCCAGCCCCCTGTTTTTGCCACTTCTGGCCAGAGACAAGAAGCACATGGAAGCACAAAGCTTAATGTGCAAAGGCCGTGCAGCTCTCAGCTCCTCACTGAGCAAAGCCCCAGCTGCTTGCAGCGATGCGATGGCAGTGTTCAGCCACAGCCCAGGAGGACACTGAGCAGAGCAGGAAGGACACAGCCAGGAGGAGTGGGAGGCAGCAGTGCCTGTGCCTGAGCCCAGCCACCCCGGGGATGTGTCCCCCACTTTGTGCTGCACAGCCGGGCTGTGCCTGTTGTGTTCTCACCATGGGCACCCGGATCAGAAGGTACAGTGGGACACAGACACGAGGCTCCTTGATAGCATCTTCCCAGCATAAGTTATGTTTAAACACAGCCCTCAGAATAAACGCCTTGTCATTTTATGTCACAGAGTGCATGAGGCCTGAGGACTGCACTCCTGCCTGCTGAGACAAAGCCAGTTAAAAGGAGAATGCAAAGGAAACCCCAAAACTTCTTTGCTGCTCTTTGATAAACAATTCATCAGAGCAGAAAGGAACCTCTAAAAGCCCAGTATTCCCCTCCTGCTTTTTTTTCTATCTCAATACCCTGGTGCAGTCACAATGAGTTGGAGTTGCAGGACGTGGTGGACACTCCTTAGCTCTGCATCACGGCCTGGTGACAAAGGGATTTGCCCATCTCTACCAGTCTTCTGACATTCTAAAAAGTCACTGCACTTCACTCCTCCCAAAGGAGCAAGCACGAATCAATTCAATTTGCAATCTGAAAAGAAAAATATCCCTTTCTCTCCAGTTTAGGCAGAAAATATTGAATTCTTCCTTGCTTATTGTAGTAGGTAAAAAAAGATCTCAGTCTCTTTGTCCCCTTTGTTATTTTATTCTGAGGCGGATTAGGCAGTTTCACATTTACCCTGGTGCAAAGCAAAGTAGGATCAGAGGCTAAACCAGTAAGGTTTGTTTATGGTGGTAAAGATCATTTATCCCTAGAGACACTGAGCAGAGGGACCTTTGGTTGGCTGAGACATGTGGCTCTCCTGGCTGTTTCAGACCACTTGCCTCACTGTCTCCCAAGTCACATGTTTGAGTAAACCCTAAAAACTGCAAGACAAATTTAAAGAAATCCACACCATTTGATCAGGTTTCATCAGGCATCTCAGACTTGTTCTGTGAATGTTCAAAGAAGTCACTGAATGACCCAGATCTCCTTGTTAGCAGGGTCCTTTGCACATTTTATATAGCTGGGTTTGCTTGCATTCATCTTTTCTATCAGCCTTATTACAGAGGTCGGGTCTTAGCATCACTGGCTACGGACAGTTACATCTCTTTTGCAGAACCTGGATGGGTTCAGCTCAGTTTAGTTTTGCACCAGGGAGAGGGATGGGGACTTTGCAGAAAACCTCACTGAATTGAGTTCTGAGGTTTTGGGTCTGGCAGTTGAGGGACAGACCTGCCCCAGTGCATCCAAGGGAACGATACCTTTTCCAGCTGAGGGATCACGGTGTGCTTGGTCTGTGCCATGTACTGTAGTGATGGTTGATGATTTCTTCCTTCCTGCCCCCCAGCTCTGGGGTGACTCCAGCCAGCCTGTGAATTTGTGTGTCCCTGGAGCCTATGGGAAGATGCAGAAATATGTATTTCTCTCTTTAAATCACAACCATCTACAGAAAGGGACTGTGCAATCGTTTGTGCCATGCCGAGTACAAAAAGGGCCCAGAGCTGAGGGCTGGTGCTGGGGGCTGCTGCCACCACAGGAACAACAACCAGGGGCAGCAAACAATAGCCTTTGTCTGCTAACAACAGCTCGCGATGGGGGCAAGCAGCTCGGCTGCTCATCTCACTTTCATTTTAGGAATGCAGAGCAAAAGAGATCATTTTAAGGGGAGTGGGGAGGACAAAATAACTTGGAAAATAAAGTGATCCAAAATTCTCAGCATTGCTTCCTCATTCTACTTTTTAACGGTGTAAGTAAACTGGTGGGAAAACCTGATTCCCATGAGAGCCCTCAGCCTATTGCTTTCACAGAGCTCTGTCCTCTGCTTCCCAAAAAGTAGGTGCCTTTTCTAGCCTGGAGCATGCCCATAAACCAATTTGTAGCTTGGCTCAAGGTGAATTCTTCAGGTAACTTTACCAGTGCAGCAGGCTCTCAGGCCACCAGCTCTGGATGTGTTAGAATGTCCGTGCAAGGTGACGGAAGCTTTGTTAAAAACCCTCTTTAAAATCTATTTGCACTCCCAAGTCTATGAGAAATTATGGCTCCGACCTCAGGGAAGCTGTGTGATGGGTGAGATGGGAGGCAATAACTAACGGAGGAGAAAGGTGACATTTGCACTAATATCCTACCGGTGCTATTTCAGGCAATGCCAGAGCCTGCTGGCAGCACAGCAACCTGATTTGCATAATAATCTGTGTGCTCCACACTTCCAACAGAATCATTTATTGCTTAATTGGATGTAGTAAAAATGGAGGTATCAGCATGTCTCATCGTTAGTCTTCCAGCCACTTACTCCCTGTGGTGCCAGTCACAGCCCCCACTGTCCTGCAAGGAGGAAAAGCCTGTGTAAAAATGTTCCATGCAGGGGATTCAAGACAACTCATTCAGAGTGGCTGGGGTTCACTGGAAGGGGGTAAACAAGGGGACAACCTGAACCTTTGCTTAAAACTCATCCCTGGTTATCAGGTTTGATTCCTCCTCTCCTTTTTATATAGCCTGTGCTTGCACTTCGCCTCTCCTGCACTGCTGGTGGGGCTAACTAGATGGACACCAAAAAATATAAAATAGTTTCTCTAATAAGCTTCTTGCCAACTCTTCCCACGCTGTTTTCATGAGCACAGGGAGGCAGACAGCTTTCCTCATAAGCAGACCTCCTAAAGCTAGGAGTCGGTTCAGACCCTTGTTGTGTTTCTCTACAACCTTAAGAAATCCTTTAAGCCCATCTCTAACTCATGGAAGCTGCAATGTTTCACCATGTTTCTTCCAATAAAGAGCCACAAAATCTACAAATGGAAGCTGCTGGGGATGTATAACTTTGAGGTCAGTCCAGCCCGAGATTGTGGGAAAGCTTGCAATCTGTTTCTCCAAATGGAAAGTAATCCTTGCTATTGTTTTTTTGGATTCATCTTTCTTTTTAAAACACAAAACTTCATGTGAATTTGAACCTAATCCTGGAAAACCCCTATGTTTGCACAGCTGAGTAGAGACCCCACTGAAGATTAGTGGCATGTTTCAGGCAGACAACAAGCACTGACCAGGGACTTGTCTCATCTGTGAAAAACACCTGCTCCTTTGAGGTTCCCCTGCCTGCTGTGAGAAGAGGGGTAGGCAGAAACTCCAAATAGAAAAGCACAACTCAGGAAAGTTTTTTTTCTGCTCTTGTAGCTGATTTTCACATGTGTTGCATATTACAAAGGATATGAGTTTGATGTTGTTCCTGACATAAAGTGAAATTTTTTATGTATTATTTCTTTTGGACTCAGCTGATCCCCAGATTCCAGCCAGGGTCCTGTTGTGTTAGTTACAGTACAAGACAGGGCTCAAGAGCTTATTGTGACCACAAGAGGAATGAATGAAGGATACCCCTTTGATTTCAGCATGGGTTTTAATGCCCTGCTAAAAGAGCATAGTTAAGATTTGTAGCTGGGAAAACCTTACATGAGGCTTAGCCCAACTAAAAGTAGAGGTAGTCTGATGTAGTCCAGGAACTGTTTTCCAACACATTTTCAGAACATGCCATGTCAAAGAAAAGCAGCAATTTCAGGCAGTGCCTGACAAGCAGCTCTGGGGCAAAGATGGGCCAAAAGAGCCAAGCTAGAGCCCTTAAATTGCTGAAACAATCTCTTGCTGCTGTAACTTCAGAAACCATCCTGCTCACATGAACTTGGGCCCTTTGCATGCTCACTGCCCCATGGGTTTTGGGCTTTCAGGGTCTGTGAGGGCTGTGCTGCTGGGATAGAGGGGTTTGTCCACAGGAACCGTGAGAAATAAAGGAGTGGGATAACTCTGGTTTTGAGCTAAGAGAGGCAGAAACACCATCTAATGCCCACAAAAAAAAAAGATAAAATTTCAGCTGCTCTTTTCAATGATAAGCACATGCTGTTTCCTTCAGCAGGAAATGTCTGCAAAGTTCTTGAGAGGGAAGGTGAATGTCGTGGCTGCCAAACAGGACCAGGGTTTTAGGAAACCTGCTTGGAAGGTACATTTCCCCCCCCCGTACCACTGCTTGCTTTTATTTTTGAGGGTTCAGAGAGTTTAGTCACTGTCTGTTACTGCTGTGATCTGTGATCAGCTGGTGCATCTCCAGTCTCCTGGGAAAGGATTTCTAATGAGGATGGAGGCCCCAGGGCTACGATGTGAAACAGAGACTGCTGTAGCACAGCAGAGTAGATAAGATCAATAGGAAATGCAGATTTGCAACATGTTGGATGTATGACAGATTCCACACACACCCTGGGGAAAAGATTTTTAAATCTTTTAAAGGAGTGGCAGAAAGACTACATCTCATATTATATATATATATATATATTTATATATGTAGGTATGTGCACAGGAGTAAGAAGGAATCTGCCACCTCACCCCTAAAATATTTGCTGAGGATTGTGGAAATCTTTGCTGGGCTGGTCTAACTAAATCAACTTTGTTTTACTGCAGAAGACCTATTGGTACCAACTCACACCAAGAGAAGCCATGATAAGGAGTGGGAACGCAGGAGCTCACAGCAGAGCACTGGTGCAGAACCCACCACAGCCTGCATGGCAGCTCTCTGCAGCACTGCATCCCAACTTTCTCCCTGGGCAAGCTGCAGCTGCTGCAGCTCCCAGTGGCTGCTAGATCAGCCAGAGAAGAGTGTTTGGGTCTTCCCTGTCATTTTTAGTTCCCCAAAATATTATGGAGCACTTGGCATGCCAGAAGCTGCAAGTTGAAATAGCAAAATATGAACAAGAAGGGAAGTGCAAGTGTTTACCAGCCAGGATAAATGATTGCTGAAAGCATTCACTGAAGGATGGTGTAAAGCTGCCACCCACAAAATTCAAGAGCAGATCTTCTAAATCAGCTCTAAAGTCCAGCTGCACATTACTCAAGCTGGTGTAGTAAAAACTGGAGTGAAATTCCTGTTTTACAGAAAGGGACTGACCATGTCCTTGTGAGAGCCTCTCCTGGGCTAAGGCTATAATGTACAGAAATACCATGAGGAGTAATTCAGGTGTTCCTCTTATCACTTGGTCTATCAGCATCTGCTTTCTGGCTGCCTGCTGTGTTAAAGGTTCGAGAAACACCACAATCTACTTGAAATGTATTTAAAGCCATATTCATGTGTTTTGTCACCTCCTGCAATGAGTTCATTCCTGCTGGTAGGGAAGCTCAATCTGCCCCAATGCTGAGTGCAAGAAATAACTGTTACCCATAAATGCCTCGTTAGAAAAGGTGCCCCCTTCTCACCACAGACCCGTAGGAGGAGGGCCTGAGGCTCTGTAAACTCCCACCTGACTGCAGTTCCAGCCCACTGCCACACACATAAGGAGGGGTGTTATCCATTTGGAGATATTCTTCTGGAAAACTTGTTCCATGGAAACTCACTGTCATTGACTTTGACTCATGGAGATCAGAACCTGCTCCTACAGAAGTGCTGGTTTTGGTATGAGAGGGGTGGAGCAAATGACTTTTCATCTTTCCCTGATGTGAACTGCAGATAACCCTGGTACATCCCAAACCAGGTGACGACCTTTCCACTCCCACAGGGGGTGGGTACCTCCGTGGTGACACATCCAGTCACCGCATTGCTGGGTTGATAGTCCACACTCCCCTCACCCTAGCTGACGTCAGCGTGTTAGCCTGGACACCCTGTGGGAAGGATATGAACTGTACATCACAGTCACCTTTTCCTGCAAGGAAAGGCTGGAGCAGCTCAGCTCTGTCAGGAGCCCAACCCCCTCCTGTGTTTGGTTTGAGGTTGGAAATCTTGGTTCTGTAATTAACAGCAGCCGACGTAATTGCCATGATTACGTTATTACTAGCAAGGGAACTAATGACTTGTCCTGTAATGCACATAACCAGCTCCAGCACGGGGAGAAGTGCTGCCAGCTTGCCTGGTATGGCTCTCCACTCCCGGAACTGAAACCAGCCTTCCCAGCAACGCTGGGCTCCTCTTCGGCTCCCAGCCAGCCACCCGAGCAGGGCTCTCACGCTTGGCAAGCATTCTACACACGTCTGTCACATTTCCTAGCAGGAGCTGCAGGGATGTATCCTGCACTCCTGCAAGTCAAATGCTAACTGCATCAGACAGTGCATTTGTAGCTAAAAATACCACTGAAGAATTTGCCTGAGAAAGGAGCCTGTTCTCCCTGGCTGGAAGCCAGGTGGCTTTGCCTCGATCACCACAGCTCAAGCTGTTGTGTGCAGTCCTTACGTAAAACCATTTCAAATATCATAGAGTGATATAATTGCCGGCAGAGTTTAAGCTCCTGAGAAATGGAAGCTCTGGATGCTAAATCCTGGCACAGTGAAAAAAGGCCAAAATACATTCCTTCATTGAGATGATGAAATTGTGACCAAAAAAGCCCAGCTTTACACACTTATGGTGTAAGCACAAGTTCTCATACTCCAACCTCTGTTCTTTGAAAACATCTACGGTTGAGGGAATAGCAAGTGAAATCTCCATTCATTCATCAGATTACTGTATGGTCATCATTTTTCTCCTGTGCAGGTAATAATTACAATTCATGGCATTTTGGCAGAACTTTTTATCCTGGAATTTCAAAGCCTCTCAATAAAGCTTCCTAACACAGCTGAGAAGCAGGACCAGGAATGCACCCTCTCAATTAATCATTAATTAGATTGGAGAACAGAATATATATAGGTTAAAAATAACATTTTGTGAATGTAATACATGATCTTGATATTACAGGTAGAAAAATTCTTATTCACTGCTGGGCAAAGACCCAACGTTAGAACAAGTGTGAGGCTGCCTCCTACAACCCCAGTTTTCCACCTCTCCAAAGCAATGGAACTCAACCTCCATAAGCACTTAAGAAGAATTAGGGAAAACTTGCTACTTTTATAACCTTTCAGGCACAGAGAGAGAGAGAGTGCTTTTTACCTGTTTTTTTTTAATCTGCTTTCTACCTGCAAGCCACCTCTGGTGAGTCCCACTGGCTGTTGCTGCCCTGTTCTTCCATCCCTGCTTGGCCCAGCAGGGGTGAGCAGTGCTGCAGCAAGACAGGGCAGCCCTAGAAAGCCGGATGGCCCAAGCTCCTGTGGGAGTTTCTTACTCCCAGGAGATTTCAGCTAATGTGTGAAGGCAAAGAAGACAGGACAGATTGTATTGCCAGCGCAGTGCTGACAGCTCTCATCATGAGTTGTAGCCCGTTTTCCTCCAGGCTTTGTTTTCCCCAGGGAGTGGGTTATCCAAGCCTCTCCTCACTCGGAGAAACAGCAGCACAGATCTAACCCACCCTGAAAAAGGAGAAGCACGGAAATCCCACAGTCCTGATACCTCCAGGACCAGAAAGGCAACTGAAAGGACACCTTGCTGTATGATTTTCAAGCTTTTTTGTGATGATTTGGGAGTGTGTCTACATTTTTTTAAATACATGACATTGGCAATCCAGTTTTGATTACCGCGATGAAGGCAGATAAAATGTACAAACTGATTCACAGGTGCACTGAAACTATTTTTCTTTATCCTGGCCCCAGTCCCTATGCAGATATAAATCTGCAGTTGTGTATTTATGTTACTTAATGTTCTTCCATAGCTGGGCTGGAGCTTATCTCCTTCTGCAAGAGCAGCAGCATCCAGGATGCAGTGGTTTGCATTTGTCTCAAGAAAAATTACCAGTGTGGGAAGCAGTGAGCTGAGGGACTGGGTAAGTGTACTCTTGGTGGAGTGAGTTAATGTTTGATGGACAGGTGATGGAGCAGGCTAATATTTGAACCTCTGGAGCCTTAACTTCAAACACCTGCTGGGATTTGAGTCTGCTCTGATCTGTTATGGCCAGTTGCCACGTCAAAGGATTTCTACACAACCAAGCAGACTCCAGTCGGTCTGGCAGTCTCTGTAGCCATCCCCACCTGGCTTGAAGAAGGCAGTGTGTACCTGGTGACCTTACAGTCCTGTCCCAAACCCCAGCGGATTTTCCCAGGGCTGCTGTGACAGAAAATGTGCAAGTGAATTGACTCCAGCGTGTGAGAAAGGGAAGATCCGGAAATCCTGGGAATGAGTAGGGGCTGCCTGGAGGTTCTGCTTCAGTGCCCTATTTCTAAAGTATTGGGTTTCTCTGGTTGGAGAAGGTAGTTTGAAATAACACTTCAGATGCATCCTCCGAGGAAGGAATTAGCAGAGCTGCATGGGGAAGTCTGCAAACTGCTGGGGAGTATTGCTCAGAGCAGAAAGGACTTTGGGATGGCACTCTATTTGTTTTTCTCATTATTTGTTTTTTGAGGAAAAAAATGATGTTTTTATACAAAGATTTATAGGTACCATGTTTTTCCCTGAATTTGCATTTGTTTGATCTGTATTTCTTGGCTTCAGCACAAAGCAAATCTAGTTTATTCCACTCTCTGCACTCCTTCTATCTAGCTTTGATGAGCTTCAGTCAGAATTAGCAACCAAAGCTCCAGCTCACAGATCTTTGTTTTCTCAGCCCAAATGATCATAAAAACAGGGACATGCCTTCCGGGCTTTAGCCTCTTCTGGCCAATCTGTACTAGGACAGAATGCTAGCCCACCAGCTCCTTACTCCTTGTACAAAGAGAGACCCAGGATGTGCAGAGGTTTACTGGAGGGACCTCTCATGCAGCTTCAAGCAGGGAACACTTATGGAAAAGAGCCCATAAAAAAAGCTGGAATGGGGGGAAGTTTGCACTGAGGTGAGAAGGATGGGTTTGGGATTTTGCTGTTTTTATGGTGATGCAGCATTTAAATGTGGCTTACTGAGAGGGTAGCATATGACCCATGTGTACCTCGTCACGTCCAATAGATCTCATGTGAAAAGTGAAGCTCTCAGTGGCAGCTGGGCCCCAGGGACCATCACAAGGTTGAGTTGCATGAATTAAATGACCAAGAGCAAAGCTCACAACTCCTCTGACAGAGCCAAGAGTGACTGACCCTGCCAAGAGTGTGGGGCTGCCACAACCCTGCCCTCCTCTTTCAGCACCCATGGAACCCAGACCTTCCCCATATAACTCTCAGTGCTCCAGCAGCTCCAGAGGAACTACAATAGTTTAAACCAACACCTTGTCTGGCCCTTTGTCTTAAATCTCCCACCCAGACTTGATTTTAGAAACGGTCCTGGTCGTGTCAGAGTCCTCATTCATCACAGTCAGGTTACTTCCCTCCCATCCCAAATCAAACAAGCCAAACCAAGGGCAGCTCCTTTGTGGAAGGCTTTCTCGGCTGGTTTTCCCCTTTTCCCTCCCTAATTGTTCGTTAATGTACGTAAATGATTTAACCAAATAGAGGCTAGAGTTTCCCGGTAGGAAGTTTGTTGGAGGAGGGGACAATCCACAGATGGATCTACCTGTATCAGATTCTGGGTAAATATTTATTCTCCTTTCCCTTTTGTTCACCCTTCTCAGCTGCAGGAACAATGACAGATCCTTGCTGGTCACAGGGTAGCAGGAAAATATTATTGCTCCCATTTTACAAGTACACAAGTAGGGCAAAGGTGATTTAGTCCCGGGAAAGTCAGTGGTGCTTTTACCACTGTTTCGGGGGGACTTTGAACAGGAGCAACTGGAGTGAGCAGCTGGAGTAAACAGCCAGCGCCAGCCCGGCGGTGGGCAGGAGCCGAGCTCCAGGGCTGCATCACCAGGCACCCCAGGGAGTGCCACCACCCTCCCTCCGACCACCACTGACCTGAGCCATGGCTCCTCTCTGGAGACTGACTTCAGCCCCTTGGACTTACCTTGTGGAGGTGCTGGGAAGTTTCATTAATTCCCATTTGTAAAGCGGATTTAGAGTGCTGCCTACAATAAATTCTTCATAGCAAGAGCTGTGGCATTTAGCAAGAAGAAGAGGTCAGAACACTCCCATGTCTTATTTATTTCTGGCCTTTTTTCTGGGTATTTTTGCAAAAAGGGAAAAATCAATGTTAGATTTTATTACAAAAAAACAGATTACAGCCACCCTTTTTTCCCGGAATAATAGTCATAATGCATTACGTTAGGTTACTCAGTAGTTTTCACTAATCCACAAGACATGCACTGTTGACCTCTGAGGTAATTTTGGATTGTGCTCAAGCCAAATAAAGGCAGATTTGTGGTTGCAGGTGAGAGATCCTCTGAAAAACCATAAATGTAACCACAATGTCCTCTGGTTTGATCTGAATTCAGCCTGGCCTTCATCTGTTTTTCTGGCGCTCGTCCAAAAGTAAGAGAGATTAATGATTTAAAGGCATTACCCTGTGAGATGATGTAACTCAGCACAGGGTGGTGGTTTTAAGAAGTTAGTTTGCAGTAAGTGCCCAAGGCAGCAGACCATGGACCACCCCTCCTGGATGGCACCTTCTCCTTGGAGGATGTTACTGGTTTGACTGGAATAATTCCTGGCCTGAATGTGTCCAGTTATTACAGAGGCAAAGGAATGTGCCTTTCTACAGGGCAGAAAATGCCTGTGTGAAATGTTACACCTCATCTTCTGCCTCCTGAAGGGACAGAAAAACTGATTTTGTCTTTGGTGGATGATAAAGAAACCAAGGGAGAGAGAGGTGAGCCTGTGAGGGTGGCAGCAGTGCCCATGCCCATGCCATGACATGGAATGCTGCATACCCAGAGAGCTGCTTGAAGCTCAGGGATCAGTGACTCTGTGGCCTGGGCTCTGTGCAGTGTCTTCTGTCATCTCCCCAGCCACTGCTTTTTTACCTCATTAGATATATATACCAGGGGTCCACTTACCCACACTGTAATCCCTTCTCTGAGTAAAGTCTGAACCCCTGTGTTAATCCTGAACCTGTAGAGAAAATATTCCCCAGCCTATTATGACTACAGGTCTGCCTGAGCTCTAATAAATCAGCAAGGCTCTAGTGGAGTAACATGAAGCTTGAGGGAGTGTTGGGTGGGTAAATGTATGTAAAAGGCAGTCCCAATCTTCCTTTCGCAGCCATTAATTACAGCCAGTGATGGGAATAGGAAATGGCAGTCATTCTGGGATATTGCTGTTTGCAACGCAGTCAGGGGCGGGCTGAAACCTGACGACGGAGAGGATAGGCACTGTGTGGTGGACTGGGGAGATACATGAAGCTTAAAAACAACCTCCCCTTGAAATTAAGGGTTAATGCTTGTTTAACATTTGGTCTATGAAATGACATCAGTATGGTGAGGCACAAGCCCCATCATTGTACAAGAGAGATACAGGGAGAGAAGACATTGGGGCACATCAGTAAATGGTGCCAGCCCTGAGGGGCAACAGATTGGCACCAGGCGAGCAGAACCACACGCCCTTCGCTTGAAAAGGCGCTTGTGTTAACCAGCAGTCGGCAGGACTCTGTTATGGAAAGCAGGTTTCCTGGCACTGCAGTTGGGACAAGTTATCTGGAGTGGGCCAGAGTGCTGAGCTGAGCGGGTGTTGGGTCAGGGAGCAGGGAAGCAGCAAGGACTCAGGCTGCTTTGCAGCTGATTGTTCATAAAGAAGGCTTGGGAAATCTCGAGAAAGATCTTTTTCTATTTATTAAACAGCTTGCAAAGAAGCTTAGTCAGTGCTTCTATAGCAACTTGACACCACCAGCACTGTGGCTGTAATTATTAACAGGGAAGGAGAGGTGAGCAGTGCGGTGGGTTTGAAAAGGCTTTGTACAAAACTGCTTTCCAATCTGTGCTCAAACCATAGGTCCTGCTTCATTTAAGCAACAGCTGCTGGTGTATTTCCTTCCTCAACAAATAATTTTCTTCTCGACATGGTCTAAGCCGAAGAACCCTGACTGCCCAGTGGGAACAAGTCAGGAGCACAGGTACAGCCTGTCCTGACGCCTGGGTGGCAGCTCCTTGCTGTGCCATGATGCCTTCTTGGCACACTGCCTTCCTCCCCTGGGGTCACTGTGCTCCCTCTGGGACTGAAACAAAGCTGTGCAATGGCACAGGCAAACATCCAGCTCCAACACCCTGGTGTTATCCAGTGATTGCTTTTCCTGACATTCATTCAGGCCAGCCTCAGAGGCTCATCTGGCCACTTTTGTACAGAAAAACTTGCTATCAATTCAAGACAACTTGGTACTTTTTCTGGCATGGAAGATTTGGCTCTCCCCCTCTGCTCACTAAATTTTCACACTGGTGCCATTTGGTGTGACTCTGCTATGGCTGGAGTGGTCCCACTGCCTCTGTACCTCCTTTATGACCATTTCTGCATTTGCACACCATGGGACACAAGAACTAAGTCAGTTGCTGAGAGAATTTGGAGCCTGAAACATCCTGAGGCATTCTAGCAGATTTATGCTTAAAATATCTCTGGGCTAAGAAGGTGTTAGGGCCTCTCAGAAGTGCTCTCTCTCCCATCTGCTTTTTCATGTAAAAACTAGGAGTGCCAAAATCTGGAGAGAGGACTGTAGAGGAACAGCCAGGAAAGATGCTTGCAGCTATCCCTCAGGCTCCAGCACAGACGATGTTTCACAGATGTGAAGTCGTGAGTACAGTCATAAACATTTTAAGACACACCTGCCAGATAGTTCTGGAGTTTTCTAGTGAGAACAAACCTTCTGTAAATACCAAGGGGAAAAAAAATCAGGAAGATCCTCATTTTATGGGTGGATCCAGCAAATTTTCTTTCTCTCTCTGTGATGAGCACAGACTGTCATCTCCACCCTCTCCAACAAACTCACTAACATTTATTTAGTTAAGTAAAGTATGAATTATGAGAATATAAAAAGGCATGTTTCTGTCCCACACATGCTCTACTGTTCTTTTTTTTTAATATCTCTTCCTATCACGCTAATAGGAGTTAAATAAGATGCATGTACCGTCTTCCATGCTCTAAGTTCCCCACTTTCAAGTCTCATCACTCACACACCTCTGTGAGTTACGCTGGAATTGCCCTACTCTGTGTGGCAAGACTGCCAGCATGAGTGCCTCCCTGTGCCCCTCCCACACACACAGACACACTTCTCACTCATTCCTACAAGGAGAAGGAGCAGAGAGGGGGCTGCCAACAGGCCATGGGATAGCTCGCATCTCCTTGCAGTGCCAGTGACCCCATCCCAACAAGTCTCCCACATGCCATCTCCTCCCTGTGTAAGTTCTTCTCTATTGGTGGTACACTGGTGCCTCACTTCCCTGGAGCTGTACACTGAACAGTGTGAGTATTTGGGTCCAGTGACCTAGGGCTGTAAGCAGGTCTGCCTCTAACTGCTTATTCCCTGGCATTGCTCTCCTTGTCATAATGTGATGGAGAGAGGGCTCCTTCCACCTGCATAATCCCTGATAGCTCAGTCCACCTGTGTTTTTAATCACAGCGGAGTGGTGGCTGGAGGGAATAGGACTCCTTAATCTTCCTGGATTTTGGTTTGCTCATCCGTGAAACAGGGCGGGTCCCTGCCAGGAGCATCCTCCTGGAGCCCTTCCCCTGGGCCAGCTGAAGGCCAGCGTAGGGCTCAGGGTTGTGGGGAGCCTGTCTGTGGGGATTTAAGTGTCACTGAGGCCTTCTGCCGACTAAATGCCTTTCATTATAACATCAGCAAAAAAGCACAGAGATGCTTTAACCACAGCTGAAGTGGCTTACAACCTGCTGGGCAGAGAAATGGGAAAATATAACGTATAATTGGAAAATGCAAGGTTTGCTGCAGTATGGCTAGCACTGTAATTAAAAAGTAGTTCTGTAAAGCTACATTAGTTATGGGAGTAAATGAAAAACGTTTTATCTCCCTAACCTATGCTCTTCCTAGCATTAGTGTAGCCACACAGGAAACTCTGTGGTGCTGCTGATTCAATTTTTCTCCATCAAGGAACAGGTTTGGACTATATTAGAAGGACAATCTGGATCTTTTTTTGCAAGAATGGAGCTGTATATTCACTGGGATAGATCAGCAAGTCCTTTTCACTACAGACAAGCCCTAAAACTCTGGGCTCTCACATTGTAAAAGTGAATAGCCTTAACACGTATCCTCTCCCTTCTCACGTGCGAGGCCATGCTGCAAGGAGGAGGATGAGGAAAAAAGGGGTTGTGAACTGTTTCCAGCGCTGAGCACCCAGTTTCAGGTTAAAGACTTTCCCTTCTACAGCAGAGGTTTACTTTGTTCACCCTGTTACTGTGTCCTGGCTAGTACTTTATGCTCCGTTCTCCAAGTGGTGCCCTTCAGGGAGACTTAGAGATCATCCAGCCTTGGCTGTCAGCCTGACCTGCTGCAGTCCTGCCAGCTGTGCCAATCCAGGTTATAGCTCCCTTCCCAGTGGGGCTTGGAGACCCAAAGAGGCCCAGTTGCTCCCAACCACATTTTGAGGGAGCTGAGCCAATCCAGGAGCTGCTGCCCCGATGCCCTGGGCCAAGGGGGTAGAGTGCTTTAGGGAAACTTATATGCCTTGCTGGAGGTGCCAAGAAGTGGGTCTGGCCTCCTCTGGACAGCATCCCCCTGCACCATCTCCCACTGGTCCATCTGGTCTTAGGCAGAGGCTGAAGTCCTTTCAATCCTTGTTTCCTTTCTCCACTCATGGGTGACCTCAGCGCGAGCCTGGTGCTGTGGAGGTGCTCAGCTCCTACTGCTCACCCTCGCTCAGAGGCAGGCAGGCAGCCCCCACAGTGGCCCTGTCTGACAAGGAAGCAGCGTCTAGACACAGATTAGGCAAACAGCTAAAGCACAAGACCAGACACTGAAAAAATCAAAAAAGAAAAAAGAGCTCCCCACCTCTGTCCACCACTGATTCCTGTGAGATTTGGGGCAAGGAAAGGGAACTTCTTTAGGTCTTTGTCTTCCTTACCTGTCCAATATGGGATAATATTTCCCTTTCTGGCAAGGTTATGGTCAGAGTCAATTAGCATTTGAAAAGTGCTTTGAAATGGAAGACGCATTTGGAAAACTGAAGTATTATTACCACAATTGAGTGAGTGGCTCTCAGGGTAGGGACACATTTCACTTCTTTTTCCCTGTGGGTGGAATAGCCTGGGCAATACTGGGATTTCTTCAGTTTTATTAATTATCCAAGCATCTAGTATATATCAGGGATCTAAAACAGAACTTGGTCTGGGTATTTATTCCATTAAATATTGGATTGCAGATTCATGAAATCCAAGCTACGTTGTTCAGACAAATAAATCACATGATACTGGGATTCTTCCCCTACTGGCCCCAGTTCTCCTGGCACAACTGCTCAAGGATGGGCATTTAAAATCTGTTTTCCATGACCCTTCATGCAGGATCTTGAAATGTACTCCAGGTTTGCCAGTAAAACAAGCTCTTGCAAGAGTCTCCAGCAAGCACAGTGCAGGGCCTGAAACAAGTACATGTGAAAAAAAAATCAAATGAATGAGTTTTATTTGCTCAGGCCATGATTCTGCAGGATTCTTTAAAGTATTCATTTGCAGTCTCGTGATTAATCCTGGGAAGTGAGTGGAACTGTTTCTGGGCAGAACCAGTCAGATGCTTATATACCCTGATGAATAGAGCTTCCAATTATTATTTCATCAATTCACATGGTCTTGCCCTGTATTTTAAAGACTCTTCTTCCTCTGTGCTTTAACAGGAATTGAGTCTAGGTTGGAAAAACCTCACCTCTGTTACCCATGAAGCACATATTAATCTATAAGAAAAAGTGTCACCATTCCAAGAAAGCTCCAGTAACTTCAAAAAAAAAAAAAAGAAAGAAAGAAAATAAAAGGTTAAGTGGCACATTTTCAAAACCCTGGTGTGCTGAGTTGTGGGGTTGGCACTTCTTAGTTTCATGTCTCTCATTAACTTCTGCTAAAATTATCTGTCCACCTATGCAGCTGTTGCATCACATTCTGAAAATCCACTCCAAAAGAGAGTGAATTCTGCTTTCTTTTGGAAGCAGAGTTAAGTTCCCATGTAGACAGGGGCTGGGGCTGATACAAAGCTTGTTCATCCTGAGCCCAGCTCATTTTGATTCTGTGGAGTTGAGTTGCACTACCCCAAGTGACTCCTGCATGTACTCAAGGGAAATTGTGCGTATTTTATGTGAATAAGGATGTGATGCCATATCTAGCAGATCTCACTGGGAATCCAGGCTGAATCAATCTACTGATCCAGGAGTTCTTTTCTTTGATGGAGCCATAGAAAATCAGCCACCAGGTAGTCTTCATGGGATCAACAAGCTCCACCTCATTTAAGAGAGGCATTGAACATGGGATCATCAGGATATACTTAGACTGGTTACCTAACTGCAGGTCGCCTCCCCGGCTGGGTGTGTGTCGTCTTTGAGGCTTGGAGCGAGGTCCCCACCATAACCAACATGGGTGAAGGCACATGCTTTGCAGCCACCAGCCCTCAGCCCCAGCCTGCACAACCTGCGCAAAGCAAAGAGGCCAGCAGGAGGATTTGGTCAAGGCTCTGGACAGGTTGGTGTGGTGATCTGCAGAGTCACTACCCCAGATTTCTGGGCCTGAGATGATTGCCAAGGGACCTTCAAAGGCAAGCCCAGATGTATGGCTGCATACCCAAGGGAAGCTGAAAGCCATGGGCACTGTGTCATAGCTGCCTGCAGTAGCTGCTACGCTCATGGGTTATATCATGGCACAGGTGATGGGAGGCTCCTTAGCTGCCTGAGCTACTTGCCCTAACAGCAAGTGGACGCCCATGGGCATTCACCACAGAACAACACACAACACACAACAAATCTGACTAGGGATGCTCATCTTCTCAGCCCCTAAACTTTTGTCTATCTTCATTTTCTTTCCCCACTAATTCTCTTCTGAAGGATTTCCAGGGAGTTAGCACAGCTGTCTGCTGAACTGTATCTAGACTGGTGGCAGGAGAGACATTCTTGGTCCTGTATGAGTAGGATCAAATGCCAACACCTGTGTGCAACAGAGCAATGAGGTGTACAGGGAAAAAGTTAATGTTACCTGCTGTGAACAGTAGCCTGGAAGGTGCCCAGGCTGGCAGTGGCCAGTTCCTGTGTTGGCCCTGCCATGGGAAGGCATCTGCACCATTCCAAATCTGTTTGGAGCAGCTAGCATAGCACAAGGACACAAGGTTCCCATCTCAAATATCATCAAGGAAATCCCTCTGTTTTATTTTCCTTTCTGTTGTCTGATGTTGGACCTGAGCCCCTGTGAAATGTCCTCTCTGCCTAACCACACTGCAGTGCAGAGCTGGATGGAAAGTGATGTGAACACCAAAGCAACATGAATGGCTGTGCCTGAGGCAGCTCCATCCCAGCTTAACCCAGCCTCTCATCTTAGGGACACATGCCTCCCACTTCATCCTCAAAGGCAAAGATAGGCAGTACTGGTGTAAACCCATTGCTCCTCCGTTCCTCTGACTCATGGTTTGGGCTGTGCCTACCAGGGTGTGTTTTCTTCCCTGTCCTTACAAAGCTTGCTCACATTAGCAGTGACAGGAGCGCATGTCTGTGCAGTCCAGGGAAGGCCCAGCTGCTCACTGTTAATGTTTAATGACAGCACTGCAAGCTGGGGATATTCTCAGACTCTATTTCAGATGGTCAGGCCTCATACAAACTGTTCTCGGTGAACACTGTAAATCTACAGAACAAGTTACTGAGGTACACGGATCCAGATTCAGGGGAGCCTTACTGAAAACTTGGTGTGATTTAGGGCTTCCAAAGGCTTTTCTGCATCCAGACTTATTATCTTTCACATATGCAAAACTCACTCTCTCTTGGCGTGGAGGCTGTGCAGTAACAAATGTACATGCAAAGTCCATGACCAAAGGACACAGACGTCTTCCCTGTCGCTCCCAGAGAGGTTGCTACTCTGTCAGCACAGTCTTGCACAAAGAGTAGAGTCAGATGGTTTCCTAGCATAAATTAATGCAGCTTCATTATGTTAGGCCAACTGATACCAGCAGAGAATTCACACAGCTGATTTTTAACCTTCTCCAGTTTCTCTCTGGCTCATGAAACCATTTCCTGCTCTGGTCCCTCTGGCAGTCCCCTGGTTCTCCTTCAAGCATCTATTCAGAGGAGAGACAAAGTTAGACATGAAGTACAGGAAGGTCAAAGCTTAAGATCATGCAAATAGGATCTAATGATCCTAAATGCTACTACTTATATGCCCAGCCAGGAGAAACAGTGGGTCAGAACGGCCAAGCCAGAAATTTGGACTCTTAGACCAAACTCTGCTTTCATCCTCAAAACAAATCTAGAGGGGCTACAGCTCACAACGAACATGATGTCTCCACTCTCTACTCCCACCTTGACCAAGGACTGATCCAAGATGCACATAATTTCTGTGAATATTATTGGCAATTCACATCCAAGAAAGACAATTGTAATTGAGAGCCACTGTTTGGAAATTCGGAAGTGCAGTGGCAAGCACATATACAAGTATTTGGCTATAACTACCTTGCTGTTCAGTGAGGACCTTGAAAGACTTTAAAAAGGTCATTGCTTTGACTTCACAAAGAAGATGAGCTTGTAGGAAATTCTGTGGGTGGGTTTGCCACAGGGAATAACTGGGTTTGCCAGCTGTGGATGCGCCTACTGCAAAGGCACCAGGGCAGTGCATTCCAGGTGCAAGGACAAAATGGAAAAAAGGCTGTCTAAGTGAAAAAGACAAGTTCAAATCCTTTCCTCCTTTCTACCTGCCCTCCTCAAAACCCTGAAATCTATTAAATGTCTGCCGAGGTCTATTTCATCGCCAGCTGGGGAAATGAACAGTGACAATCTGAATATGGAGGAGGATATCAGGGCAGCGAAAAACCCCACCCTGACAAGCTGTCTGCAATTGCAAGTGCCCCTGGGCCCATGCTACTCAGAGAGCCAGAACCTTTGTTGTGCTCCTCATCATCATTAACAGGGACAGGGTGGTCCTCCCCATATCCCCTGCCAAGGAAGAGAGTTCATCTCTTTTCCCATCACTGGAAACAGCATGTGTAGAGCTGCACATGTCAAAAACCACACTGCACTTTTACAGAATCAGGCTGTGATTGGAGACTGCTTGTCCTGCTTGCTCTGGGACATGCTGGGAGCTTGCAAGGTGGTCTCATCCCTGCTTTCCATGGAGAGTATGCAGCAAGCTGCAGAGGTGGATTGCTGCCTACCTGGAGACCAACCCTTCAAAGCCTGAGATTCTTTGGACAGAGCTCATAGGATCAAATCTGTACCTAGTGACAGTTTTAGGTCACAGCTAGGGAGAGACAAGAAATCATGGTGGAGAAGGCAGAAACTGCCTGGCATTGGGCAGTGGTAGGCTGCAACTGTGGGAAAGCTGCTGTGAATGATGCTCTTAAGACTTACTTTTGGCCTCAAATGAAGGTGTTGGTCTCTGCCAAAGATACAGAAGATGTGCCCAGAACATGCTGCTACTCCTAGTCTTCTTTTTCCTTCCCTCAATCCTGCCTCAAATTATCCCTTTTGCAGAAATGACACACTAGGAGTGTTGTCAGAGGCCACTGTAAGTAACCATAATAATCTGCAAGGCAATATGCAGCTCTGATGTGCAAATGGGATTTAGGGAAGCCTCGCTAACAGGATAACACAGACAGCACCTAATCTGAGTTTCGAACTTAACATAACGTTTCATTTGACAAATGTCTGGGTTTGAACTTTTTTAAGCCTTCAGGGCTTTAAGAAGGGAACATCAGTCTCCTGCAAAATAAATCCTGAATATTTTGGGCTTTCTTTTAGGAAGAGGAAAAAGGTCTAAGTAGAGAATAAGCCAAAAGGACTCTCTGATTTCATTGCTTTCATCATATATCACTCATTAATTTTCTCTCGGTAGCCAGGGACATATCTTCTCTAAATATTTACCTACTTTCTTTCTAAGAGCATGTCTGCATGTCACTGTGCTGATTTGTAGTAGGAGGAATACTAGCCTTACTTTTGATCTAATACATTTAACACACCCAGACTTTAATAGTAGGCTAATAAAACCGAGGTCTAACAGTTACAGTGTGAGGTCAGGATAGCCTGCAACCGCCACTGGGAATATCTTCCAGCCACTGCTCTGTCCAGGACAGTCACAGTAGTGCCACACCACACTGCACCATAGGTCTTGCAGTGAAACTGGGGACAAGCAGGCTTGGAAGTGGGCATGGAATTTTGACTACAGGAAATCCTTCGGCCTTATGGCTCATTAATGTCTTCCTGAAATAAAACCACATCTGATGATCTCTCTCTCTTGCCTCCATGTTCACGCACCAGTCAACTCAGACAAGCAGAGGCTAGGTTATCTCTGTCCTCTGGGAGCTTTCAAGACCCAGATGGACCAAGCCCTGAGCTACCTGGCCTGACCTCAAAGCTGGCCTGACTTTGAGCAGGGATTGATCTAAAGAGTCCACCGGTGACCCTTCCAACCAGAATTATTCTGTGATCCCGTGATCCTAGCCCAGAGATGCCCTTCTTAGCTTCTTGAAAGGCTCTGTTCAGCTCTGTACCAGCAATAATTACTAGACTTTTTACTCCGAGCATTTTCTACCTCAGTATCAGAAACTAAAGGAGTGACTATGTCAGAGACATTTTTCCTCCCCTCACTTTCCCAGACAGGGAGTACTGATCTCCTAGAATGGAAACTGAGGCACACTCAGGTGTCATAAGATGGCTCTCTTTGAGGAAGCAAAAAGAAGTCAAAGTTAATGGATCATTTCAAGGCTCAGGATGATTCTGACTAGTTTGATAGGTACTGTGAGTGGCCCTTTCCATATCTTAGTTGAAATTGAGCAAGGATTTGTGTTCAAAAGGACACTTTCAGATTGTGACCAAAAAATCCTGGGGCATACCCCACTTGTCCTCATAATCACTCATCACCTCAGCAAACTTCCTGCTGCCCTAGGCAAGCAAAGTTTAAAAATGTTTTTTTCAAATTTTTTACCCTTTTCTGTTCCTCAAGTAGTATCTATGCTGTTGTGCATGAGGCTCAATAGGTTTTCTGAGAGCCTCAATGTTTCTGTATATGTGGCATCACCTGCCAACAAAGTAGAGGATGAGGGTTTGGAAGTTATAGCTCTCTTCCCAGTCTTGCCATTGCCTTGCTTTGTGTGAGCTCACCTACAACTGTCCTTCTCTGCTTCCCTCTGTAAAAGGTGGAAACAAGTAGCAACCCCACAGTGACATGAGGATGTGAATATCTCATGCCCTTAGTGGGAAAATGCAAGAGAAAAGCAAAGTACTCTTTATTATAATGGCCCCATCTCCTTATCTCCTCTTCCCCTGAGAGGACAAATCCAGGATGGCTAAACTTCCTGCCTTTCCTCCATCCCCCTCAGCACTCTGGCTACGCTCTGTTGGATTTTTCTGCTTCAGTTGGCTCCTCTCTGTAGCAGCCAGGGCTGCATGCCTACTCCAAAGGTATCCCCAAGCCAGCTGCTGCTCCTTGTTAACCTTTACTTTTTTTCACTAGGCCCTCTTTCCGAAACTTTGGGAAATACTTAGCATTTAATTAATTAACTGCCTAAGTGTTCTGGCCTTTCTGCTGTTGGGCACCCAGATGGTGGTTGGGCACTGGAACAGGCTCCCCAGGGAATTGGTCACAGCACCAGCCTAACAGAGTTCAAAAAACGTTTGGACAACATTCTGGTGCACATGGTGGAATTCTTGGGGACGGTGCTGTGCAGGGCTGAGAACTGGACTCGATGCTCCTGCAGGTCTCTTTCAACTCAGCATATTCTGTGATTCTATGTGAATTACCCAGTCAAGCTCTAGAGCAGACGTGCCACAGACAGGCCAGAGCTGTGCTACAGCCAACACTCTCCAAAGTGCTTGTGCTGCCAGCGCTGCCCTTCAAGCTCAGCTACCAACATTTCGCTTTTGAAGAGAAGACGGAACAAAGACTTTCACCACCATGTAGTAAACATAGAAGAAGCATTTCAGGAGCTATAGGAGCCATGTTTTCAGTTGTTTCCTTAGAATCTATGAATCTGTTCATTCATCTCTGTGTTAAATGGGGCTTGAGCTCTCTTGAGAAATTTGCCTGGGGTCTCTTCCCAGACTTTGCAGTAGAACTGTCTGAAATGTCTCTACGTGCGAGTGACATCTACACGTGAGCCAGACACCCCGGGTTCAGTTACAGGAGATAAACAGGCATTTACAGGAAGCAATTCATCTTCTCCTGTGGTAGAGACCTAAAATAGCCCACAGCAATCACAAAATGATTGCTTCCCTCCACAAACTATAAATTTATTCTGGAAAAGCAGCCCAGCTCTTGACTTGTGTTGGAGGATTCAGTTGCCTGGTGCTTTTTGAGCTGCTTCACTTTATTTTAGACATTTACACAGGCAGGCAAGTATATACATATAATGTACAGCAGCCTGCAGGAGACAAAAGCCCTTCCAGCATGTCTCCTGAACACCAGGGAAAGGATTCACTGTCCTGTTACCAACACAATGAGGGTCACTACTTTTGGAGTTCTGGATTAATTTCCCTCCATTGCACCCCCTCACTCATATCCTAAATGTTAAAATAAATGGTTCATGCTGGAATAGCTGAAACCCAAGGATGTGGCCCCACAGCACTACACAGCAAAGCAATGATTAAAAAAATAAGAATTGATTTTATTAAAAGGAAAAAATTATTTATTATAAAGAAAATAAATCATCTGGGTTTCACGGCTTCATGGTAACTGCCAGAGCAATGTGTAGGGGTATCATTCCTGTTCTGCAGATAACCACCCCAACCAGGAAAGGTGTGCAAGATGTCACGTTACAACAGTTACATCATCAGGAAAAAATCTCAATGGCTGATCATTGCCTGAGGGAGATGTCAGTCTTCCCAGTTCCTGTGCTAGGAGAAGCTCTTATAGAAATTAACTCTTTCCTCGGTGATGAACAGTGCTAGATTTCACCAGTATTAATTCCACCTTGTTTGTCTAAAATGAATTGTTCTCTTACTTTCCAATTTTTTCTTTCACTCAAGTCATAAACAGTGTGACGCTGCAGTGACAGCTGTCTATCACATCTGCTGTGTGACTGAGGACTTTTTTTCTTCCACCTCACTATCATATTTCTGATGGACACTAGTTGTTCACCACACATGCCATTCCTATAGAAAATGACAAATGTTACTTGCTAAACACACTCCAGGCATCCTCCCTGTTGTCTGAAGAGCAGCCCATTGTCCAACATGAATAAATACTCCCTGCACATCAATAAAATGACACATCAAGGAAACCTGACCATAAATAGTCTTTCCCTGAAATAAATTCTGGGGAATGGAATGACAAAATAGGTTTTTACCATCTCAGAGATCACACACTATGCCTCATTACTGCTGATGTTAAGGGACCAGTGCTGCAGAAATCAATTCCCTCTCCAGCCCCATGTCTGGGGAGGGCAGACCCTTCCCAGCACCAAATTCCCCCCTTGTCCAGAGGAGATGGAAGTGATAGTGCCTTTCCCCAAGTTTCCACAGACTTCAGGCAATCTTCGGTTCCATAAAAATGTCATTTCTATGTCAAGAAAACAGTGGATATTTCCTTTCCCTCCTTGATGTTTTGTCATAGGGATGCTCTTCTCAGTCCTCAGCAGGTGACATCCAAGCTGCTCTTCACACTGGATTGCTGTGGGTTGTGCCTGGACACCAGAGCCCAAACACCCCCTGCTACTAATACAGGCTCTATCCTGTTGAATTCACCCTTATGCCCCAGGCCAGGCTCACACTGAGCAGGAGGACGTGACCTGTGTGACAGCAGTGCCTTTTATCTCCTTTCTCCCACCTGCATTTGTCCTTGGTTGTTTTCCATCCCTCTTGCTCTCTCAGTCAGGTAGGACACAAATTTGTAAGTACCGTCCTTCATTTTACTACTTTTTTTCCTGATGCAGAACTTTGCTGCTACATCTCTTGGTCTCTCCAGACTCTCCAAGTTATTTTATGGGCAATATAGTCTACCTTCCCATTTACATACACAACTGAGTTTCTTTTTAAGTTATATTAAACTGTGGTCTATATCCAGAAACCCATCTGTTCCCAGTTACCCAGTTTAGCACTGGCATGGTTTTTGCTCTTGTTTGCACTGAGAGGCCTAGAAAATTTGTGCTTATTTCCTCTAGAAGTGTTCCTCTCTTTCATCCTCCTAATCACATCCCTTCTTGTACACAAGTTCTTGAAGAAACCTCCCCTATCACCTTGATTTTTCCTTTTTGTGCATTTGCATACTAATTCTCTTCTCAGCATTCTCATGCCTGCCTTCTCTCAAGTCCTCAGCTGCTATCTCCTTCCAATCTGCGCCATGATGCAGTCACTGAACAGAGTCTGGAGGGGCTGATTTCCCTTCCATGATCGTGGGCCAGAGTTCACTCCTTTCCTTTCCTTTCCTTTCCTTTCCTTTCCTTTCCTTTCCTTTCCTTTCCTTTCCTTTCCTTTCCTTTCCTTTCCTTTCCTTTCCTTTCCTTCCCTTTCCTTTCCTTTCCTTTCCTTTCCTTTCCTTTCCTTTCCTTTCCTTTCCTTTCCTTTCCTTTCCTTTCCTTTCCCTTTTCTCCAAACATGCTCCAAACAAGTGACTTACTTTCCTCCAGAGGTACCAAAGTCCCTGCCCCAGCACAAAGTACATATTGCACTGCCCCTGAATGTCTCAATTCAAGAAGTTTTGAGCTCCCATTGTTTGCAGTTCACAGAGTTCACCTGCATTTTATTCTGCTCATCTATTAAAGAAAACAAAGAGGAGAGGAGAGAGAAAGAGAAGTAGGGCTGTAAAAGCAGCAGTCGGTCAGAGAGCCCTCATGTTCCTGGTACCAGTTGTGGGCCAATCAATCAGTCTCAAACAGCTCACTGGAGAATAACTGCCCAACTCACCCAAATTTATTTTCTTTAATAACAGAATCCTCCTGTGACCCTGCGGTTATTGCTGACACAAAGCGGTGCCTGCTTGAGCCTGATATCTGCTCCCCTGCTCCCTGCTGTGCGCAGAGCAATGGAGCCATCGTCCCCTTGTTTTCTGCAGACAGCAGCTTTAAATCACTGACAGCCACTTCTGTCTGTGAGGCCTGGGAGAGACTTTCCTGCACAGGTCACTCACTTGGGACTTGTGTGTGTTCACCCGTGTGTGCTCAGGCTGGGTGAAATAAAGATCAGAATGCCTGGGGATGTCTGCTCGTTCTCTGAGTGCTCGGCTCTGCAAGGGCTGTGAGCACTGTTCAGGTGATGGAGGGAATGGATGATCGCACAGACACTCTGCTGCAAAGGAAAAATTGCTGTAAAATCTCCGAGCTCACAGTCCAGCCAAGTGAAATTGCTAGCCAGGAAACTGGTGTGTCCCAAGCAGGCAGACATTGAGATTACACAAAGGGAAATGGAAACTTTGGGATTATAGGCCAGGTCTGCATTGTGGGCAGTCTCAGGGCACGATAACCTATATATAATGCATTTATTGGAAACTGTTAACCTTCTTTGAGGGTGTTCAAAATACTTGTGAGCAACATGGAAGAATGTTTTTTGGAATTCTGAGAGAGGAATCCTGCTCCATTTTCAACTATAGTGCAGGTTTTTAGAATGTAAATGAAAGTTTTTTAAAGGGTAAATGAAGGTTGCTTAGAACTGACTTAAAATCCACATTGGCCTTTGTGCTTAAAACTAAAAACTTATCAAACAAAACCAGCCTTTTTCAAAGAAAAGCTTTGTTTTTTCGAAAGCTCAAGGACTAGTTACAAGAGGAAATTTCTTCACTGTGCTTGTACTGGAGAGCAGATTCTTGGAAAGGAAAATCCACTCCAAAACTGTAGGAATGGCCCCACAAGGCAAAGTTTCAATCCAAACCCAAACTCTTGCACAGTCCAAGAGAGGACGTGCATTCCCTGGGAGGGAAGGACAGGGTGAACCCTTGCCCAGCCAAGGTTAGGCAGGAGCAGGAAGGCAGAGGCAGAGAGGAAAAATGGAGCATAGGCAAGAAAGGTCCCTGGGGGTGCAGGGTAAGCCTGCAGTGAGGGAGCACCGTGTGGTCTGCAGGTATTTCAGGTATTTCCAGGTGAGGCAATGCCCTCCTGTTCTCCTGGCCTGTGTGGGCAGGGTGTGTGCAGCACACCCTGGGGATTCCTGGACCACTTAGTGCTGCAGGGACTGGGTGTAGCTGGGGCAACACCCAGAGCAGGGGGCTCAGAACTGGTACATGTCCTCAGTGCAGCTGTAACCCAGGGATCGAGGCAATTTGGACTTGGCACATCCTGCTGGTAGCCTCTCCTGAACAGGATGGAGCAGGATGGGGGTCTTTTTGCAGCACACATCAGCAAGCAGGGTTGCAGGCATCTCGCTCACCCGGAGGGGCTGCTGCTGCTCACCCAGCACTCTGTGAGCAGGGACCCACGGGTCTGTCCATGGGATTGTCCTATCAGCCTGTCACATATGGAACAATTCATGGACTTCAAGCTAAAAGCTGGCACAGGCCATGGACAAATGTGTTTTTTCCAGCCATTATCATGTTTGTGCTTGGATGCAAGCCAAAATGCATAAACCTTCCCGGGGACATTAATTGGCCTCTGATTGCCTGTCCCTCAGTATGGTGGGGGGAGTGGGGCTGTTTGGCTTTTCATGGGTTTGCTTAGTCCCGTAATCTTACTTTAAAATTATCTGGCATGAATTCTGCAAGTCAGAATGGCAAAAGTATAATTAATTCCCTGTGTGAAGTGAAAACAGCCAATTTTCCACAGCGTCGGCTGGAATATCAACAAGTCATGGAAGTAATATGCAAAAGAAGCAGACAAATTTTGCACACACACACACACCAGATACACTGATTTTTTTATGGGGCAGCAGTGCTTTATATGCTGCTGGATAAAAATGTCAATACAGACCTGAAGAGCTCTTCATTCCTGGTGTGTATTCAGCTGAAAGACTGGAACAGCCTTTAAAGACAACCTCCTTTTCTGACCAATACAAGGAATTTTTTTAAAATGTGTGCTCTTGTCATTTTTTTTCCTAGACAGTATAATTTTGCAGGTAGGTCCCCCATAGATACCTCAACATAGAATGGCAATGATTTTTCTCTAACCAGGGATAGAGATTTAAAAGTAAAACACTTCTGAAGCCCAAGCCCATCCCTTCTACCTTCTGAGGCTTTCTCTCCCTATAGCAGTCTCCGTGCTTATGTGCTGTTTTCCTTCCCACCTCATATTCACTCCCACCTTGCAGGTCAAGACCTGAGCCCCTGGACCATTACAAAGTTATTTGCACAATCTGCACCCGACTTAAACTTTGACAATCCTAACAGAGGTCTTCATTCCTCTTTGATGCTTCAAAACACATAGTGGCCACTACAGTCTGCCTGGTTTGGAGACTTGCTGGATAACGGGAATATCTGGAAGCCTGTTAAAACAGTCCCTGAGGGTTAATCTTGACCCTCAGACCACTGGTTGCTCTGCATGGCTGATAACTCGAAGAGAATGGGTCTCCAAAGGAAAACCTGAGCTGCTGGCACGCTGGGGAAGCCATGCAACATAGCTTCTCATAAGGTGTTGAAAAACACCTCTCAAGTCTACATCCGTTGCTGTGCTACAGGTGAATTGCAAAGCAAAGAAGAAAAGCAAGTTATGCTCAGATAGCATCAAATACAACTTATTAGCTGGCCCTGGTGAATATCTGGAACAGATGCTGCAGATATATGTATTACCTCACTATAACGCTCTTGACACTTCCTGTTACACTCTGGGACAGTGGGGAAATTAAATATCACCACCAATGCCACAAAAGTTAGCATGTGCAAACAGTAAACTGAAACGTCTTATCTTCTTTTTTTTCAAGCTTTTTTTTCTTTCCCTGCTGTACTTAGAATAATGACTGGGTAGGGCAAGTGTAGGGTATATGTTGGCAAATGTGAATTCTTGGGTGCAACCACACCGCTATGTATTACAGTGACAGTGTTGGTGTTCAAAATGTCATTTTATGTGTCACGGCAAACCAACAACTTCAAATGAAAAGATCAAAGAAAGAGGCTGTGTACTTAGTAACCATTTTTCTTTGATTTATCTGTATATAGCTGTATTAGTGGGAATAACAGTGGGAGAAATCCATCTTTTACTTTCACTCATTTCTACTTTACGCTTCACTCACCCCAGAAGCTTCCTCACCATCACAGGGACCACTTCACATCTCTCCTTGCTGAACAATTCTTAGCAAAAGGCCAGGAGAGCCCTTTGTGCATGCAAAATGTAGCAGAAATATTAAACCAAAGATCAAAGGCAGTTCTGTTCCTCATATATTTTCCCTGACCCTTTAAACTGCCTGGGTGCAGAACAAATAATAAGGACCAGACTCTGCCATCAATGGCGCTGAGTTAAATCCAGAGTGGGTTGTAGAAAATCAAGTTATTTTAGAGTTACACAATGCAACCAGGAGCAGATCTGGGACCCAAGTCCGCAGGCCAAAGCACCAGACCGCAAAGGGAAAACCCCACCTCTCTCCTCTTCATTTCACCTAAACTCTCCTTCTCTTCACATAAGCAGCCCCATCTGCCTGATTAGAAAAGCACACTAAACTAAGGTCTTCCTAAGCTACCCAGAAAGAGCAATCCCACCTCTAAGCACTGCAAAATGAATCACAGATAAATTAGGTTTTTATTCAACTAAAGTGTCAAAATGCAGCCCAAAAGGACTGAAAACCATGTAATTTTTATCAGCAGCTATAAAAGGTAGGGGCATGAATTGCCTGGGTGCAAAACTTGCTATAGGAGAAGTAAAAATAAGACTTTAAGTGTTGAGTAAAAACTGTCTGGAAGCCCATTTATACAATAAATTCAGTATCTTTTTCTCTTCACATTACATGATGCTTTTCCCCCTCACACAAGCCTAATGCTTTAATCCTACTAAATATTTGCAAATTGGCACCACATCAGGTTGAGACAATAGAGGGGGGAAAAGCAAAGTGATGCAAGTCATGATATACTTCTTATTACAGAGATAGCATTTCACAAGATTAGAGAGGATTTTCTAGGCAATGGAGGTAAATCCAGCACCAGCTTTATTGAGAAAACGTGGCAGATGCTTCACCCGTTAACATGTGGTAGTGCAAACAAAGGGGATTATCTCCTTTTCCAAAGGAGCACCATCAGTGTTGCCATTCCATTTATTACACATTTTCCCATTGAAGTGTTCTCTTTTGAGAGGCTATGTGTTTTGGCTGTGGAGACCTGCGGGAGGAAATGGAATAGTCTTTGAAGCACAAGTTCCAGCCTGGTTGCAGCATCTTGGAAAATTATCAATCTGGAATACTGCTCTTGGGAATAAAACCACCAACCAGAATAAGAAAAGAGAAATGGGGGGAAAAAAGAGCAAAGAAAGAGCCAAGCCCTTCCATTATGGGGATTTTACGAGCAATATGTCCTAAGAACCTCCACTCTTGTCAACCCAGGGAGAAAAAGCTATTTGTAAACACCATAGTGTGCTAGCTTTCTGCCACCTTTATTCCTAATCATCAGAAACAGAAGTGCCTGGATGAGAAGTACAGTAATTAGGGGAAAATTAATAGGAACCTGTGCAGGATCTGCTGTCCTCCAGTGGAAACACACCTCTGATGGCTATAGGTTGAACAAATGAGGGCTTGTGTTAAACCAGGACCCTAGGATCTAGCACTCCCCAGGCCCAAACACCTCTTCAACTTGTTCATTACAGAAATTTACAGAAATGACAATGTCAGGACTGCAAAGAGCCCCAGCAGTCCCAGGGCACTGCTTGGTTGCAGCCCAGACCTGGCCCAGTATCACTTCCATTTCTCCCTCTGTGCCACTCTCTCCTCTGTGGCATTCTGCATCAAAAGCATACATCAACATTTCAAACCTCATAAATATTAAGACTTCAGCTGTACAGAAAAGTGACACAAAGGACCTATAATAAAGCTGCTGGGACATGTAGATTCACTTTGAACTGTTGCAGATCGATGAGGGTCTGGGGCTGCTTCCTGGTCAGCCAGTCCTGGCTCACACCACAAAACTTAACCAGCACATGCAGCCTCCAGTCAGAACCACCTGGTCTCAATTAGGGGATTTGTGGCATTTTAAAGGGGTTTAGTGACTGCTTTAGCTGACCCTTCAGATGAAGAACTCCAAAAATCTGGCCTGGATCCCTAACAGTAACAGTGCTTATCAAGGCATCCTTCCATCATCAGGCTTGCCAAGTGCTTCCTGTCCATTTCTCATCAGTATTTTCATTTTCAAAACACTGAATGTAACAGTTGCTTCTCTGGATTCACAGAGGTAAAATACCTGATCACACTGCTGTCTGCATCCTGACAGTAAGCTACCAACGCAAAAAGGGGAAGTTTCACCTCTTTAAAAATCAAGTTAGCATCCAACCTGCTTATTTCTTTTGCATTTTTCTCCTAAATGTAGTGCTATAATAATATCATTCTCCATTGCTTCCCGGCCTAGAGCAGCAGGATATCAAGTGCCCCCATTGCCTGAAGTCAAGCAACAACAATATCCATTGCTGAAAGTCTGGGATCACAGTATCCCAGAAAATTAGGAATATTTTGAAATTACTAGGCCAATCTGCTCTTTGTGTTGCCACCATAAATGTTATGTTTGCACAAGTGCCTCTAACAACCAAATTTGTTATGGGAACATTTTCAACGTAACTTTGATAAAATGTAATGAGTGTCCATTCTAACTGGGCAAATGACACATTCTGCACAAAATATTTGTCCAGTGAGTCAAAATCAGTTTAAGTTATATTTTGAAGAAGGACATGAAGACCTCTTTCTCAAAGAACTTCAGCAGAACATTATTTTACTCTGCTGCTCTGCCTCCCACCTCACATACTACAAAAAATTTGTGGCCTCCTAAACACAAAATGCAACTGGAGATTATTGAAATGAGACTTGGAAAATGATAAAGAGACTTGATTTCCACAGAGTCAGTGATCAGCAAAACTATTGAACAATCCATGGTGAGTTACCCACCAAAGTGGCAGAGACTTGTATCACACCTGAAAATCTTGGCTGAGGGTACTGAAGCCTTATTGTACTGTTGTGGTGCAGTAGGAAATTTTCACTGCCTGTGTCCTCCTGATGGAGGGGATGATGAAGAAAGTAGTCACTTGACTTTTATACTTGTCAAGATCATAGATCCATTGAAAATTTTGGATCAGAAGAACCCCTGAACAGTTTCTCCTTCCTGGTACCACTCTCACAACACATTATTTCCCATATGTTCACACAGAGGGTAGATGCTACAATAAAGAGTAACATAATGGACCACATGGACAATATGGCCTGTTGGGAAAATGCCAGTCTGTCTTCTCTGAAGGGAAAGGCTTCTGAAAAGCTGCTGCAGTTCTAACCTCTGCTCTCTGCCCTTCAGGAGTGGGATGATGGGACTTGGGTAGACCCAAAGGGACAGCAGACAAAATGATTGAGAGGATGGATATTATATAAAAGCAGGGACTCTTCAGCTGAGGAGGAAAAAAGCAAGCACAATGGTGGTTTACAAAACAGAGAAAGCAGTTGATTGAGTCACACTGGGAGTTTCCTGGCCACCTGGCCAACTATTTACCTGTAAACTGCTCTTTGCCATCTCCTACAATGCTGGAGCCAGGGATGATGTGATGGAATGGATGGGAGCTCAGTTTAAAAAAAAATAAAAGCAAATTCTTTTTTACATTATACTTCTCTGCACCCATAGGTGTGAGACCTCCGGGGCTGGCTGTCCTGGGCAATCACATGAGCAGCACCAGCCACATCTGCGAGGGAGAAGGCAAATTCATGAGTAACAGCTCCATGCAGACACTGAAAGGATGAGGAAGGCATGTACACATGAATGCCATGTTCAATTGCAGGCTTGAGTCAGACGCTAGAAAATTGATTGCTTTAAACTTTGGAACCCCAAGGTTTGGCATTACTTTGCATTTTCTGCTTAAATCCCTGCATATATTCTCAGGTGTGAGCAGCCCAGGTTTTGGCCTCCTTCTGGGTTACCCAGCCTGCATAAACATACGTGCTGTTAAAGCTGTTTCCAGGAACGCCTCCCTCTCCCTGCAATCTCTTATCTCCCGGAGGAGATTGTCAGAGGGTACTTCAAAGCCCTTTGAAAATGGCCAGGGCTCTGCCTGTAGCCCAGCAGATACAGGCGCCCTCACCCCAAGAAGTCAACAGCCGCCCCTGTGTTCGGAGCCGCCTTATCACCACCACAGCAGTGACCAGCAGCAGAGACTTTACCCCTCACTATCACAACCCAGTCTTCAGTCTTTACTCTGCAACACACTGCCCATCAACTCACCAGATTCACCCGGGTGAGTTGTAGAAGATTACACAAAAACAAGCAGAAAATAAAAGGAGTGGTTTTGCTCAGCCCTGAAGAACAGGGAAACCCAAAGCCTGCTGAGCTTGTAATTAAAATGTGGAAAGGCCATGACAGAGCTCAAGAGATGGAAGAATGGGATACAGGCAGCAGAAAAATGCTGAGCACCAGGCTTCGGGCAACATGCCGTTTTGAATTAAAAATAAATGAGAAAATTGCCTATAGAGAAGGGAATGCAGGGGAGGGGCAGCTGTGGAAAGAGAGGGTGATGAAGCAGGAGCTATTGTCCAAGCACTGCCCTCAGATAAATCTCGTTCAGAGTTTCTCTACTGAAAGACTATGAGGTGTAGTGAGGCAGAGGAAAATGGTGCAGCTGTTTTATGGTGTTATTATCCCTGCTGAACCATGGAAGAATAAGTGCCTGCCAGGACAAAAGGCAGGACACCCTGCATGCAGTTCTCACTCCATCAGCAACTTGAAAATGGAAACACCAAATATAAAAGTCACATTTTTGCTTGGAACTTGTTTTCTGCTATTGTTAACAAGCATCTCAGGGGCTGGTATCACTGGAACAGGCTGCTCAGGGAAGTGGTGGAGTCACCATCCCTGGAAGTATGTAAAAGATGTGTGGATGTGGCACTTAGGGATACGGTTTATGGTGGACGTGGCAATGCTGGGTTAATGGTTAGACGTGATCTTCAAGGTCTTTTCCAATCTTAGTGATTCTCTTAGGGACACAGGGCAGGTGGTCACAGAGAACCCACAGCACACATATGGCCAGGGATGTTCCACCATGATAGGAAAAGTAGCAGCTGCTTGGACAAGGACCGTGCTTTATCCCATGTCATATTTATCCTATCTATATTAACCCAAATTGTCCACTGCTGCTAAAATTACCCTCCCAGAGAGAAGAGCTTTAGAAAAATGGTTGGAGTTAACGGAATGAGTTGTGGCTCAGGAGTCAGAAACATCAGATAGGTACATGGGAGATTCATCCCAGGGTACCACAGAGAGCAGCAGAAGTCTGAGCAGCAGGAGAGGATCAATATTCCTCCCTCCCAGTGAAGCCAGGGGGAAAGTGCCACAGAGAGACAGTGTCATTGTAAGAGTACCTGCAGTGCCAGAAGATCAACAAGGATCCTGGCCTGAGTCTTTTTCAGGCCACATAAAGTTTTACAGGTCTGCAACTCTGCTGACCTGGGTGAAATAATTCCTACTATGTCTCCAAATAATAAGATCAGGATCCAACCTAAATGCACAGAGCTAGGGAACAAGGGACGTCTGGGGACACTCTCAGCACTAGAGTCTGAATCAGTGTCTAATTCAAGGCTCCTTCAGCCAGGAGAGCTCTTCAGATTGATACAGTCCCTTGCAGATCAGCAGGGCTGCTCCTCATGCTTCTTTCTCTAGACACATTTCCCTTGCTGAAAAAAAAGCTGCTCCAAGCCGAGGTTTTATGCCTTTTTCTTCATATACATCTCTGATCTATTCATCTTGTTAAAACTGTGGAGAAATAAATAGGCAATGCTGAAGAATACTCTGCCTCATATGGTAAAAGTAATTGGATTACACAACTGCTTGTTCCCTAGGTTATACAGAGAGGACTGCTCTAACTGGGTAATGAACAACCCTCAACCATTATATCTTTCTGCTGGCTGCCAGCAATGTGGGAAGCTAAGGCTTCAGAAGATCTTATTGGATCCTGGGGCCCTGCTGTTGGCCTGAAACCCATCCTGCTCTTTCAAAAACATTAAATAGACTGGGACAGACAGGCTGATTAATGCCAAAAGTCCACCTCATCCCACATCCTGTCTCTAGTCAGCACAGATGCTTAAGGAGAGAATGTTAGAACCAAGCAAATGCTGAGTGATTTTTCCCTATTGCATCCAGTGATTTTTCCTCCCAGCTTCCAGTTATCCACAGCTTTGAGACTTCCTAAAGAAAAGGTTGTATTTTAATACCTAACAGCCCTCCTCGGGGCTGTTCATTTCCTCATGCATTACTCTAATTGGGCTTTTAATCTGCTTATGACTAAAGTAGGTAAAAGTAGTGTCTATTGCTCCCCTTTGCCTTGGAGTCCCTTTTGCCAGTTTTCCCAAAGGTTTATAATATCTCACTCTTTCCTCACCTTTCTTCTCTCTCCTCACCTTGCTGCATGCAAGGGCAACACTAAAGGCAGAAGTTGACAGAGATCTCTTCTGTACAAACCCCTGAGCACATCAACTACTAGAGCTCAGAAAGGTTACTCAACTGTAGGGGCACTCACATGCTTCAGCAAGGTTCAGTGTTTGAGCATAATACATATGACAACATTAGGTCAGCTCCATGTGGTCATACAAAAACCCCATCTCCTGCAGCAGTGCCCTCCTCTCTGTGCTCAGTAACTGATGTCTAGAAAGGAAATCAAAAGCAAAGTAAGAGTGTGAAGTGACCTTAGAGATGCCTTGTAAGGACAAACTGTCACATTTGTCAATGTCTCAGCACTAGTCAACCTTCAATCATATCCTAGAAGTATGTCCAATCCACAAAACACAGGAGGGAAAAATGGTAAAGGTGACTTTTCTCCATAAAAAACCCAAACCAAAACAAACCCCAAAAAACAAAAACCCCAAAAAAACCCCTAAAACACAAAACTTTCCTAGAGCACTTTAATTGCATATGAAAGAAAACAAAGTCCTCTCTTGGGAACTTCCATCCATCACAAACCATCAGCTATTTCAGCATTCCTGGGAAACCTTATGTACAGTGGCCTCACTTCAGGTATGCCCTTATCAGCTGCTGGCCAATCCAGTATCTAAAGCAAGGCAGCTGAGGGAGCCTTTTGATCACAGCAGCTTACCCAGGCAAAAAGTTACCATGGGGTAAAGGATGACCTGAACTACCTTAGCCCTGTTCAGATGCCAGGATGCATAAGACAGCAGCCTGCCTCAGCAGAAAAGCAACACCCCACAGGTAGCAGAGGGATTTTTGTGCCAGGATTCGGCAACAGTGAGTTATGGACTCTAAGCTAGCACAGCCCCCTTTCCTGCAAGTCAGCATGCAAAGGTGGGGTGACTTGGTCTCCAGCCAGCACACCCCGCTCCACTCCCTGCAGCACATGGAAACCCCATGGAAGCGATTCTCCAAAGGCACCAGCAAGGGCAGTGGTGACTCAACCCCAGGTACTCACCAGAAAGGAGCCTGCTGGCAAGCTGAGCTCTCGGGCAGGGTCACTGTGCTGCAGGCACGACCAGGTGAATCAGCCTCCCAGCAGTGCCCATGCCACTCCCCAGTCCGTGCAACTTAAAGCAGAGAAGAAGCCAAGGCTTTGTTCCAGTGAGGAACCAACCACGAGAAAGGGGAACCGGGCACTGATCCCCTTCCTCTGCGTTGAGCATGTTGTGTGCATTCCCTCAGTTGAAAATGGCTTGGCCTTATAACCCAAGAGACATATGGCATGGGAAGGCAACCTGGTATGCCACTCCTGGCATGCCTGCTCCTCTCAGCTCCCAGAAAAACAAACACAATGGGGACGGTTTACCAACCTTGGTCCAGGGCAAAGCTCCTTCTGGAGTAGTTTTGGAGCAGGACACTGGATCTGTGCAAATGCCTGGAGGTCTAGGTGCTGCTCCTCACTCGGCTAACACAGTGACACTGAAGGTTGGAAGCCTTCTGAGCCACGGCCATCCATCTCCTGGGCACAAGCAACATCAAACCTCACACACCTTGGCCCTGGCATGAGGGACAGGACCCAGAAAGGAGTGACAAGATCCACGGTGCCAAAGTGCCAACAGGGAATGTGCTCTGCTCTTCCAAAAATGCCCTCAGGCTCCCCCAGGACACATGTGGCACAACATGCAGCAGGCAAAACACCCCAGTGGTGCTGTTGCTCCCTGCCGCTTACCTGGCTTTCAGGGCCAGGTGCAAGGAGCCTGTCCATGCCTCACAGGGCCACAGCAAGCTGCTGCTGTGCTGGCAAGGCGACAGAAAAGCTGGCCATCTCACCCTTGCCACCCAGCCCAGCCCCCTGGGGGAGTGGAGGGAAAAGGCTGTATTTTCTGGGCAGAGGCCTTTCGCTGGGGCACTGGGAGCGGAGTCCCTCCTGCCGGGTAGTGGCACAATGCATGGCCAGGGACTGCCCTCCAGCTTCCTCGAGCAGGCAGCAGAGGCAGACACATACACAGGTCAGAATTTATTTCCAAATACCTCATTTATATCATTCTCACATGAAATATTTCTTTTGGAATATAGCCTACACTTAGAAAACAGAAGAGAATTTTTTTATAAGGCACATTAGATTATAGACTACATAGAGACATCTCCCCCTCATTTGCGCTCATAAAATACTGGTAATTTTAAAAGTAATATTTCTAAAACCTAGACCCTGTGTAGCCCCGTGTAGAGCAGTATCCATAAAGTTATTAGACCTCAGTTTACACACACCTAGTAAAGGGCTATAACAAGTTGTATATAAATCACATCTTCAGAAACAGTCACAGCTGGCTACATTTAAAAGTAACGCTACCCCAGACTATGAAACAGGCTGCTAATAAAGTATAACCTACTGCTTCCAGTACAGCATGATACCAAGCAGTATGATCTTGCAGAGGAAATTTTGTTATTTTTATAAATGGAAGCTGCTCAGATTCAAGCCTGTCTCCTCCTCAAACCCATATTTTTGATGGACCAAGACTCTTTTATACAGAGAAGCAAAGCAACCAAGAGAAATCTAGTTTTCTGTTTTTCTCCAGTTGGTATGACTGCATATCTGAAATCTTGTCAAAGCATTTGAGTAAGAAATATAAAGGCTCAGATGTTAACTTCAGGACCAGTAAACATTAAACCATTACCAACCAACCAGATGCAACCAAGTCAAATGCATGCAGCTTCTGTGCTATGGAAACTGTTTTTCCAGGCTCTTCCAGTGCAGAAGCCAACATATTTTTATCGAACTGGGCCCTAGGTAAAGATTTCCATCCCATTTTCAAGTTTTCAGTGATGGAACATTACCCATTCTGCACTCATTCTTCCGTAGAGAAGGAAAAAATACAGTCTGTGGAAACTATGCCAATAGCCCAGAATCCATTCACATAGTGTAATTTTCCTTAATGGGCCAGGAGGTAAACTGTGGTCAGCTTTATCAACTCAAATGGCCTCCACAATTCTTTATATCAGGCATTGATTCATTTCTGATGAAAAAGGTTCTGGCCTTCTGTCATTACAGTTTAGTTTAAGAATAAGGAAAAGGCCACTTCAAGGCTAGAGCCAAAGGGGGAAAAATAAAAGAAATATAATTTGATTTTGAACTATCTAGGGGGGAAAAAGTAGTTGTGGCCATTAAAAGGCAGACAGACAACACAAACTAAATGTCCTCCACAGGATAGGTTTAAATACTGATTCTTGCAGAGTCAAATTATCATTCGGGTCTCTCAAACTCACTAGAATTGCAATTAGGCTTAGAGTTCAGTAGGAACCAGATTCAGTCAGAGAACAGGTCACACTCAGCTCTGTGTTGATCCCTCAGCTACATTTTAGGCACATTTCAGTTAATCTGTTGGACTGATTTGAAGAAAAAAAAAAAGAATTATCAGTTACATTTCTGGGGTGGCCTCAGACAATTTCACAACTATGAGCTTGGACAAGATTCAACCACAAATGACTGTTGCCTTTAGAAGGAAAACATTAACTTGGTTGGAAACAGCATCATGAAGAGGATACAGCAGCCTCAGTTTCTAGAATCCAGTTTGTTATAAATCTCAATCTGCTTGATTTGTTATTTGTTTAGCAGCCTTAAAAGGTAAAGTGGGGCATCCTGAAATTCTTGGCTGTAGACTTAAAACCAGATGCGGTTTATATGGTGCTGCACAGATATTCGTTACATTGCTTAGAAAAAAAAATAAAAAAACCCCAACACAACAGTATTTACATTCCTTTGAGCTGAAATAGATGAACTGTCGTCATGTCTGCAAAAACACAGAGGAAATTGCCACTGCTCGAGGTAGCGAGTTAAAGCTTGGTCATGTTCTTGGGCTTCCACTCGGCTTCCTGGGAGAGGCAGGGGAAGGAGGACAGAAAGGACTTTCAGAAAGTCAGGAGGTGACAAATGAGATGTCAGCTCTATAAGGGATTAGGTTCCCTCACCACAAGCTGAAGGTATATTCATGACCTTTTTAACCATGGCATTTGCGTATAGATTACACCTCTTGCATACCCTTTTTAAAGTGATCCCTAAGAGCATTGGCTTGGGAAGACACAAAGAGAGCAGGAGTGGGGTTTTAAAGCTACAAATGTCAGTTAGGAGGCACAGTGTTATTTTTCCCTTTGATCGTCCATTTACAGAGCTCTACATTTCCACCGTTGCTTGTGCATTCCTCCTGCAAAGCCCTGGCAGTGAAGGCCTCTGTTGTGCTCCTCCCCATCGCATACACCTTACAACAGAAGAAGCTGAATCCTTTGGACAAATCCTTCTACGCTCACAGACACATGGTGGGTTTTTTCCCTTACAGAGAAGTTCTGGTCACAAAACCGGATGCCACACCTGATATATAGCAATTATTTAACTAAGAATCCTTCTGCAGCCCTCGAAAGGGCAACTGAGTTATCCAGTAGCAACATATACACATACATACAGATCTATACTATACACTCAAGACGACACAAATTGAGATTTCAGCTAATATAGCCTCTATTGATTTCCACAGAGCAGCACTCAGGTCCTTGCAACCCCTATACAAAACAGCAGTATTTTTTCCACCAGGATTTGGAGAGGTTTTTCATCTTGTCTGGAGTCCTACATTTGGATTTCTTTGGTTGCTGCTGGGTATCCGAGTACTGAATACCAGCCACGATGGCTGCATCAAAGACCTCCTTGAGGTTTTTCTGAGTCAAAGCGGAGCACTCGATGTAGGACGCGGCTTTTATTTCCTCAGCACAGAGCTTTGCAGCCTCCTCTGCAACAGGCTTTTCTTTGCACTTGTCCAGCTCAATGAGGACTTTGACATCCTCTCGGAGGTCTGACTGTGTCCCAACCAGGATAATGGGCGCCTTGGGGCAGTGGCAGCGAATTTCAGGAACCCACTTCTCACTCACGTTCTGGAAGGACGAAGGGCTCACCACGCTGAAGCACAGCAAGAAGATGTCCGTGTTGGTGTAGCAGAGAGGCCTGAGCTTGTCGAATTCATCCTGCACAGAACAAAACTGCGTTAGCACTCCACAGAAAGAGCAGCTCTAGCCTGCCCAGACCCTTAGTGAAGCTGAGGATCACCTGCACTGACATCTTGACACCCCAAAATGAGCACCCAGACGAGCCAGCAAGGTGCAATACAAGCAGAAGCCACCTGTACCCAGCCTGAGGTCTCGTGGCTGCCAGCCAGGAGGCTCCCTGCCACCATCCAGGCACACAGGACAAACGTGGTGGCTTCCCCATGTACCTGAGATTTTCCAACTAATGCTGCAGGTTATTTCAAGTGCTTAAATATTTCCTTGCTCTTTGTACACAGGCCCTCTGCCCTACTTCAGCAAAGAAGCAAGGGAAGCAGGTTACAGCACACAAAGCCACAAACTGAAGAGGGAGAGAGCACTTTCTACAGGCTCCCCTCTTCTAGAGCAAGAAGGTAAGTCAGGGAGCAGCTCTGATGAGGAGCACCCTGTACCTCAAAGCTGTTCTGCCGACAGACACGAGCAAGGGCAAAGCAGGCATGCAGCAGCAGGTGCACCTTTCTGGGTACCTTTCCTGGAGTCAGCTTTCAAACTGGTAACTACGTAGCAACATCCTACAGGATATGGGAATAATTTCCCTGCCATTGTGCCCAGGGATTTAAATCTGATGGGAGCAATAATGCCTTACAATGTGCAGGCTTAACATGCCAGTGGCATGGAGTAGGAGCTTTACTTTTCCACCCATGCCACATCAAACAAACTGCACATGGGCCTCTCAGCACTACCCTTCTGGGTTTTTCTTTTCTTTTATTGCAAACTCCAGCAAAGCAAGGCCCTTTTTCAGCTTCAGGATGAAGCCACAAGAAAGTCAAATACCTCATGGTAATCAAGGTGTGCTGATCCTCAGGGAAGAATGCAGTTAGAAGCAAGGGTTACTCCAGGCAGGCTGCTTTTATGCTGACAGCATGATAAAACCAGAGTAACACTAGCAGCCTGAACAGGCAGGATTTGCCTCAGCAGCAGTGACATTTTAATTAAAATAGACCATGTTCTCAAAATCTTGGAACTGAAAGTGCACAGAAACATAAAGCTGAATATATCTCTCTGGTAGCGGTTTACTGATGAATGGCAAGTTGCATGTTAATTTTTGATATGTGAAATTTTGCTTTAAAGCCTCTGGAGGCCGAGGATATGCAGTTTAAAGGCCCCTGGAAGCCTCAGAAATCTTGTTCTGCTCAAATTAATTTCTTGCAGCCGTATCGTTGAGAGAGACAGCGATTTATAAAACACTAGTCAAGAAAGTAAGATTCATTAGCTCTCTTGATTCTAAGATTAAGCCTCAGAGGAAACCAGGCTCTCTCCACTCGGCTCAAGAAAAACCCCACATTTACTGAGAAAGGCACCTTGCCATGTAATTGCCTCTCCTTGCTACATGAGAAACCTCAAAAGTGCTCAATTCAATGGGTTTGGAAGCAAGCCCCAGATCTGAAGGGTTTCTACCAAGATGAAACAGTGCCTTTTATATCCCAAGTACACTCGTGCCATTTCAATGGTAGGTACGTGGCCAGCAGGGACTCGACACCTCTTTGGGCTAGTGATGCTGAAATAGAATTTCCCACTGCCTGGAGTGCTTTTTTTAGCTGCAGATTTCAGCAGCCATCTCTCAGCCGCAGCTTTACCCAAAGTATCCAGCCTTTTACTCAGGATAATTTCTGTCAGTTTAGATAACCCCTTCATCTTAAAGGCAGTAACTTTACCTATTCTAGCTGCACTTGGGCAGCCAGAGTAAACACCCCAACCATTAAGGGCAGGGAAGGTAAGGGGGGATGGGGCCTGTCCACCCCTCCTGCAGCTTGCAGCTGCATTTCCACAGGCACTGCATGTCCACAGTCTGTCACCCAGTGGCAGTTTTACCTGCAATGCTCTGCATATCAACATGCATACCCAAGATTGTTGCAGCACCACCCCATCTCTTCAGTAAGACACAAAATCATGGGACAGTTCTGCTGTTTGACTTCATATCACTACCTGCAGAAGGCTGTTTGTAGGATTTTAGCTTTGGTTTGTAGGGCACATGGGAGTCTAACACTGCATAGCCCTTAAAACCTCATTCCTAAATAGGGCACCCAGTTACTACTCACCTAAATAGGTTTGTATGTTAAGACCACTGAGATTTTTCAGTGTGGTTTTGGTGAAGGCATAGACCTAGATCCACAAAGACACACAGGATTCTAACTCCCACTGCCTTCAAATGCAGCAAGGTAGCAAAATATTTTTGTCTACTCTTAGTTAACCAGCCTCGACCCCTGGCAGGCAGTGTTGTACACTGCTCAGGGTGGTACAAGCCTGGGTCTTCCAGAGAACCTAAGGCGGTTAAGAAATGGGCTCTTTTTATATATCAGACAAAGTAGAAGATGAGAGGCATCAGCAACTCTCATCTCTTCAGGCCTTAGGTTGCAGCAAACCTCAGCTTTGCAGTGGCAGCACTTTCCAAAGGGATGGGAATGGTGAATATGAAGTCTCCACAGACAACACCCAACAAGACTTTTCTCCCTCCAGCCTCTGTCCCTTCAAAAAGAGTCTCTGTCTCTGGACACCTACAGCTGTGGATGCTTTGCATGTGTACATCCCAAACACCCTAATTCTTACACCTGCAGTTATTTAGCAAAAATAAAGACAATCACAACTGCTCAAAGAGAAAACCAGGTGGCCGTTGAATCTCCAATATGTTCAGCCTTTCTAGTCAGGCTAAAGAGAGCAGCAGCTTGAGCCAGCAGAACAGCAGCCTGTGCCCAGCCCCTATATGGAGGGGTGGTACATCCCCCACCCTTCAACAGACAGGCAAAGCAGTGAGTCAGGCAGCAGTGCAAATGACAGTGGATAATAACATGATCAAACACTGGGAAGACTTTCAAATCCATTAAGTCATTTGCAGGACTTTGCACAACAGCAACAACTTCTCCCCTCCCGCTGCCACTTAAATCAAGTAAGTGGCTCCACTGACCTGACCAGCTGTGTCACAGAGCTGAAGTCTCACCGGCTTGCCATCGACAGACACAACAGCTTTGGAGAGAAAGGAGGGAGGGGGGGAAAACTGTGGTGATTTCAACTTAACATGTGTTCCATTAAAGAAAAATTTTTAAAAAAATGAAGATTTACCGTCACTCAGCTCTTATAGCCTTTTCTTCAATTATTTTAGATTTAACAACTTAGCAGAGCTGGAAGGGAGCTGGGTCACTAACACTTGGGCGCGTACAAGCCCTTTGAGGGCTTTCCGATTCATTTTACTATAGGACATGAGTTAGGCAGTGACGGCACAAGCCCTCCGCAGGCAGCGCGGAGAGCGAGCCTAGCAGTCCGGGATACTCTTCTGCTACCAAGGTTTAGTTTTATTCCCTCGTACACATTCAGCACGCCCAAGACACAAGAAGCCCCCGCTGAATCGCAGAGAAACTCCTGGACTTCCCCCTTTGTAAAGGCGAGTATTTAACCTGCCCTTTAGGCGCTTCCGATGTCCCCGAGAGCGCTAAGCTTTACACCAGAGAGTTCCCAATTAAAGCCCGGTTCTGGCCGCACGGCTGGGCATGACACCCGCTGCCAGCCCGGCTCCGTTACACCGGAGACTGGCCGGTGCTGCTGGATGCGATGGCAGCCTGACAAGCCCGGTCCTGCTTCGTAGAGTGCTGCTCCCCATAAATACTTAATGCAATCACCGAACCTGGACACCGCGCCCCCCCCGCCACGCGCAGCCCAGCCACGGCCCCGGAGCGGCACGGGCGCGACGCGCCGCTCCCAAGGGCTGCGGAGCCTCTCCCCGCCGCCCCGGTCACTTACCGGAGAAGTTGTCGAATGCGGTGGGGATGTACTCGGTGGGGTACCCGTTCGTGGTGTAGCTCACGACCAGGCTGGTCTTTCCCACCGCGCCGTCCCCCACCAGAACGCACTTGATGCTGCGCCGCGGCTCGGACCCGGCTCCGGCCCCGGCTCCGGCCACGGCCCCGGACCCCG
>VZRF01003734.1:71365-150385 GCA_013396875.1 Vireo altiloquus | reverse complement strand
CACCGCGCCTCACGCACCGACGGCCGCAGGCTGGCGGAGGGGGCGGGCCCCGCCGCGCGGGTGCATCTCTCATTGGTCCACTCGCCCCGCCGCGCAGTGCCATTGGCTGGGTTCGAGGAAGGGGGGCGGTGCCGCCCGGCCTGTCGGGGCTCGTGCCCGCCCGTGCCCGCGGAGTCGCCGTGAGGGCCCGGCCGGGGCAGCGCCCACCGCGGAGTGCATCGCGCTTGGCAGGGCAGGAGAGCCCTGGCGTTGCGGCGGGGGGGCTCGTTGTGGTNNNGTGCTCTCGTTGTGTTTGCCGTGGAAACCGCTGGGTGAGCTCCCACCTGAACGCTTGGGGAGGGGTAAACTGGGCCATGTGCCATGGGAAAGAGGACATCTCATTTTTAGCACCTTTGAAATAAGTTGGCCGTGGAGTTTTGCAGTTAAACACTGGAAATGAAAGGCTGATGTTTGAGAGCATTATTAACACGTTTCCTATGGGAACCTTAAAAGCACCATACAGATAGGAAGCACACCACCTGCAGAATCTGGGATACCTCACTTGGCAGGCAGCAAGTGCCTGTGTCCTAAAGAACTTACCCAAATCAGTGCTCATAAGTCTATTGCGGAGTTGAGATTTCCGTTTACCATTTTTGGCATCGCCGAGTTGCCAGTGAGTCCTGAAGTGCTGTTTCCCCATTTCCCTCAGTGAAATGGAAACCCGTGTGAGGCAGCACATGCTACAGATGCCCGTCGTTCCCCATCTGTATGTCCCATGGTCACTGGAGCTGACATCCTCCCGCTCCTCTAAACCCTGGAGTGGTGTGGTGTGACCACTAAAGGCCCTGCAAAGGCTCATGTCTCATGGAAAAAAGCACTCTCTACAGCTGATCTTTTCCTAAGTGCTCTGGCCTCTTCGTGGGAAGAGTTGCTGTGGCTCTCCATAGGGCCATGGCTCTCATGCATGTAGACGTTTTGGACATTCCAAAGCAGGGCCAAAGCCAACATCCTCTCTGGCTGAAGGCAGCTGTGAAAACCCCAGGTTGGATACCCTGTGCATGCAGTTGAAGGTGTACAGAAGAAACATCTCCCTGGAGCCCCGTGCCAGTGCAGCAGCACCCACTCCCTGCAGGGAGCGCAGCCAGGCAGGGATGGAGCACAGCAACCAGCAGAGCCTAGAGGCTCCATGTGACCCTCATGCTCAAGACCCGTAGGAGCCATTGACCCTCCTGTGGGACATCCCAGTCCTGCAGAATTACCCTCCTTTAAATGAACAAAGGTGGTGCTGTCATATATGACATAAGCCAGAGAGAACCATCACAGGGCACCCGGCTACTACCAAGAAGCATTTTCCCTTTGGGTGCTTTCATACATTTATCCCTCTGTGATGAGAGATCACCCAGAGAGCTGAGCTCTGCCAAGATCGACAGGTAGAAGGGCTGGAGGGGGAGCCTGCCTGCACTCAGGCTTATACTAAAATAACAGAAATGGCTTAATTCATACCTTTGGTTATTTTGGTACAAGTCCTCATGGGGAAGCCCAAGTTAGAACAAAAGCATTCTATTTTAATTTAGTGTAATTATAGCCTGTCTACGTAGAAAAGCTGAATTACTTTAACAATACTACAGCTAATTCCCTAGAGTATGGATGCAGTTGTGCCAGGATAGTGCTAATATGGCTTATTCTTGTCAGGAAAGGGAAAAACATGTGTGCATTGCAGGCTCACTTTGCAAACAGCTGCAGCTGTTTGAAAGGTTGACTCCATGGCAAATTGTTGCCACGCTTGTTCTTGGGGTTGCTGCCTCCATAGCAGAGCCTTACAGCAAGTGTGCTCCATGGCCACTTGGCTGCAAAATCACAGTGTTTAATTCAGTATTAGGCACCTTCAGCCCAGCAGGTGGAAAAGGCTGAAGCAGGCTGAAAGAAAGGCTTGAGATGACTATGTGGCTGCTGTGCTGTAATGGTGAGGGAGCTCTCCATCTGTGGCATGGTAACATCTTGAGTAGTGAGTAGTGGTGCTGTTTCAACAGTAGAAGCTCAGTACTAGAGTGACACAGGTGACAAATCACATCCCTGATCAAAGTCAGGTACCAACTCCAGTACGGAAAAATGCCACAGGTCCTCCTTTTTGTTAAAATGAGACAAAAGGAAAATGGATTAATTGCACAGAGGCTTGTGACCCTTCTTCTGAATTGAAACAAGTAACTTTGCAGTGAAACTCTGAAGGTAGTCAGGATCTGCATAAAACAAGGAATATCTTCAGTCATTTCTGGTGAACTGAATAGAGTATGGACATTGGATACTGTTACTTCTGGTGCATTTCCTCCCTACTGCTCTGTGCAGGGGGCAGAGCCACATTTTCAGCCCATTTTTATTCTGCGTGGTTCCAAGTGTATGCACAGCTGCATCTCTGCACAAGACAAGGCATTGCTGGTGAGAGGCATGTAAAATGGGAAGAGGTACAACTTTTCAGGGTCTAGTTCCCTCAGAGTTTATTCTTCAGGCTCCGAGGAGCACCCAATAAAGTTGTCTGCCGCACACATGAGCTTTGATAGAAAGGCCCATTGTGCCTGAGGAGCAGAGCTGTCAAGAGGAGTCTCCATCTCCATGCCAAGATTTCTGTTATCCTTCTGCCAGAGCCCAGCAGCTAGTAGTTTTCCATCTCCTGCAATCCAGAGGAACTTTCCACCTCAGGGAACAAGAAACTGGAGAAAAGTCAGTAGACCAGACCAGGTTCGTACCACATTTATGCAAGGGAAGAAATAAAAGTTAAAACATTTAAACTACTACATAAAACATTTTAACTACCTTTTACTCTCAGCAGCATCCCATAAATCATGTACCTTTTTAGTACTGTGGAATGGCATATGATGCTGGAAGTCAGCATACAGTAAGTATGCTGACGGTAAATACAGTAAAGACTAAGCTGGTTGGCTTTGGCCATCTTGGGCAGTGTGTCCTGGCATGATGAAGTCATGACAGCAGACGAATTTTTGTCTGTTTTGTCTGTTTTTGGTGAAGAGATGGTCAGCAGAGGTACCGCAGTCAGGGTACCAAGCTGGGATGTGGCCCAACCAAGAGCACAAGGATGTGCAAGCCGTGTCACCACTTACCTGAGGTGGCAAATGGCAAATGCATGTCTTGGATCACTGCCATGACGGGACCTCATTGGGAGAAAAAAATGCACAACCACAAGGAAAACTCCTGTAGGTGGGAGATGAGAGGGCGGGCGATATGCACTGGGTGATAACCCATCTGAACAGCACTGAAAGATGATGTGAGAAATCTCCTCATGCAATGCTGCAAGCAAAAAATGCCACGTGTACGTTTTTAAACACCTTCATCAGACAAGTACAGCTGATGCATTGAGCTAAGTAGGCTGCAGTGGGACAGCTATAACAGTCTGCATTGTTTCTGTGCTCGGGGAGGGGGGCGTGAGTGGATTCAGAGCTGCATGGTTGCCCTATACTGTAATGTACCCTGCCCAGTACAGTAGCCTTTTGTGTAAGAGGATGAGCTAACGGGTTGTTTTGCAGAGGGGGGGCCTGTTTGCACCACAGCAGCAAGTCAGAGCAGCTCCCAGGCAGCCGTGGTGGCAGCGGGCTGAGGGGGCATTGATGGAGGGATGCTGTAACAGATAGCCCCCGTTTCCGAGCTTTTGGCCTCAATCCTATCACGTGCACACATCTTACAGGTTTGAACCCAATTGTTTTCAGAGCTCTAAGCTGGGGGATAAACAGGCTTAACTCCACACAGGTCAACAGGGTGGCAGTTGTCTGTCTCAGGGCTGAATTTGACACATTATCAGCCAGTTAACAGAAAAGCTCTTGCTCTATTCTACATGCTCATGTTAGTTAAATATTATTCTTTGAGAAAAATGACAGAGAGAGGAAATTATTTTATCAAGACATGAAGTAGGTCATTGTTATGCCCTGGATTATAATTTTCCCTACAATACAAAAAGTATGAACTGGATGCTGGCCTTGGCGAATTAAAGCTTCCTTTTTTTTCTTTTCTTGCAGAAACTTGAAAAGTTTGACAGAGAGAGAGGTGAGGGAGTGAGGCAACATGATCTGAACGTGACGTGATGGACTGCTGCTTGTTCAGGGGAAGGGTGTGGCCTGCTCTGCAGTATCTGTCACCAAGATACGAGTCTTTGTCAAGAGCACCAACCCCAAGATCTGGGGAAAAATCCATCTGTGATGCCTCCCTCCATTTTTCAAAGAGTTGGATCCCAGTGACTCAACTGAGCTGGTCATTGGCAGGTGAATTGGTGAGAAAAGAAAGGGGAAGAGGAGGAAGGGAGGAAGAGAGCAAGGAAAGGACAGCAACCCAGGAAAGGAAAGGCAACTTATAGAAAGTACTGCCCTGACCTGCTCTGACTCTAGAGAAGTGCCTTTGAGGCTGTTCTATGAGAACTGTAAGGGGAAAGGACTAGAGAAGTGCAAGATATTGCTACTCACATATTTGATTTGTGGCTTTAAAAAATTATATATTTGCCAGAGCTTTTTTTTTTAGTAACATTTTCATGCCCTATGTATGGATTTCAGGGAAGTTTTCACTACCCGGGGAACGGTATCAGTAGGTGGCACATATTATTAACACAGTAAACTCTCACAACCCCACCAGCTAAGTTCTGATTGAATTTAGGACAGGGTACCAAAAAACTCACAGACAAAACCAGTTGTTGAGATAAACCTGGAAAAAAACCCCACAAAACCAAAACAAAGCACAATTGCTTCAAAGCTCCCAAATTCCTAGTTAATTCAGAAAACAAATTAACCCTAGCCTCCTATCTGCAGTCCCTCTGCAGGAGAACCACGGTGGGAGGTGAGCCCTTTATCTCACTTTCAAAATCCTTTTCAGCTGATCTGGGGTCACAGATGCTGAAAAGCACTGCATGTCCTGATTTTGTGTGACAGTCACCAATTTGCCAGCTTCTCATGTAAGCCCCTCACTGCCTAAGGGCAGCTCCACACCCCCTGGGTGCACCAGAGGTAGAAGCTCTTCCCAGGGCTCTCTCTGCCGGCTCAGAGCAGGGATCAAGCAGGGACCCAGCAGGACACCTGGGCACTGCTGGGGACACACTGGATAAGACCTAGGTGGTGGCAGATAAATATCTTGGTAAGAGAAATAACAAAGATACCAGTTTTGCCAAACATCTGAATGAAGGAACTGTCTGTAGTATATTGCATTTCACTGCCCTTCTGCTCACTGGGATTTATAACTATTCTTCTATTTCTGCGACAGGAGTCCTCATTTACAGAGACAACCTAGAGAGAATCAGGAAATCCAAGAACTAAGCTGGAAGAGAAGAAAACATGCTTGGATAATGTGCTGCCCACCAGTGCAACTGGTGAGAGTGACAGAGGAGAGAGCTGAAGAGAGAAATAATAGCTCAGTTTGGACACATTTTTGAGGAGCCAGAGCAGAGCCACCTACACTCAAGACACCTGCAGCACAGGTGCTCTTTGCCAGAGTGCCTGTCAGCCCACAGGTGAATCCCCTTATTAGTTTCCCTTCACTGGCACAACCCTACTAATTCCCCAGGTGGACTCCCAATACACCTGTCAAAATCCTAGTCTCCCATGCTTCTGTTCTTTAGGGGTTCTTTCCAGCAGCTGGGAAAACTTTCCTTTTTCCTATGCATTCCCATACCTGTAAGAGCAGACTAGTGAGTAACTATTCTGCCACAGCCTTGCTGACAGTTGTAGCACTCCTGGCAAGAAACCTCTGCTGGCTCCTGCTCCAACCCTGCTCTTGTCCCTGATGTGACCACTCTTCAATCCATGCTGGAACTGAGGTGACCTGCATTTATGGGCACCTTCATGTAACCCCACAGGCAGATAGACCTCCATGGCCTTCAGGCCCAAGTGGACTGCAGTCCAATATCTCCCACATACACTCCTACCCCAATCTTCAGTGAAGTAATCTGTATTCCTGAAGTCGTCTTTCTCAGAGGTATTTTCTGTACAGCAGACATTGTCTTTTTTAGACATGCTAAAAAGCCTTCATCAGTTTTCTTTACAGGGTTATCTGTTTTTGTTATCTGTTTGTGAGGTATCTGTTTTGTTTTCATACTGGTTAAATATCCAAAGTCTCCTTGAATGGGAATGAACCCCATCAGTCTGTGTGCACCAAAATTCATCAGCCTACTCTGTGCACCCCACCCACACGCTATACCCGAACTCCTCATTTTGCCTGAGTTTCAGGCCTCAGGGCTGCTTCAAAGGGGAGTCAAGATCCAGAGCAGCCTGTCAGACCTGGGGTTTCTTTCCCAAAACATACACCCTTATGGCACCACAGATATAAGTGGTCTGATCTCTCAGGCCTACAGAGAAAGAGCTGGGAGATGCCGGGGAGACTCCAGCTGCACAATAGGAGATGCAGAGCTTGTCTCTGGACCAGGGAGTCTTCAGTGGCCAGGCCTGAAAATGCTGACACTTTTACATTGATAAAGTATGTGCAGAGGGATCTCTTTGCATTTCAGGAGCAGGGCTGTGTGTAAGATTAAGGTCCCTGTTTGCAAATGAATTGTGACAGAGGATGATGTGATCAGACCTGTTTGGAGAACCGGCAAGAGGCAGCTGCAACCCAGGCTGATGGTGTAGAGCAGTGAGCGCAGAGGGAGGGAGTCAACGGTGAGGCAGGAGAGAGGTTTTTGACATCTTAAACCCAAATACAAACACTGCGAGAGGAACGGGAATGCAAGAGAGTGATCAGTCCATGTGTCCCCTAGGTATAGAGAACGAGGACACTGAACAGTCTTCTAATGCTGAGTGATATGGTACTTGTAAGATGTGCTCAGATTGGGCTGAAATGGTCACCCGCCAGAGTGAAAAGAGCTCAGTACATCAGTTCTCCCAGGAGAAATCCACCACCTCCCCACCACAGTGGGGCATCCCCAGGGTCACCTCTCACTGGGCCATACACATCCTTGTATGAGGGATCAAACCAGCTTCCTGATGGGACCCTTCACTTTTGTTAACAGTGCTGGGACATGAGGAGAGCAGAGAGATCTGTCTGTTCCGCAGGGATGCTCCCATGCCTGCTTCTGTACCCTCCCACCCCTGGAAGCTTGGCCAGTACATCTGTGCTGATCTGCCTTTGCAGACAGTTTGTCCCATGCATTTTTAGTTGGTTACTCTGAAGGTCTGAAAAACAACAATTGGTCTTAGTGTTATCTCTTTTGGAGCCAGCTGCTTCCTCTTGGTATTAAACTTGGAAGAATCCCACAGCCACTGCCAAAAGGCCTTTTCCCTTTCCACATTTAAAGATCTTTTCCAAAAGTGGTTGCTAGGATCTCCTTGGTGGGGATTAAAAGGCTTGGAACAAGCCAATGCGAGTGTTAGTTTTATTGAGAGTGAGCAGGCTGTTCTTCCCTTATAGCTGCCTGACTTTGAGGGCAGGAATTGCAGGAAAGCATCCACAGCTGGCTCCGGAGCAGCGTTGCAGAGGAGCAAAGTCATGGCTTTTTCTGTGCTGCATGGTAACACAAAGGCAGGAAACCAAAGAACAGGATTCATTAGGTGCAGAGCAAACCTTGCCATTGAAATCAGCACTGTGCTGGCTCGGGTGGTTGTTTGTGGAGGCTCCCAGGTGCCTACCTGATCTCTAGCTTAGCTGAGCCATCTCTATCCATCCCACATCCCTGGTGCTGGCACCCACATCTGGGGAGGAGAAGGCACTTCTCAGCACACCATGCTCCACCCCACCAGAAATCTACTTTAGGAGAGAACTGTGAGCAGGTTTGGGATACTGGAAAAGAGTTATGCAGGCATTACATTTCTCTTTTCAGGGGCAGAATGAAGACCTTCAATTCCCAAGTTTTCAGGACAGCACTTTTCAACCATAATAGGTGTACACAATCAGACATAGAAGCCAGCCACAGTATAAGGTCTTTCCCTTTCAAGCACCCCATCTCTTCCTGGGACTCCCTCACTAGCATACAAATCTGGGCCCAAGAAATTGCAAGTCTAGTCCATTGGAGCTGGATTTTGAAACAGAGTTGCCAAAACAGTACTACCAGCATGGCTCTACAAGACAAACCCTTCCAGAATTGTTTACTTTCACACAATAGTGTTTTCACCAGTCTGGTTTGAAACAGTTTTCTGAACAGAATGAAGTTTCAAGGGCTCCTTTGATGGATAACCTTGACAGACTAGTGTCCTTTCTTAAGTGAGGAGGGAGCAGACAGAATTCATTTGCCAAAAACCAAAACTCTACAGGAAAATTTCTCTTGAGTGAAAACTGACCCTCAGTTTGTCACTGTTTGAGAAAGTACTTTGTAGCTGTCGTGAAGTCCTCAGACTAAAGATGTGAATGAGGGAGAAGCATTACGGGTACATAACGTGATCCTGGCTTCAAACCTGCTTCTCCTGCTGATTTATGGATCTCCATATCTTTGGCAGAGAGTGTTAGAGCAAGAAGGACGAAAACGCTGAACCTCTCCCAGCTCTGGTAGTTGAGGAGAGGGGGTTTTGTGGAGAAGTGACCTAGGGACTTTGAGCAGCAGCCTGTGCTAGCTGTAAATACAAACCACTAAAAAGCACCAGAACTTCCCACTGAAGGCATCGGGAATAGGAGATTAATGGGTTGCCTGCTGTGTCGGCGTGATAAGCCAAGCAAGAACCCAGACGCTTTCAGTCGAAAATGGATTGAGACCTCAGCAGGGACACATGGCAAATCAGCCAGAAGCCACACATGGAAAACTGAGCAAGGCAGCACGGGCAAACATTCCTTATCTTCGCTTTACGTCAATAGAAACGGCATTGTAAAAGAGGCAGCAAAGTATTTGCTGGAGAGGAGGAGGGAAAAGTCCACACGCTTTGTTGGCTGTACATGTAGGTTTTAAAATGCTACTGCTTTCCTCGGAAACTTGTCACTGAAAACAAGCATCCAGCATAAACCACCCAGCAAGTTCTTCCAGAAGGCTTATTTGCTTGTTTTGGTGGATTTAGCCGAGCTGTGCTGGCAGGAATCTGCCTGCCATTGCTATTGTGCTCCAAAGGTGGTTGGGAAAGTACAACCTCTTTATCCAGTCTAAAGCACAGCTGTGATAATTATACCATCTACTATGATTTGCCACAAAATAGGACTCTGGGGAGAGGCAGACCTCAGAAATCTGGGCTTTCTGCAAGGTGATGTTGTCTGCAGCCATGTCCCTGTTTCCCACAGCTCCTGCTTTTACAGCAGCCCAGCCCAATTACCTTCATCGGCTTTTTTTCTTTGCTTTCTGGTTTTATTGTTTTCTCTAAGGCTAATTAACAGAAGAGTGGATGAGTCCCAGATTTCTTGTGTGCCTGCTTTTTTGTTGGTTTGTTTTTTTTGTTTTTTGTTTTTTTTTGTGGTGGTTGTGGTACTTCTCATTTTCCTGAGTTTTCCTTTTTCTTTTAAGCAATTGTATGCAAGAAAATCATCTTTCGTACCAGAGGCAATACTGAGGAAGAAGACTCAGCAAGGAGAATAACAGTTAAGGTAAGGCCATGAGTAGGATTTGTCTACTCCTCCCTCAATTTTGCAGCCCCACCCTGAGTGGGTAATGGGCCCTGACTGCAACTCTGCTGTCAATGCCCTGGAGCAGGGAAAGGCACAAATATTCCCTCCACACAGGTGTGCAGGTGTCAGTGGGAGGTGAGCTGGGAGAAAAAACAGGCTGGGATAAACACAGCTGAAGCCTCACAACCTGCATCCGTATGGCCCCTGGATCCATCCCTGCCCTGCAGAGCCTTGGGCTGGCCGCTGGCTGTGGCAAAGCTCATCACCGGGTAATGGGCAGGGCTGGGCTCACTGCAGCTGGGTGTCTTAGGGCAGGGCCACCCACTGCACACCGGTGGGGAGCTGCAAATCCCCACACCAGGTGCACGGGGCTCTGCAGGGACTTTAGCCATGTGCCTGGGAGCTGGCCCTGGAAACCTGAAGGTGCTCTGTCAAAAGGTCCAGTTGTTCAGGCATCAAAGTAAGGAGATCACTCATAAAAATAATCTCAAAATAGAATTGTTGATAAAACAGTGCATTTTCATATAATGCCCTAATTAATGAACCCAGATTCTCTGTATTTTCAGCTCTTGAGACCATAGTGATAGACATGATTCAAGAGCAGAGGCAGATGATCCAGTAGCTGAGTGACTGATCATCTCCCTATAACACATGCATGGAGAAAATGAAAGGAAAAATTGGAATGGAGAAAATGGAAAATCCATGGTGCTGAACTCTCTGCTTTTCTCGGGAGAGGAACTTCAGGCAGTGTGTCTGTAAAGCACTGAGCAGCTTCCACTCTTCCTGACCCCACCAATTTCCTCTGCAAAAACTATCCATATGGATTTGACGTGTGGCCTCTGAGAGGCCCTGAGGCCTCATACATCTCAGTAAGTCAAAACGTATGGGGTAGAGAAGTCATGTCCCTGCCTAAGCTTCTGCAAGTCCCTCAGGGTCAAGTTAAGTGCAAGCCTGATCCTGTTCTCTGGCCAGGCTTGCCTGGCACATGCTTTAATAAGCCCAGCCTCACCAGGCTGGGTTTCATCTCAGCTGCAGGGCTCAAAGGAGGTGGCCCCTGACTTGCCCCATGTGGTCCTGGGCAGCTCAGCATCCCTACCAGGCCAGGGGCACATCTCCATGGCTGGTTCATCCTCACATCCTTACCAGCCACAGGGGCTTAAGCCCTGGGGCTGGGGCAGGAGGTTACGAAAGAAGAGGGCTTCTCTGGAGCCATGTACCCCTGGTAGTGTTTCTGTGAGTCTGCTTTTCCCCTTGGACCCAGGGCCTTAACAGTACTTCCCTGCTCCACAGGGGTGCTGGGGTGAGTCAATCCTTTAAAAGCTCTGCACTGCTGAGACACCAAGTCTACAGCCACATAATAAGACAAGCCAGGGAATGTTTTCCACCCTCAAGACCCATTGGCATGCCCAGCTATCCCCAGGGAGACAAGCTCCTGTCCCCCGGAGCGGGAGAGCTGTGCCCAAACCACCTGCTGAGAACCACCCTGGCTCCTGAAACATGCCAGGGCGTTGGCTGCAGGAGTATTTGCTTGTCTGGGACAAACTCATGCAAGGACAATGCCAACCATTTAACTGTATGGACAACTGCCTGTGCTCTGCCTCCACTTTATTAATTTATTAGTACCTTGCTGCTAGCCTATACTTGTACAGACAGAGAGCTTGCCATGAGCAAGGGCAATAAAGTGCCTGTGAGGGGAAAGTTCAAAGCATTTTATTTGTTTTATGAGAAAAATGTGCATTCTCCTGTGCAGTTCTGTCTCTCTGGTCGTTGCAGAGCTGGGTTTGGTTGATGCAGGCAGTGTGACTTTCTGTGCAATGCTTGGCAGAAGGAACCTTCATAGCCACGTTTTACTGCCACCCCAGCAGAGGCTGCTGCTGCTATGAACAGAACTGCAGCCAGGTTTAAGACAGGGACGTAATGCTCTGAGCGGCCAGCTTACCAAAGAGAACAAAGAAATTATTATAGGGCCAGGGAAAAAATAAGGGGGGAAAAAAGCTAAAAAGAAAACAAAGAGCCATTGACAAGAGACACAAATTAGCTAGGTCTCGAGTGTCCTTCCCCATCTGATAAAACAAAAATGTCCAGAGCAACAATTAACAAAAAAAATATGAGGGGTAGAATATCTCTGTTTAGCTCCAGGGACTGACTACCACACAGGGCTCTCTTTTTTTGTTGTTCCCATGCTTTGGGTTGACTTGGGTCTTGGTTAACGTAGAGCTGGTTGCATGTGTGTATGTGTGTGTGCGGTGCAGTCCCCACAGGTTTGAAAGCTGCCTTTTGTAAAGGAAGGGAGGCCTTCTCAAAGGACAGCAAAGGAGCAAAGTGGGCTCAGAGGATACAGGAATGTGCTTTGGCTGCTCCTAAGGAAATACATCTAGGGGTAGGAATTAGCACCAGAAAAGCACTCAAAACTAGAGGCAAATCCAGCAGGTGTTTAGGTTTGGGAAGACAGCGCTGAATAAAAGCATTGCAACAGAAAAGGAAATCTGTGGAGAGTGCTGCTCCTGGGCTGCTGTGGGGTACATTGGTTGTTGCTGTCTTGCTGGCCAGCATTGAGGTGAGGGAAGCGTGGGCTCTCCCTGAGACGAGGCCTCATGAACAATGGGGAGTTGAACACTTCACTTTTGCCACACCAAAGGGAAAGGAAATAATCCGTTCTCCACAACATGTGCTTGTAAATAAGGAAGCAAGTAATGACCTCAAACTGCAGCATGGAAACCTCGATGCAGATGGCAGGACACACTCTCCAGAGGTGTGGACAATTGCATATTGCAGTTGCCTCCAGGGACTGAGGCATCTCCAGCAAGGTGAGACACCCTTGAGTGCTATCAGGAATGGTTAGGGACAGCTGATTTTTTTTCTAGGTAGCTGCGGTGCAGTACTCTGACAATCACTCTTCCAACCATACTTTCGTAAAACAATCCAAAGACTGTCAAGTGCTGTAGTTCCGTGGTGATTTTCACTGACAACAGAAGGGAATCCAGACAAAGCCTAGGGTACATTTCAGTGCTACTGCTCCCTCACGGTAATATTTGTTTGTGTCTGTGTGTAAGCAGATGCACCTGTTCCATTCACTTTTTCTCTGTTCACTTCACTGACCAGCTCCTCTTGTCCTGTGGATCGCCAGTGTGTCCCTTAAGGGCAGCCTGAAAACCACAGGATCACGTATCCTCATGGAAGCCCTTTTGGGTCCCTTTCTTGTGTGTGCCAGGCACTGCCCAGGGGACCACTTGTCTCTGTGGGTGAGGCACACATGGATGTTGCGTTCTGAGCAAAGCCCTGCTGGTCTCGTGCTGCTGCCACTGTCTGTGAGAACACGTAGTCAAGACCTGTCAGATGTACAGTTGGATGCTGTTGAGTGCTCTCTGTCCTGGGTTTTCGATTGCTTTCCATCAGAGAAAGATCACAGACACAAGAAATGACACTTGTTTCTTACAGTTTTGTGTTTGAAAGTAGAAGCTGTTCTTAGCTTTATTATATCATTTACCTATATCACACCATCTCTGTATGGTCTCACTGGAAAAATCTCCCTTTGGTTTGCAGTGATTCCTCTTTCCTTCTCTGCTGAATAGACAGGTTCAGGTGGTACCTTGGAAATTGGTGTAAATTCCTTCAACTTTGCATATCAGCTAGTGGCACAATGGGTTATTCAGTCAGCACTTCCCCAATAATCTTGTTGCCATAGCATGAAGCAGAAGGGGAAAACCCTTTGTTATTAAATAATTAAAATTCCTTTTGTCAGTAAACTGAGGAAGCATGAATTAAAGGTGAAGAAATAAAAACTTTTTTTTCCCAATGCAGTGAGAACTGGGTTCTGCAAACCCACATGCAGCTTGCTTCCCTGTTAACTGAAGCGTAAAAGTTTTTGCACTCAAGGCCTCTCTCCCTTGTCCTTCACAAGCTAAGTGACAAAAATAAATTATCCTACTTAATCAAGGGACCTGTTTCACCTCCTCACCACGCTCATTAAAAAATGGCAATGGTAAATACACTTAAAGATCAAAGGCCTGGTACGCAAAACAGTCCTGTGCAGCAAACTGATGGGCTTCTTAGGGTTTTGTCACTATGGTGCTATTGCCTTGACAAGTTAAAATATCCCTTGTCAGTCTCTGTGGGAGCCTAGACAGAGAAGGAACCATCAGAAAATAAGTGAATACTGTCTTTGACTACAGTCACTGAGTGGTTTGGGGTTTTTTTTAAGCTTTAATCATCCTTGACTTTAGGTTTGGCTATTAACCCACCAACTGATCATTAACTCTACTGACTGAATGACTGATTTCCAGGGGATCAGTCCAAAGCAGGATTGGTTTTTAGGGTTTTTTTTCTGAAGGACTTTAATATCTCCTACCAGCAGACAGACAACCTATTGAATCCCTTGTAAGACTGGGGCTGAGCAGGGAGCTACTTGCAGGTTATCTGCATAGAAACACACTGCTCAGAGCTGATAAACTCACTGACACTCTATCCTGCTTTCCAATTTAACTCAAGCCTTGCTAAGCAGCAGGAGTAACCTGACTGAATTGTTGGGGGTCACAGCTTGAGGTCCTTAATCAACATTCCCAGCTTAATCAACGGCAGTTTAGCAAGCCTAAAACGCAAATCAGGATATTTCTGGTATTTACCCTGGTGCTTGTCCTTTTCCTTCCAGGACAGCTGGTTAAGGATAAATGTAATATTGATGCAGCAATGATCAAATGTCAATTGGACTTCTTTTTTTTTACCCCTTCTGTCTTTAAAATGCCCACAGTTGAAATTTTCTAATGGCAATTTTTCTGGTTAGAGAATGACCTGCTAATAAATGAAAGGAACAATTTCTTTTTCATTAATAAACTATTCTGACTCACAGTCCATATCCTAAGCCACAAGACCATCCTGCCTTCCTGGTCTGAGATCCATAAGACCTAAGAAGCTGACTCTGACTCAGCAGAGAAGGGCTGGGATTGGACCGTGTTTGCTATGTGTATCTTTTTTCTGAACACAACACAGACAGAAATAAATTAGGAAAAAGCCTCTTATACACTGGCCCTGATTTCTCCCTGAGAATCACTGGGGTTTTGATTGCTCTCTTTGGTATGAGAATGAATTAAGCTTGGATTTATAAATAGCAGTCTAACCACCCCTGTGCTGACAGGCACAAATGTCAGGAAATATGTAGTTAGTTCCACCGGCGCTGCATCTTTGAACTTTAAGTATTTCTGTCATACCAGGGGAAACAGAACAACACATCTGGAACTAAAAGGTTCCTGCTAGACTTCACACTAACTATTTCCAGCTTTCTTCCAGATAGGAGTTTTCAGCAAAATGTTTTCTAATTGAAAAATTCTAATTCCTTAGATCTATTGTTTTTCTTACGAGAGCTATAAAAGAAAACATGCTCAATACATCTCTCAAATAAAATAAGGAAAAAATTATGAATATCAAAGCATCACTTTTTCCATTGTTGACATTTAGAATAATGTTTTCTTTATTCTAGTGTCTTCTACAATTTAAATTATTTTACCTTCAAGTAATAATAATAAAAAAAATCTTGAAAGCACTGAAATTTAATATTACAGTTGACTCAAACTGCACTTTTATTGTTTGCCTGCAAATATTTTCCACGGCTTCATTTTCTATCTCATTTTTTTACTTGACTTTTTCCATTTCAAGCACCTTCTCTCAGCTGAAATAGTAACCAGATATTTTGTGCCTGAATAAAAAATGAGGTGAAATTTCAGCTAAGACAGCCCACATGTGCCTTTGGAATATGTTCACAGGGAAGCAGCACACCTGTGCTATGGCTTCGGATATAATAACCCTCCTGTAAGGAGCTGCTAGCATGAGGTTCAGCAGGACAACAAAGTGGTCAGGATGAGACAAAAACTGGGGGAGAATAATTTTTTCTGTGTATGTTTATTGAATTTTTCCATTGCAGAAGTGCAATCATGTTGATTTACAGTTGGCAGGGTGAATGTCCCAGTGTAACAAAAGCACCAGGTTTTTGAGTATTCATTTTGAGTGCTAAAATCCCACAAAAAAATCTGTTTGTGTGCAGAGGGGCGGCTACTGCTGATGGAGGCAAAGCTCACAGGGAAGTACTAGCTGTAGTATTGGAGCCAAGAAGTTGCAGAGGTAGCTGCTGCCTGCCTTTCCCATGTTGCATGCCTGCCTCCAGCCCTGCAGAGTGGTGGGGCCAGGAGTGCATTAGTAGCACTGGCTGCATCCAGCACACGTGTAAAGCTGCCTCCTCAGGCTCAGGCTGTGGCAAGATCACATTAGAAAGATTTTTCCAGCTCCCAGGCATGAAATAGCACCTCTGTCAATACAGCTCATAGCAGGTCCTCAGGCAAAAAATCCCAGTATAACCGCAGCCACCTACGCAGTCACAGTTGTCACTGCCCCTGAGGACAGAAACCACAATGAAGTCTAGACCCAGGAGCAGCAGCTCGGTGCCAGCTGCACTTGCTGTGTGCCCTGGGCTGGGATCTGAGCTGGTGGGGCCGAGCTGCTGGGCACAGGGAGCTGCAGAGCTGTGCAGCTCTGAGGCTGCTGTACAGCTCGGGTGCTGTGCCGGACGATGGGCTGTGGGCACGGGCGGTAGTGGTAGGCCCTGCAGGACTCCTGGGCTGTAGGGCTGCTGGGATGTGGGGACGCTGAAATTCAGGCATTTGGGAATCGGGGGCTTGGTGCAAGGGCTGCGGGTCTCCAGGGCTACAGAAATGGACACTGGGATGCAAGTCCGCCGGTGTGCTTCGTTGTGGGACTGCTAGGACACCGAGCTGCGGAGGAATGAGGCTTCTGGGTGCTGGGCACAGGGAAATGTTGGGCTGTGGGATCCAAGGCCGCAGGGGTGCTGAGTGGAAGGGCTGCAGGACAGCGGAGCGGCGTGCAGGGGCTCTGCGGGGTGCGGGGCTGGATGCTGGGCTGTGAAAGGTGNGGACGCAGGTCGCAGCGGCGATCCCGGGATATCGCAGCGGCGGGCTCCCTCTGCTGGCCCTGGAGTGGCCACTTCCCTGCACGCCTGTGCCCTACCTCAGCCGCGGCAGCAGCCTGCATTCACAGAGATAGCCACAACATCCTGGTGGGTTTTTTTCCCTTTGTGCCTAGGACTGGCAACAGGAGCCTGCATGCCCCATGTGCGGTGTCCTGTGGCACCATCCGGTTACTGATTTATTCCATTAGCCACAGCTTAGAGATCAGTTCTTCACATTCTGAGGCCAGTTTTCTGCTGGCTGACGTCATTCACAGGACACCAAACCTTGGCATCATCCTTGTTTTCAACTCACTGTGGCCGTGTGTGTCCCAAACCTGTGAGCGGGAATGGCACCTGATGCCCTCAGTATCCCTCTTGTCCAAACTGCCCAGCAACCCCACTAAGCACCACAACAAAATTCTGCTTATAGGTACTCAATCTAACTATCCTTCTCCCAGGGACAACCGGGACACATGCACAAGGACTTCATGGCAGGGGTATTTTTATTTCCTTATTGGATACTTTTTCTTTCTACCATAGAAAACCTCCACTATCAGGCATGTCCTGGTGTAAGTACAAATAGGCTGTGTTGCACTCGTTTCTTCATCTCCTCTTGGATGAGCTAAATAATTGCTCACCTGGTTAACTACTCATTAAATATAGGCAGTGCCAGCCCCTCAGATGCTGCACACAGTACAGTGAGTTTCCCAGAGCTGTCCTGTATCACTTGTATAGTGTTAGCTGCACCGCTACACTTCTGAGACTGACACCTGGCACAGTGTTTCTCAGAACTCACATGCTCCATGGACCACTTCTGGAGCTTTGTTCAAGCATGCAAAACCAGATGCTTGAACTGCTCATGAACAGCAGGAGGAAAACACACTGTTTTTTGCCCAATTTTTAATTTGCAGATCCCCATATTTTCCAACAGAGGTGCAGACCATCTGTCACAAATTTAAGGCAACTGGCAACAGGGTTGATTTTCTTAGCTCCCTTTCCCCTACAGATAACCCTCAGGGCCTGCAGACAATGGGCTGCAAACTGTTGGCATTGATAGATGAGCTTCCTCCCCTTCCATACAGCTTGTAAAATTGCTTGCCTGTCTCTTATTTAAACAAGTGAAATATTCCAACTCCATACAATGCTAAAGCTAATAATTGAAAGAGGGACCAGTTTAGGACTTGAGTCTCCTACCTCCTGATTCTTTCTATCCCTACCCCCTCCGTTCTAGCACCCCCTTCTTAGATTTTAATTTAATAAGAAAGTGTACAAACTCAGAATGTTAACCAGGATATCTAGGTGAGGTGCAGGTCAGAAAAATCATTTGAAATGTATTGGTGTTTCAAGCTGTAACCTTGATGTAGGATTTGAGCTGGCAAGGTGGGGATTTACAGTATTTTCTACAGCAGTAACACAAAAAAAAATCGCTTTCTGCCTTTCCTATTCCCAACAGGCTCTTTGGCCTCAGCCAACAGGTATTCTCCTCATCAGCACCCAGGGATGGGAGTCTGTCACAGAAAGAACCAAATACATATAGCTGCAGCACCAGCATGAATACAGATCCACAGAGCAGGAGCACATTTTGTGCTGCAGAGCCCTGGAGGCCAGCTTGGCTTGCAGCTCACATACATGAGTGCCAAGTTACCTGTGTGTGCTGCACTGTAGGCGTGTTCAAACCCTTGCTCTGGAAAATACTGGAGCTATTTTAAGGACGGGGAAGCATCTGGCTAAAAAACAAGCCTTGTGTGTTTGGGCCTGGCTCATTTAAAATCCTTGTTTCTTCCAGAATACTGGAAGTAATGAAAGTGCCTGCAGTAAAATACCTGATAAGCCTCTGCTCCCCTATAGAAAGGGTAAATGCATGTCATTTTCCAATTAGCTCTTGCTCTGAGCAATTATGTTGATCAAATAATTGAATAAGTGACAGGAATGTGAATTCTGGAGACAGTTAATTTCATTCATCTGCCAGTTTATAGCCTGACTTGCATGAACACATAAACCAGGCTAACGTGTTATTTATAACTTTGAAAATGCAATTATAATAGTCAAACAAGAAGAGTTGAGTGTGCAGAGAGGAAGGCTTCTGCTAGTAAATTATAATAATAGCATAATGAGGGAATTTGTTCTTTATAGCCAGCATGTAGGACAGGAAGGATGTGAGGCTTGTGTTTGAGAGAGTGAACAAGGCTGGTGTCAGCATTAGCAGGTGGAGCAATGGCCCTGGCCTGAACATGGGGCAGAGGGGCAACTACACCTTACCCTCCTGTTTTGTGAGATATTGTGTGTCTCCTGCCCCAGAGACTGTCAGTGAGGGCTAAACATGTCCCACAGCTCCCCATACACTTCTCTCCAAGTGAAGCTGAGTATCATTCTTGAGGGATAACCAGGACTGTGACCCGTTGCATGAAGATGAGTCCAAGAGAGACAAACTAGGTGTTTCCTGTTTGAGGTTGGTCTTGGGTGAGCATCACAGTGCTCTGGAAAAAAACACTGGTTGAGTGTGCTCGACTGCAAGTTACTTGGAACAACCCTTGAAGTCAAAACCAGGTCCTTATTTCCATCAAAAGCATCAATCCTTCCTGCAAGTTTTCTTCAGGAAAAAAAATAATAATAATAGTAATAATAATTTTTTTAAAAGCTCACCAGGAATGCAAACCATTTGATTTTCTTCTTAAAGTTATCTTTAGATCTAAACACTTAGATTGTCTTAACTGATCATACCTTTTATCTGACCCCCCTGTAGCAACATTGCCTACCATCTAACAGGCACTAATTAGCAGAGATACACAGTAATAAAAGCAGTGTGCAGGCATGAGCCCCTGCCTCACCGGGGGTGTTACCTGGTTGAGTGCTACACTGGCTGCAAGGAGGAAATCTGTGCAATTAATTGCTTCCTGATTAAAGGCATTTGCAGTCTGTCCCTTAAATCTTCAAGGCCTAAAACACATGCTGAGTTAAATATGGAATTTGCTCACAGTACTCAAAAACATTGCCCCAGGCAGCAGGATTCAGTGTGGTAATTTTGGTTGGAAATAAACACTTTCCAATATAAGCATATTTTATCCCAAGTCAAGTACTTAGAAGGTGCCCCTGTCCATACTAAAGGGCCATTGAAGGATTTGTGTGGTTTAAAACAGTTTCTAAACCAGCTCACTTGAGCTCACCATTTTCCTGTGAGGACAAGCTCTTTTGGGAATTAATTTCACAGGGCATGAGGAAGCAGAGGCAGAAACCCCACGGGACATCTCAGGCTGAAAGGCTATTTAAATGGTAATAAAGTTCAGTGGATGACAAAAAATAGCGGCTGATTAGAGGCACACCAGGAGAGAGGGCTATCTGGTGTGAAGCTGCCAGGCAGCAGCAGCACCAGGGCTTTCTGTTCCCTGCACTCATCTCTTGTCACCAAGCAAACAAGATGGGGCTTAATCCCGCTGGGAGGGAGGAGGCCTGTTTCAGGCCAGTGGACAGCAGGAGGAAAATGCTCACCACGGGAGGTTCTGGAGCTAGGTAAAATGAGGGAGGGTGGTGTGTGTCAGGAGGCTGGGATAATACCAGCCAGCACTGGTGCCAGGCTCAGGCGGAGCCACATCTCAGAACAGCAGGTGATCCAGCCTCGATGTGCTCCCTTCCTGAAGTGTCGTAGTTCTCCCGAGGGCATTTCCTCCATCCTAACGTAGTGTCACATATTACAGCCAGTCAGAGGAAGTGACTTTATTTTAGCGTGTCCAACGCTGTTATTGCTGCCTCCTGGAAAGTTGCAGCACTGATGATTTATGGAGCCTACTGCTCCCACCAAAGAAGGGGCAAGCTTTGTTTGGGATCACCATTTGTCGCACTAGAGCTGAGGTGTCCCAGAAACACACATTTTGTTTGCTCATGTGCTGCTGTTGCTCTAGTGCTGCTGTTGCTCTAGTGCTACCCTCCCATCCCTTCTTTCCCAGCTGTTTTGCAAATTTTAAACAAAATTTCCTGATCCTCCACTCGTGAAAAGCACTTTAGGATCTAATTGCCTCTGACTATAGGAATGGGCTTCCCAAATTCAGGGGGATGTTTTCAGTGTTTGTTTAAGCACCTTGCTGGGTGGAAGTCAGAGGGACGAAGATTACAGATCTTTCTTTGCAAGCCTCCCAATCCCCCTCCTCCCCACCAACTTTGTGAATGGCAAGAGCAGGCAGGGAGTTAAGTAGTCTGAATTGTGCTAGGATGGATGTACAGACTATAATTCAACATTCAGTTTGAAATCCTTCCTCCACAAAGCCAATCTGGGACCTCTGCTGGAGAAGCTATATTGTGGAGTGGGAAAACAAACAATCCTGCCAATAATTAGTGAGGGGGGATTAAAGCGGAGCAGAAGCTGGTTATCAGACATCTGCATTTTGAGAGAAAAATTCACTGAATCCTGAGAAAGGAAGGATTCTCTGCAGAGCTTCAAGTACTCTCCTGACAACCCCATCCTGCAGAAGCTGGGGTTAGGAGCTGGGCTCCTTCCTACTGAGACCATTGGGTTTGAAAAATTAACATAACAGGAACCCCCCGACTGCTGCAGTGCTGTAAATCTATAATTAAAAAAAAACAAAACAAAGCAATACACATCAGTCTGACTGGCACAGACTGTTGTCTGTGAATTGTGATTTTTAGCAACAGTAGAAACGACTCAAAGCCCAGAGAATTCAAAGTCCAGAAGTCTGGAAGAGTCTGAGGCAAAGTTTTCCCTCATCCCAGTCAGTCTGGGAAATGTCTGAAGAGCAGATCTTAATTTTGCACAAGCTTGCAGGGGTTTAGATTCCCATGCCTTGTATCACAATGGATTTGGCTAACTGTCTCTCACCTTAATAAGAATTTTGATTTTGTTTGGATCAGATTCTGGGAGGACAGAGGAAGAATTGTGTGTGTTGGTGCAATTAGATGAAGAGCTGTATGCTTGTAATTTTTTTTTTTTCAATAACTTGAAAACATCATCAATCCAAGTATCTCCAAGGTTTTCCCAAGCAGAAATGGAGTTAACACTATCTTCTCTTCTCCCTGGTCCACCTTCCTAGTGCACTGCATTCACTAATCACATGCCAAGTTGTTATTAGCGTATCTGAACAATATTCCCAACAGCTGGAAGGCCACATTACATCTTGGGCAATCTAAGACGATGCCTAAGAGCCCAGCTCCTGCCTTGGCACGAAGAGATTAATCTCTCAGCTTCCATACCTGCTGTTATCTCTTGCACGGTGAGAACAGATGGAATGCAATGGTGTCTGCTTGCGGATGGTGCCCGTGTTCCCTGTGCCGAGCAGGTGCTCACCAATGCACAGCTCCCGTGGGACCTCAGCTGGTGGCCCTGCGCCATCGCAGCTCGCTGCGAGAAGTTTGGGGAGCCGCTATTCTCCATCCTCCCACAGTGTCTTCCGCTTGGGTGGGAAGTGGGATGCTCTGCCCTTCGAAAGGAATGCGGCTGCTGCATGGGGAGGGAGAGAGAATAAATACCACAGGGCCACAAAAGGGTGATCTAAAACTGCCTTAAAACTGCCCTGATCAGCCATGTAAACCCCTGGGAAGGGTACTGCTGCTCAGTGTTCAGCACAGACCAGATCCCCTGCCAGTACTTTCTCTCTGCCGTGCCAAACTGAGCACATCTGAAGCAGAGAATCTAGTTCAGCTTGTAACCCTGAAATTGAGGACTGCATTACAGGGCATGTTGAGGCTGCTGGAGCTGTATAAGCAAAGTTTCCTAAATACATGAGAGGTAACAACTCTGTGTCCAAGGTGGCTCAATCAAATTCTGATCTGTTACTCCAGTCAACATCCCTTGAAATGATAAATGACATAAATCTATTTTCCCCACAGGTTGCGGTGTTTCTCTCTCCACTATCCGTCAGACTTTGCAGGGATTTAAGTGGTATCACAGCTCCTGAACCTGTGAGGAAAAACATGTCTGTGCTCATGGAGCTGCTTGACAGATAAGCCCCATCCCATATTTGATTTCCTTCAGAGAAAATACACTGAAGAGTCTGCACAACTACTAGCATTTTTAAGTAAAAGGTAACCCAATTAAATTGTAACAGTTGTGCAGCAAAGGGAATATAAAGAGTGTGTAATTTATAACTATAGGTACTGGGGGCCTTGTGTCTTACTGTGCTGGAGTGAAAAGCTGCACTGTAAGCATGAAGTTTCAAAGGAATTTCAGTCCAATAGTGAAGTAAAATGACCAGAGGTCACACAAACTTGACTTTGAGAAGTCACTAATCTGAACATCTCGCATGAGACTGACAACTGCAGCTGGGGCAAGCCACTCTCCACATCTCTGCAGTGGCTTGAAGTGCAGCAGTGTTTTTAAGGCAGAACAAAATTTACATGTTGGTACCTACTTAAGGAAAGGCAGAAAGGTGAGATACTCTGCAGGACACCTTTCAATGGGATAGAATCACCTCAGGAAAACATGAAGAACTAAAAATGAACAGTACAAGAATTACAAAATGCAGAACACAAGCACGACCAAGGAATGCAAAAGAGTTGATCCTAACATCTGGATCATTCCCTGCAGCCTCCCCCAGCATGCTACCCAAAACCTGCCAAGCCACACTGCAGGGCAGCACAGCTTCCATGCCTGCTCACAGCCTGCTGAAGTTTCAGTGCACAAAGCTCCACCTAGTGAGGGGACAGGCTGTACTACACATTCAGCATCCAAGTTAAGCATGGATGCACTCCCGACACAAAGTCTGGCAGCTAACAAACCCTTTAGTGTTACTCTGCCTGGGTGTTGAAAATCCATCACACACCCACCCAAAGTCCCATCAGACGAGAGCGCAGCCTCTCCCCTGTGTCCAGAAACATTTTTCTTGCAGTGTCACCTCACTAAAGTGACTTTGTAAGAATGCACCTGAAGTGACATCACTTGGCTTTCATCAGCTGGGTGCTGCTCACCTCTCCTTCACTAGGGACTGACCTGAAGCTCTCTGGCTTCACTGCAAGTCCAACTTCAAACCCACATCCTCTTTCTGACGATCAAAACAAATACAGCACTAGTGTTGTATGTCCAAAAGTTTTAATACATGGTCCTCACTGTTCAGAAAAGTTATTGCATTAACTTCTAATACATAAATTTGAATGAATTTTTAAAAAATCATTTTACACCATTTTTTCACAGCTAAAGGAAACCAGATTTTATATGCAGTTGTCTCAAAAAAACCAATATTAGTTCTTTCTCAAATCAGGAGAACTGTTAGTGTATTATTCAGTGGTTACTGCAAATCCTAACGTGAACAACACTATCCTCACAAGTGTACAGCTCAGGACAAGAAAAGTGCCATTCCAAAACTGAAATTTATTAAACCATCAGCATATGTTGATTTTTCTCCATTAACTAAATTAACATAAAAGGGTGTTTAGTTTACTGTAATTCCACACCATTTTCTTTATGTTACTGTTTTTCTTTTATGACTTTAATAGATTCATAAGTTACAAAATATCAATGCCACTTACAGCAGTTTATACAAATCCACACCTGTTTGACTTGTGATAGGTGCATGAACATGATGCTTGATGACCCAAATGAAAGGCCAGATTCCCTGATCCATTAAAACCACCATCAACACAAGCCCACTGCTCCATGGATGACAGCAGAGACAAAACCAGTGTGCCATAAATAGATCAATGGAGGGCTCAGTGACAGAGGTGTAACAGAGCATGTGGCAGAATTACATTCTACATTCTATCCTCTGATGAGGGTAAGCTGTGCTTTGCAACAGAAGCATGAACAGGGCTCTCCTCCTTTTCAGCCTTATGTGAATGCTTGGGAATTGGGAAACTACAATTTAGCTTCTTGCATAAAATCCTCAGGCATCGCAATAATCAGTCTAGAGTTCCAGATCTAACCCTTCTCTTGCAAAGACACACACACACACACACACACAAAGATAAGGCTCATCTGTATTTATTCTTTCTCCTGCTGTTAAAAAAAAAATATATATATACCTGTGTTCACAGAAAAAAAAAACCATCTCTTCTCCCTCTCCTCCAAAATACCTATCACCACAGAGAGCTCTCATTTATAATACACTTGAAAGTATTTCTGAAATGAGGATGCTACCTTTGTCCAATTGACAGATGACAGAGATTATATTACTTTGCTGTACTTCACTAGGTTCTGGTATCAAAAGCAGTTCACTACCAAAATAACACCAATAGGCTGCTCTCTCTTGGACATGTTACACAAGTTCTAACTCCCAGTGTCCCTGTCTCTTAAAATAAAAGTAGAGCTATTTCACTGGTTTTCAATCAATTTAAGCTGGGAGACACGAGTGAAGTTACCCTTTAAAAATATTTGGTATGACTTTTTTTTGTGAATTGCTAGCAAAAGGCCCAAACACTGAAAAGCAAGTGAGCAGAAACAATAGGATGCTTTGCAAAATCTGACAGTTCAAAAGGCATCCAAAGAGCACAAGCCACTGAAGTGAAAACTGCATTGAACTAGCACTGTGAAAATAGGGAGAAATTAAGAAGTTTCAGTATAACAGTTACGCAGAATGTTTTACTGGTGATACCTTTTGTTTGTTCAGGCAGTCACAAGGCATTCACTATCATGATACAAACTGCAAAAGCTTTATTTTGAAAGTTCTACAGGAATAGAATACCTAATTATTCCAGTTAAGGGTGCTTTTTGAGGGACTAATACCAGGTTCCTTAGCTGTAACATGATTTTCTCACAACTGAGAGTTTGCACCAAAGGGGAAGAAGTTTGCACAGCTTAGAAGTTGATGCTGACACCTTTCCAAAGCCAGCCTTGACACAAGGCTTAGCTGATTTTATTTTCACAGACATATACTGCACAAGACAGCCAACACCATTCAATCCAAACATAAGAGCATTTGCATAAACTTCCCCCATCAACATTAGAATTGCCACCAAATCCTTGTGATTTCTGCAAGAAAAGTAGTTCTTCTTGCTTATTGCTGTATCACAGGAAATTATGCTAGTTCTTGCAGGAGACAATGTATATTTCAAAGTTCACATTATACGAAAAGCCTCAGTCTCTTCACCAGGTGCTGCTTCTGTAGAGCAAAACTAGTATTCCATTTCTTCCAAATGAAACAGTCCCTCCAGACCCTCTCCCTGCCCAGCGTGTCTCAAGAGCATTTATGCCTCTTCACTATGGTTCCTACCAGCAGACAACAGCCCATAATGCATTTGTGGCAGCACCTCAAGCAACAGTGCACACTTCGCACTGGACGTGACCCCAGTTAGATCCATGAGAAAACATGGAAGAGCAACACAGAAGAGAAAGGGAAGGAATTTATTCTCACTTCTCTTGAAGGGAACAAATGTTTCAGGCAGCTATAATTTAGGCTGACAAGCCAGCTTATTAAACAGAAGAAGTCCCTTCATGCAAACACCAGAACCTCTACTAAAAAAATATTTTTAATTTCAATCTGCCTCTGAAATGAACAAATATTATCTTAAGTCTGCACTGCTACCACACAAATCACATTGTGCAAATCCATGTCATTACTCTGCAGTGCTGAGTCACATCTGGATGGTGGATGTGCCTCACTGAACACCACACCCTGGGAATGCTTCAACACTTCCCCTCCTACCAGAACACTGCCTTAAAAAGGAATTGCTACAGTGACATGATGAGAATTGATATTTTCCTGCCATATGCTGATTAAATGTAGGACTTTGACAAACAATTGCCCAAAACTTGTATTACTGTTATTTCCCAAGTCAAAAATACTACACAAGCCCTTTGTACAGGATATGCTGTTCAAGGACACGTAACCTCCAACATCTCACTTCCCTACACCCCATCCACCAAGCAAAGCATTGCATGCTTGCAGGCATTGATTCAAAGTCCTCAGTTTCTGGAATGCAGCAAATAAGAGTTCTGCATCTTTCAAGGACTCAAAAAAACCCTGTTTAGTTCATCTATTCAATGTACAACATTTTCAGTAAGTGCTGCCACCCTGTTCACAGGAACAGTTAGGTTCACTTCACACCACAGAGGTGGTACTTTCTGGATTTACACGCATCAATCTTGAGGCATTTCTCAGATCCTGCAGCTGCTTGGCTGGCTTTCCAACTCCTTCCTCAAATCTTTTTTCCACAACAGGAAGGACAGTTTCATACAGGAAAGAGGCGTTCTGCCTAATAAATGCTTTCTTCTCAGGGTCCTGTTCACAACGTAAACTGTAATCAACATGCTGGACAGCCACCAGGATGATTTCCACGAGACTCTCCAGAAGAACCATATGCAGCTCTGGAAAGTAAAGCTTTAACGCTTCCTCCAAGAAGGCCATAGTCTGCTTGGTGAAAGCTACTACAGTGTAACTAAGGTTGACCCAGCAGTCATCACCCGTGTATTGGTCAAAACTGCCCACCCCACAGCTCCTCATCTCCTCCCTGAGCTTCCCCAGCGCCTCTGGAGTCATCAGGTTCATCTTTCTCCACATCTCCTCAGAGTTGCGGTGCTTGGTGGCCTCGATGATGATATCCTTGTAGCTCTGTAAAGCACCTTTGATATCCTTCACCAGGAGGGCATGAATGATGAAGGTGAGATCCAGTCCAATCTCGCTCAGCTGCTTGCAGTGCTCTTTAGCTACCTGATAACAAAGAATAGCAAAGGATGTTATTAGTGTGCAGGCCCCTTTTACATCTCACATATTTACCAAATTTATCGCTGTCAGAAAATTGAGAAGTGTTACTGTTACTTCACTTACTTCTCACACTTTAAGAATCTCATTAATGAGAAATTTTAATAACCAAAAGATAAACGCTGGCTGTCAAAAATACTCTGGACAATTACACTATAACCCACTCACATATAAGTTGGGGTTTTTTTCCTTCCCAATTTGCAGATGAAAGAAAGCATAACCTGAGAATGTTAGTCTTGCAAAAAATTACAAAAATGTAGTTCAGGACGGCCTTGGAAAACAAAGAGAAAGTTTTGAAGTACTTATAATTCGGATGTAGCTTATGTAAACTTTAGGATCTCCTACTAGTTAAAGGTAAATTAAGAATAAACGCATTTTGCTTTCTGATAACGGCAGGGTTTTTCTTACATGTATTACAATCTTAAGGCTTTCCTCTGTTAAATTGAAAAAAACCCAAACAAACCTCGAATGAGTATTAACCTTTCAACGCAGGAAACCTCTCTGGAGACCCACACAAGAGTCAACAACTAAACTAGGGTTAGAAAAAAGAATTTAAAGCTTTGAAGCCTTTGTTTCAGCTATTGTGTCCCACCAGCCTCCTCTTTGGACCCTCTTACCTTGACACACTCTGCCGCAGTCGACAAACTCTCTTTGCTATCGAATACTTGCTTACTGAAGGCATCTACAAACATCCTCATGGACGAGCGGGCCCAGACAACAAAGGCCGAGTAGCAGCCGTTGTTGCCGGCGAAGTCCGTCTCAAACTCCCTGGCCGTCTCCAGGAGGCTGGTGAAGAAGACATGGCAGAGCTTGTGGATGTAGAGCAGCGTGGCGCCCTCGATGCGCAGCTGCCGGATGGCAGTCTGCACCGCGGCTGCCCGGTTCTTCAGGAACAGCTCGCAGGCCTTGGTGGACTGGCCCAGGCGAATGAGCTGGGACACGGCTCGGCGGGTGGCCCGCGGCCCTCCTCGCAGCGAGCGGTCCGGGGACAGCTCGAACACCAGAACATCTGTAAGCTGTCGGACCCGCTCGTCCACCTTGGCCCGCAGCTCCTTCACGGGCTGGCTCACGGGCTTGTCCGCCAGGTACTCGTTGAGTTTATCCAAGAGGTCCACCGCCCCCTCGAAGTCCCGCTGAGCAATGCACACGTCCAGGTCCTCAGGCAGCTCCTGGATCCACTCAAGTGAGAGGTCAACAACCTCGTCCTCAGCGGAGGGCTCATCCTCCTCCTCCTCCTCATCCTCGTCGAAGGGGTTGGTGGATTCGGGGGGCGCTGGGGCGGGCCGGGGCAGGGCCTCCTGCTCCAGGCGCCGCTTCTCGCTGAGGGCACGGTTGCGCTTGGTCTCCTCCAGCACCTCCAGCCACTCCTTCTTGATCTTGGCGTTCTCAGCCTGGAAGATGCGGCTCTCGGGGAACATGAGCAGCTTGAACATGTCCTTCATGGGCGGGTTGTCCTTGACGTTGACCACGGCCAGCCCGTCGAGGGGGTACAGGGCATCGTAGCGGTAGGCCCCGCGGCGGTTGGGCAGGGCGGTGGCCACGAGCAGGCAGTCGTTCATGAGGAAGGCATGCACCCGCTGGATCTGCGCCATGTGGTCGGCATCGTACTCCACCAGGTCGCCGTTGTAGACCAGGTACTTGCCAGGGCTCTCGGGGAGGAGGTCGCGGCAGCCCTCCACCTTCTCCAGGAGGGTGGTGAGAGTGCGCTGCCGCCCCTCCTCGTTGGCCGCCGCATCCTTGGCCGACAGAGGCAGGAAGGGGTCGGCGGCAGCGGCGGCGCGGCGGGCGCCCAGCGCGGGGTCGTCGCGGTCGGCCTGGAGGAGCAGGGCCTGGGTGACGGCCTCCATGATACCCTTCTGCTCGGTGAGGATGTGGCTGAGCTGGTACATCTCGCTCTCCAGGTAGCTGATCTCCCGCGCCGTCTCGATGAACTGCCGGTAGTTTTGGTAGACGTTGCGCTTCAGGCTCTGCGCGGTCTCCTCGCTCAGGGCCTGGATGCGCTGCCGGTGCTCCTGCAGATCCCGGTCCCCGTCCGACTGCTGCGACAGCTGCTTCACGTACTCCCCCGCCGCGAAGCCGCCCGATTCCAGCTGCCGCCGCAGCCGGCTCCCGCCGCCGCNGGGCGGGGCGGGGTCTGCCCGCGCGCGCATTCCGGAAGGATGCGGCGGCAGGGCGGGGATTGCTGCTGCGCGTGCGCCCGCGCCCGGCCTTTGCGGTGCCGCTGCCCGACGGGAGCTGTGCTCGGCATGGAGGACGAGGATTTCCTGTTGGCGCTCAAGCTGCAGCAGGAGTGGGAAGAGCAGGACGAGGCGGCGGCAGCGGCAGCAGCAAAGCGCGCTGATCTCTCGCCGTACCGCTCCTCCCTCCGCCCGCTCTCGGTTGTGGACGAGGCGTGGGAGCTGCTGGACCCCAGCCCCGACGTGCACGCCCTGTTCGTGCACTTCAACCAGACGCTCTTCTGGGGGAAGCTGGAGGCGGTCGCTGTGTCCTGGAGCCCCCGCATGACCAGGTGCGGCACGGGGGGGTAGGGGTGGAACCCCGGCCCGGCTCCCGGGGCTGCGCTGTCCCCTGTGGTGGGGGTTGTACGGGAGGCGGCGGGGAGGCGATCCCTGTGTTTCGGGGCTGCCCGCCGTGCTCGGGGCGGTGGGAGGGGGCTGGCAGCCATGGATCCGCGGCTCGCCTTAGCATGTGGCTGCGAGTGTCGGGGGGCAGGGAAGAGCTGTCCCTTGTCACTCCGTGCTGCTCCTCGCCGGGCCCCGCTAGCGCCGTGCAGGTGCCATGGCTTTTCTTCCCGGCCTCTTGGATGTGCCGCATCTCTGGCGCAGCCCGTGCGGCGGGACACGAGTTGGTCGCTGTCCTTGTCTCCTTTGCCTTGCATCTGTCGTCCCTGGCAGCCATCAGTGGCTTTCCCCGGGGTGTAGGCAAGTCGGAAGGATGTTAAAATGGAAGAAATTACTTGGTCTTAAACGTTGTGTGTGGAAACCTCACGTACTCGTGTTGCTGCTCTGGTTCTCAGTCTTTATGATAGTTCTACCGCACGGCAGAAAGGCAAATGTGAACCAATAATAGTATATTAGAAAAACCTAGAATAGACTAGGAAGGGGAATATGGAAGAAATCTGAGGTTAAACAAAACCAGGCATCTTTGAAGTGCAGTCTGCAGTTCTGCAGCAGATGCAGTTGCTGGCGGCTGTGGTCCTGCCCCCTCTATCCTCTGCTGTTGCAGTATTCTTTAGACATTTGGAAATAGCTGGATATTGCAGTGGTAGAGGACTAACTCAGTAACACGCAGACAAAAATAGTGATATTTGCTGGATTAGCACCCAGAAGCGAAGGTATATGAAGGGTCGGTATGAGTCAAAAGTTGAGGGAGGGTGAGGAGTGAAATTGAAGCAACCCAGTAATTAAGTCAGTGTTTGCTGCTGTGAATCTCCAGCCTCCGTGTAGTGTATTTCGTTCCATCATGAGTTCCAAAGGAAACATTCTTTTGCCTTCAAAACAGGTTTTTCTACTCTAAGAAACTTGTGGATTTTTTTTTCTTTCTTTAACAATGCTAAGTTTTTCAAGCAACTGCTCAAAGTGATTTTTTTCCATGTTCTGAGTGACCTAGCATGTGTTTACAGGGGATGGCGTTATAACTTAAATTCTCCACTTTCTTCATGTGTTACAGAAACAAATAGATTTTCATATTTTCCTTCTGCTTTTCCTTTCAGCTCTGCTGGTATCTGTTCATATCACGAAAGAAGTGGGTTGTGTTCCATTCGTCTCAGTGAGCCACTTCTAAAGTTAAGGCCAAGGAAGGATCTTGTGGAGGTATTTGAACATGGCTTATGGATCTGCACATAAAGTGTATTGTGCCTGCCCCCTCCTCTGCTCCATACAAACATTCTGGATTTCATAGTGAGATTCTTATGTGCCATAACTTATGGATCATAACATAGTGGTGGCTTTACTGTTACGTTAGTGTGGCTTGGATTGCAGTATCATGGTAATCTTTAGTTTTATATTTCTAAGTTGGCAACTCCAAGTAGGAGTCTAAAGTCACTTGTTTACTTTATTGACTTTATAAAGAGAAAAAGCCACCCCAAGTTTTTAACTCCTAAATTACCCTTTAATATTCAAACCATACATGGACTGTAGTTTCAAAAGGGCCAACAGCAGAAAATAAGGATATAACTTAATATGACTTTGTGTTGCTTCTTGGGCCTCTGCCAGAGCTGCTGCTTTCAGCTGGCTGAACATTCAGGTTTGCCTAAGGACAGAAATGCTGTAGAGTTTCAATTTGCTCAAAAGTGGCTTTTTTTTGGAGTTGTGTAGGGGATGATCTCTTTAAAGATGTGACTTAGGTTTGAGGATTATTTCTCCTTTTTGGAATACTGCTTATTGAAGTGATATTCTCCAGCATGTTTTGGTGGTGTGAGAAGAGTGGTAATTTGCTTTGATAGATCAAAGTACTATGTTTTTATGACTCTGACTGAATATGTGAATAATCAAAGATAAGATCAGTACCATAATCAATGTAGAGGAGAAAAATACTTGCAGCTTAATTATGAAACTGAAAATGTAATACTTTTCAGTAAATATCCAACGATTGCATAATTTCAGACACTGTTGCACGAAATGATCCATGCCCTGCTCTTTGTTACTCATAACTACAAAGATCGTGAGTCTCATGGACCAGAGTTCTGCAAGCACATGCGTCGCATTAATCACTTGACTGGAGCCAATGTCACAGTAAGAATAATCCTCTTCACCTGATTTAACAGAGCTTTCCTCCTGATTTGGTGTTTTAGTTGCCCGGTGTGGTATGAGTGATGTTCTTGTTAGACACTCCACAGGCGGTACCAATACAAATCTTCATCCAAGTGTGTGCCACTTGTTATTTCATAGTTAGTTTTGTTAGTTCCATAGTTATTTTATTGGGGATGATGGTGGGAACAGGTTGAGGAAGATGTGGTGAGTTGTTAGTCATGTAATTTTCAGGTATATTCTCTGTAAGAATTTTTCTTTAAACTTTTGTGGTAAACTAGAAACAGCTTAATGGTAGCAGGGACAGGAGAGTGAAGAGCAGTTAAGATTTATGTCAATAGACAGTAAGGATATTTATGTCAATATTTAAATATAATGTGTCTAAAAGATCAGTTAAGGTAACTGCTGAAAGGAGAATGCAATACTGGTATTGTTTGCAATGTACTCTGTACAGTCTTCTAGGTGAAATTGTAGATAGATTTCCAGACTGATTTTATTGTAGTTCAAACAAGATAACCAGGACATATTCCTGCACATTGTATCTTTTTTTTTAAAGCTTTGTTTTAATGGTAGCTGAATGTTGATCAAATTTTATTCAGATCCAGCTCTTTTAACTGCTAATATAAAAATCACAGCAGTAGTGGAAAGAATTGAATGCAAATAGATTTTATTAAATCTATTTCTATTTAATAGAAATTTATTTAAATCTAAATTTAAATAATAACAAATATTATAGAGCTAGTGATATCAAATTTGTAACTTCCTGAGTGACTGTTTGTTTTTTGATTTTTTTTTTTCTTTAAATTTAGATCTATCACGATTTTTATGATGAGATTAATGTGTACCGGCAGCACTGGTGGCGATGCAATGGCCCCTGCCAAAAGAGAGCTCCCTACTTTGGGTATGTGAAGCGCTCAATGAACAGAGCACCCTCTGCACATGACTTCTGGTGGGATGAACACCAAAGGACGTGTGGGGGCATGTTCACAAAAGTGAAGGAGCCAGAGAAATTCTCAGAGAAGTCCAAGCAGAAAACTCAGACAGCAAAACCTCCACATTTCAAGTCAACTAATAAAGGTATTTTGGTTTGTTTTTTTTTTTCTTTTCCGGACTGATTTTTGTCCAAATGTTTTCTTGAACAAATATGGACTAAGCACTACATAACCTTGATTTAGATAGTAACTTCTAGTAACTCTAGATAGTAACATAGTAAATGTTACTTTAGGTAGTAACATATAGTGAGTGTTACGTAGCCAAAGAGCAGGGCCTGTTTGTTTGTGCAGGTCTAGGCTGCTCCTCAACTGAACTGGCCACAAAAAGCTCAGTTTGATGCACTGTTTTTCAAGCAGCAGATTTTTTTTTGTGTGAAGCACCTCAAATACTAAGCCCATGCTTTTTTAATGAAAAAGGCATTAACTTATTTTTAATCTGATTTTGCAGGCNTATTTAATAGAAATCTATTTAAATCTAAATTTAAATAATAACAAATATTATAGAGCTAGTGATATCAAATTTGTAACTTCCTGAGTGACTGTTTGTTTTTTGATTTTTTTTTTTCTTTAAATTTAGATCTATCACGATTTTTATGATGAGATTAATGTGTACCGGCAGCACTGGTGGCGATGCAATGGCCCCTGCCAAAAGAGAGCTCCCTACTTTGGGTATGTGAAGCGCTCAATGAACAGAGCACCCTCTGCACACGACTTCTGGTGGGATGAACACCAAAGGACGTGTGGGGGCATGTTCACAAAAGTGAAGGAGCCAGAGAAATTCTCAGAGAAGTCCAAGCAGAAAACTCAGACAGCAAAACCTCCACATTTCAAGTCAACTAATAAAGGTATTTTGGTTTGTTTTTTTTTTTCTTTTCCGGACTGATTTTTGTCCAAATGTTTTCTTGAACAAATATGGACTAAGCACTACATAACCTTGATTTAGATAGTAACTTCTAGTAACTCTAGATAGTAACATAGTAAATGTTACTTTAGGTAGTAACATATAGTAAATGTTATGTAGCCAAAGAGCAGGGCCTGTTTGTTTGTGCAGGTCTAGGCTGCTCCTCAACTGAACTGGCCACAAAAAGCTCAGTTTGATGCACTGTTTTTCAAGCAGCAGATTTTTTTTTGTGTGAAGCACCTCAGATATTAAGCCCATGCTTTTTTAATGAAAAAGGCATTGACTTATTTTTAATCTGATTTTGCAGGCAAGACACAAATGCATGGTGTGCAGGACCTGACGCCTTTCAGTGGAACAGGATATCGGCTTGGAGGAGGAGACGGTGTCCTTTCAGAAAAAAACACAAACGCCAGCAGCTCCACTGGAAACAGCGAAGCACATGGCTCACTGCATCGTTCAATAGTAAGGACAATACCAATCCCTAAAAATGAGATAAAACAGGAAAAGTTACCCCCTGGTGGCATCTTTCCGATTCATACCAGTGGTGCTGGTGAGAAGATCAACTCAGCTGTAAAGCGAGAGTTTCCGAAACGCTCTGCTGCTCGTACAGAAGACGACGAGAACGACAGCGGATTGCCTGCTAGGATGGCTCGTGTTGCTGAAGGAACATCAAGCCAAGGCTCACCAGCTGACAAGAGGGCTATGCCATCTTCTAACTGGTCACCAAAACAAATTTGTCTGGAGCAGACCCCAACAGCTCAGGGTGCATCTGAGAAAAAAAGCTTAGGATGTGTTAATACATCGCAGCGATGGCCAAAAAAGGAAGACAAAACTGCCTTTGAAAACTATTTCATCAAAAAGGGAGGTACTGATGTCACTACTCCTACGAAAACCAGAGCTGAATTTACACACTCCTCTGCAAGTCCTAGCAATCCTGTGGGGCAGGATAGAAAAGTCAGTTGTCCTGTCTGCGAGACTGAAGTTTTGGAATCCAAAATAAATGAGCATCTTGATTCTTGTCTTGCATAGAACAGCAGAAAGCTGTCTCAAAAAGATAAACCGGGGTTGGAAACATTGCTTGAAATTAATTTGCTCAGGGTTTGCTTAGCTGTGGTTACACTCCTGTGTGCTTTTCTGAAATGGAATTTAAAATGTAACTGACCTCCTTATCCTCACACTAGTAAGTAAAAGTTGTGTGGAATGCTGATAGGAGTACTGGTAAAGACTGTTCCTAGACATGTCATAAAGGCTTTCATGATTTCTCAGTTAAACTTCCAGTGCTATACAGGAGAAATTAGGATTAAAGTGACATTACCTGGCAGTCTTTATTTTGCTTCTTCTGGAAGCCAGCCAGCTTGGTGGTTAGCAGGCCAGGCAGTTGAGTACCAAAGTCATTGTGTCACAAAAAGTTATGAGTGCCAGGCACATGTGTTTTCCATATGAGCTTCCTGAAATGTTCTCTTGCTGCACTAAGGTATTTAACAGGTTAAACATTAAACAGTTTGATTCCTTACAGTCAGTAAAACTGATTGTAAATATGTTTGCTTAAACATAAAAACTGTTTTATGCAAATAGTTTTTAAACAAAATTGTTTTATATCTTGCTACTCTAATTTTAAATGGCTGTATCAGCCTGGTTCGTACATGTTTACTGCATTACTGCTGCTCTCTTAACTCATTTTAAATGCTTCATGTTTTTTAAAATATTGACACTACAGAAGTTTAATGTAAATTACTTTGTTCTTGTATACTTTAAATAAATTGTTATTGAAGCTTAAATTTCCACTAAGCCTGGCCATTTTGTGTTACTTACCAGTGGGTTCACCTGTATATTTGATAAGAAAAGTGTTAATAAGACTCTATTTTTTCCTTCTTAAATTTCCCTATAAAACCAGGTGCTGGTGGATGCAGATTGCATCAACTTCTGCTTTCTCCATCCTGTTTTTAAAAGTTTTACAATCGTTGCACTTCTGTGAAAAATTTTACAAATACTGATACTAAAACTTGCTTTGCTATGTTAATTTTCCATACTTCCTTCTTAAAGCTGCAGCATCTATCAGTGTTTCCAGTGATACTTGACATTTTCAAGGGCAGGAATACCAAGAAATATTTGTATTATCTTGTGTTTTTAAGATGAGAATGAGACTTGCACCACAAAGGATCTCTCACATCATGAAGCACTTTTGAGAGATATTTCCATTACAATTATTCTTTGCAGTTTCCTCATTTGTCTTTCCTACTGTGACAGATGGGAGTAAAGGAGAAGGATTGTGGGTATTGTTAAATGTGGGGATTTTGCCCTAATGTCTTCTTTTACTTCTAAATTGTTCATTTGAACAACAAACAGAAAAAAAATGAGGAATTTAGTGAATAGTGCAGCCTGTTGAGGTAGGGGGGAACTGAAGCTGTAGGCAAGTCTGTCCCTCATATACACATGTCCTAAAATAGATCTTTGTCCAAACAATTGAGCAATTCTGGATTAGCTATGGAAAAACAGCACCTCTGTCATGTATGTTTTTACCAGGAAGTATTCTAATGCCAGGATCTCAGTTATCCAGAGAGGAAGGCTTTGCAGTTGCTACTTATTGCAGGCTGTTATTAATGGGTCATGGCCACCTTCATTTTGGGTATGTTACTATGAATGCTGTTTCTGTAAAATGTTGTGCTTGAATAGAGTGTCCTACCCACGAGGATAACAACAACTGCCAGCATATTTTTAAAATATGCTGCTCAATTTGGGTCAAAGGTGAGAAATTTCATCTTCTCTATTGGTTGTCTTTGTCCTTGGGTGAGTTTAAATACTGCCTGGAACAACACAAGCTGTCAGTGAGCCCTGAACAAACACACTTCACTGAAGTGCAGCGTTTAGTTGCCTGAATGGAAATCTGAGAAACGAGTTCATAAAATTCATTTCTGAGGCAAAGCTGCAATGAAGGAGGGTCAAGCCTGTGTGTGCATTTTGTCAGCAGAAGGTTCTGCAAACTAAAGGAAAAAGCCATCTCATTTTGTGGTGACATACTAGAATTGCTCCGAATGATTCAGAGAGGAGTTCCAGAGGTTAAAACTACCTAAGTGGGGATTACTTGGCTCTTTCATTATTATAATAAGAGGCTGCTTTTCAGTTGCCTTGAAATTGGTTGTCAGGCAAGAAATCTTGAAGGTTGAATATTAGCAAGTGTTTTTTACTTTATGGAAGTGTTATCTCGGAAGTTTTCATAATACTTGAGTTCTGATGAAGCAGTGGCAAGAATTTTTCTCAGGACTACTAAAATATATTAGTATCTTGCAAGAAGGGACGCAATAGAAATAGTCTGCTTTATAACATATTTTAAAAGCAATAATGTGCATTCTTCTCTCTTTTAGCATCTCCAGTAGTCCAACCACTCTTTGTTTCCACCTGGTATGTCTGGGTCCTATGGGAGAGTTGTATTCTCACAGCAGGTCCAACCCTAATGCCTGTGAGGAAGCTGATGAGGAAGCCATCTACTTCTCGGTGGAAGCAGCCCTCTCAGGCAGGGCAGGCCCAGCTGTTCAGAGTGTGGAATCAGGAACCTGTTACCTGAGCCCACTTTCTAGGAACATTTTCCAAGAGAACCACCAGGGAAATATTGTTCATTTGGAACAGGCTGTGCTACCTGCCTCTGGACCAGTGTAATCAGGGGCACCAGGTAATAATCTAGTACAAAACCAAAGGCTAGAGAGGGCTTAGTCATTACTGGACAAGGAGTGAATAATAATTCCTGAGGTGCAAAGTAGCTATTCAAACTTCTAACTTCCCTTGGTGCAGCAGGAGGATGTGCAATATGACTGAATGGCTTGTGAGGGCTTTCTTCCTTGTGTGTTCTTCTGGCACCCCTCAAGTCTTGCATTTTCCATGCACACAGCATCTCTTCAAGTAAAAGCAAGATACACTTTACTGAAGGGTAACAGCAGGAAGGCATCAACAGGAACTTTCTGAGGAAAAAGCCAGATTGCTCCACCATTGCTGCATCTGGTCACCCTAGAACACCATGTCTGTGCCTTTTGTCGAATTTTGTCACCTTAAATTGAAAGGCCACTAAAAAGTTGGAGCAGGTGTCCTCATGGGGTTATACCTCACCTACATCCCCCTACGAGCAAGATTGTTGCTGTCTGACGTGGTGAAGGCAGCAGTGAAACCACTGCTCTCCAGCAGTTTCCTGGTCTCCAGCAGGTTCTTGCTCCTTAACAGATAGCCAGCATTCAGCAGTTTTGCACTCCAAACTGAAATACCTGAGTTCTCACTTGCAACTGGGTTACTACAGCTGCCTTGAAGTCTCGGGCTTAAAGAAACTGTTTTTAAAAATATGAAGACTCTGCATAAAATTATCCTCGAAGTGTGGTTTGTGGGCAGACAGGCCATGAAAGATACTTGCATTTCACTACATGTGGAAATACGTGTGTGTGATTTCATACACTCGTGTGTATGGGGAAAAAAAAAAGGCCAAGACCTCAGGCTGTGTGGAGCTCAGGGATTCTTCCGCAGCCCGTAGGTGGCACTCCTTGCACGTAAGGAGTTCTCATTTCTTCCCCTCTAACCTGCGCGGGGAGAGAACAGAGAGTGCTGGACTGGCAGGCTCGTATTTCACCTACGCTGCGCTCCAGGCTGAACACAGACCGATAGCAACCCTGGCTGGACCACAAACAAGTTAAAGGAGGAGAAGTAGTGGTGGCGGGGGGGAATCTGCAACTAGCTGCGGATGTGAAGTACATTTACAGCTAACTAGATTCTGTGAGTGATTCCTTGCTGCAAGAAAGACTTGGAAGATGAGAGAGCAGCTCCTTCTTCTAGTTCAGGGCTCAGGAGTAACCCTAAAGGCACCCTTTTGTGGATCACAGGTACCGCACTGCTTGCATCCATTGCACTGACAAAGCTATTTTTCTGTCACCATTTGGCATCAACACAGCTCTGCAAGAGATGCAGGACAGAGTTTTAGGAAGTCAGAGTTATAAAACACAAAACTCCTGTGCCTTGGCTAAGCCAGGGAGCCAGAGAGGTGTAACAGGCCCAGAGAAGGGTAGTGTACCACAGGTGTGAAAGCTTAAAATGGGATGTGGCCATGGACTTAATTCCTCTGTTTCCTTTTAGCTTCTGCCAAGCCAGGCTGCTCTAAGACTAGATTAAATTTCTAAGCAGGTACAGCAGCTGAATAGCTCACCCTGTTTCTGTTTCATCCATCCCCTATCATTCACATAATTTCACCTGCTTTTTTGCTTTAGTATGTCTTAGATGCAACATTTCCTAAACTGCATACAAAGAATGTCTGAAGGGGCAAAACCCAACAAGTCAATTATTTGGCTTCACCATTGCTTAATTTAAAAGCAGTGATTATTTTTCTTTAACTGGTGTCAATCTCTGGATCCTAGTTTTTGTGTTTATTGCAAATACCTTCTCTTCAGAGTTCTGTCACTAGTGGCATGAAAAGTCTGTGGCAAGATGTGGGCTAGAGCTCCGTGAAGGCCTGGTACAGGATATGAGCTATAGGAACATGGTTTATTTGGGGGCTTTAATTCTTCTCAGGGCTTCATTAAGCAATTTGCAATGGCAGGAATGGCCATAGGGCCTCTCTGCTCTTACCCCACTGCTTTGCTCCCCTGCCTTTGTTTTCCCACTGACACTGGCCTCTTCCCTGGAGCATCCCAGTAATGATCTGCTTTCTTTCCCAAAGGATCTGCTCGGTGGGTGTGCTGCCACTGATCCATAAGCAGTTTCTGATGCAGCAGGAAGGTGTGGGTTGTGTTTGGAGGCAGGCACAAAGCTGCAGGTGCCCTCCTGCAGATGCCAGGTGCAGCACTTGCCTGCAGCCAGTGCAGGGTGGGACACGGCCTGAACGCAGCACCCACAGCGAGGAAAGCTCCCTGCTGCATCACAGGCCCACGGGCTGCTCCAGGTAACACGGCTCTGGAAGGACACGGCACAGGTCTGGGCTGTTCTGGCAGATGGCAAACAGAAACACATCCAAAGGGAAGAGTCATCCTGAGGATAAGTCAAGACCCCAGGGGCTTCAGAGAGGATGGTACCAGGTGGAGTATGGATAGCTGCAAGGAAGGGACTTCAGTCTTAAATCTGCCATCTTCTCCAGGATATGCTGCTAAGAATGCTTTGGGTTGTTCCTTTGATTTACATTTAGCAGTACTTACATAGGAAATTTTATTTAAAGAAGAAATTTTATTTCAGCAAGGGTGGCTGAACATGGGAACAGGTTTCCTGCAGAGGTTGTGGAATCTCCATCTTTGAAGATGCTCAAGTCCCAACTGGACATGGTCTTAGGCAGCCAGATCTGGGTGACCTTGTTTAAGGGCAGGGGAGCTGGACCAGACCATCTCCAGGAGCCCCTTCCCACCTAAACAGCCCTGTGTTTCTCCCTAACAACCCCAGGAGCACTTCAGGTCAAATTGAAATTACAGCTGAAGGCAATTAAGGTCCACCTGATTGCCCTTGCCCTGGCACAGCCCAGAGGTGCTCACACCATTTCTAACCACAAGCTGATTTCCAGCTGTGCATTTCTTCCTCTCGCTGCAAGGTTTGTCATGGGCAGCTCTCATCACTGCCACCACAGGGGATGAGGGATAAGTCTCCTGTCACATGCATCAGAGACTGAGGGACTTCAGGCAGGAGCTGGGTATGTGCCATGACACAAGGACAGGTACAAGGAAGCTCTGCTCTCCCAAGCCTAATTGCTGAATCCTCGCCAAGTCACACTGGGGGAGAGGATTATCAGCCTTGCAGACAGCATGAATTAGAACTCAGACTTAATTAACTTTGAAGGTACCTAGAAGAGATTTAGAATGCCAGAAAATCATCCCATGAGAGGAAACAGGAGGTGTTTCAGGCACTGCAAAACCCTAAGTCTATTCAAGCTATCAGGCAGCATTTCCCAGGCCAGAGTTAAGACAACTCTGCCAAAGAGGTCTCACTGCTAATATTTGGGCTTATGCTTGGGACATGAAATTCAATGTTGCTGAAGCAGGCACACATCCCAAGTGGTAAGCAATGCCATGACTTTGGAGCTGTTTGCAAGGGGTTACGGACACAAGCATTAAACACAAGCACTCCCCGAAGGAATGAGGAGCCCTCAGTTTGGAGGAAAACACTGAAAAGTTGTTGTCTTAATGCCACCTTCCCTGTAGAGGTCCCAGAAATGTTATCTCCTCCAAGACAATCATGCAGCAGCACACTCCCAGCCTAAGCCCATGCCTTGCATCCTCAGCAGCACAGGCACTGAACCATGCAGAGGGTGCAGTCAGTCCATGCACACCCTGCAGCAGGTATCGAGGGAAACATTGCCTTAACTTCTTCGGGAAGGAGAGGGATGGGAGGCTTCTGCTATTGGGCAAGCACCCTCACTCAGCTATGAGGTGCTACAGAATGGGTTGATCCCAGCCCTCGGTGTGTTTTCGCCTGTGGTTGTGGATTTGTGTTGAAGTGACATCATTTTTCTGAGACAGACAAGTAGATGTACTGTCCATGAAACCTGCAACAGTTTTCAGTCTCCTTCTCTCTACCTCCCTTCAACAGAAAGACTCCCCAAGCCTGGTGTGAAGCATGGTTAAGATACTCTGAATGCAGTGCCAGGTGAAGGGTATGTCCCATGAACTGCCACGGTTCAGCTGTGTCATGTATGACCTCACCACCTCTGCAAAGGAGAAGGAGCACCCTCAGCGATTCAAGGCTAGTTGGCCTCCCAGAGATGTCAGCAGCTTGGCACACGGAGCTTTTGTCAGGCAGCACCAACTCAGGGCAGGCAGCAGCACCAGCCAGAGGCTGTGCTACCAGCCATGACTTGGTAGCCACTGTTCTCAGGCATTTTCTACAGCCCTCAGGCAGGAGTTTGGGTAGCCCCTGAGCGCCTGGAAAGGCAGCCACCACGCTGTGACCAGCTGTCATCTCACAAAAAAAAAAAAACCCAAATGTTTTCCTCAGCCAAGTATGTTACAATTTAATCCAACCCTCACTCAAGGGATGCAGCAGAAGAGAAGGGCCTGCAGCTCAGCTGGCAGCAGGTGGGACAGGGCTCAGGGAGCTGTGGAAGGATGCAAAATCACAGGGGCAGCAAGGGGCTGGAGAGGTCCCTGTGCACACATGGGAGTAGGAATGGCAAGAGCAGGTTGGAAGCAGAGCAGTTGCTCTCCAGCAACTCTTGCTTGAGGAAACTTGAGCAAATTTTCAAACCTACTGTAAACACTGGATGTGTGACCACCGTGTTCCTACTTCTCCTGCTCCTCCATCCCTGCCCCAGTGGGTTTTTGTGCCGCACAGCATCCTCCCCCTGTAAGAGAGTGGTGTGTCTCTGTCACCCCTGGGATGTAAAGAACAGGTTTCTGCTTTGAGACGAAGCCTTGTCCTGGCTGTAACACAGCAGGACCCCACTTGCTCTCTCTTCCAGCCAGCGCCATGAGCAGGAGCCTGAACCATTTCTGCATCCTGCTCCTGGTGTCCCAGCCACAGCCTGGCCACAGGTGGCTCCCCGCCTGCCCTCTTGGATTTGTATAAGCCTTGGGTTTATCGCAAAGTACGTGCCCTCCCTCCTCAGCTCATTGCATAATGTTGCGTGGTTGCGAAGCTGCAGAAACTCTCAGCTAGATGCAGTCATTTCCTAATGTCCTATTTTAAATAAAGGGTCTAAAAAAAACCACCAAACCCACAAATATCTAAAAAGTTCTTATAGTGCAGGTGGGAAAAAAAAAAGCCAAAGAAGTTTAGAAATTGCTACCTACACTCCTTCAGGAGTTGTTCTGGATACAAGAAATATGTAGGACTGAAGAGAGTTAACTTCCTACAGTTTCTGCTTGTTCATTAAACTGTGACTGTGCAGAACACGTGCCCAGCACCACATTACTCACTATCATGTCATGGCTGGGGAAGGGGAAGTGAAGGGAAAATAAATTTGCCTAACGTGACAGCTCAAACTTTGCTCTTTGCTATCAGAAACACCATCAACTGGACTCTAATCTCAGAAAACAGATTGTTATTACCCACAGCCCTTTGGCAAACATAAGTTGTGAACACAATCACATTTTCCCTGAAGAAATATTCTCCTTGATGTCCAAAGATGCTCCCAAGTGCTCCTATAAAGACAGTTCTGAAGTATCTTTCGGCTCTGGTAACTCATGGTACAACACTCACCATGACTTTGCTCACTCTGTGCTTTTCAGATCTAGGGGTGGTGGCATTTAGTTTGTTTCCATAGTGGTTGGTTGAGGGGTTTTTTTTACACATTCACCCCTATCTTACTGCATGAAAAAAATTCTCAGGATTCCAACAGCAATTAATCCAGTTCCAAAATTCTAGTTTCCTTCTGTTTCTTAGAGCTGCCACCATGCCTTCTGCTATAATGCAATCTTATTAAAAAATATTTCTAGATAAATAAAAATAAAATCTAAAAATAATTTATACAGCTTGTTTACATGCAGTAATGTAAGCAAGACACATTTACAACCAAAGTGACTTGCCTTTAGACAGTTTTGATAATTTTTCTTCTTGGCTTTTTGGTTGACCCTTGCTTTCTCTAGGTAGTAAAATACCAGCTCACAATCCAATATAATATTCAGGCACCAGGCTTTTCTTCTGTGAGGAGTCAAATCTCTACATTTTAGTAATGCTGGCTTCATCTTTTATTTAAAAACAAAAATAAAATAGAACCACATCATCCCTTGAAACAAACCCAGGGCAGGAACTGGTTCCACCCTGGCAAACCACACTGACACAGACAGGCCCAGAAGGAGCACTGGATATTCAGAATATTCAGAGGTGAAATTTTACTTCCTGTCTCCAACAGTATTTTAAAGAAATAATGGTTTTCAGCTCAGACACTGCCCTGAAGCACTGTGCCTTGTATCACAGTTTGCCTGTGCGTGATCCCGGCAAGTTGTTAGCCCATCTCTGTGTTTTGCATCCCTCCCACTCTGCTGTGAGGCATGCCCTGCAAACTTTTAGCCATGTGAAATGGATGTCACTGGGCTTAGACGCTAAAAGAGCCAGTCACAGCATTTATCATCACATTATATACAAAGGTAGTTACAGTAAATTGTCCAGAAGACCCCACAAAATCTCCCCAATTGAAGTTTAATCTCAATATGCATATTTAATAAGGGGAAAGTCCAACAACTTACTACTGGAATATAAACAAGAAAACCAACTCCTAGTTCAAGTAAAGTTATGAACATCTCATCTTCAGAGATAAAAATATGTTTGTTTGCAACACACATCCATGAAGAAAAGGATGAATGGGATGAATCAACAATTGTCTTTTCTGAGAAAAACACAATCTGCATTTTTTTTTCCCCCACACTTCATGTTCCTCCCAGAGCACACACCTATAGCACATTTTTAACTGGCATGTCCCATATTCCTCATACCCACTCAACATGTTTTATCTTGGTCTCATGTGCCAGTCTCTTCCCATCCTACTTTACCATTTCTATGTAACTCATTACTTCCTCCCTGTCCTGCTAAGGACTTGAGTCTATCCCCAACAGGTTGGCAATTTACATCTCATCCGTCCCTTCCACTTTTAGAGCCAACTCATTTGGGAGCTATGAGTTTGGGGTTTTTTTTTCTTATTTCAGGAAAGGGATAAATGTTCTGTATATTCACTCAACTTCAAAGCCATCAGGAAAAGCTTGATGAAACTCAGCAAGTGTAGTAAAAAGTGAAGAGCAAATTCTCTGGAACTGGTTTTGACTGGTAGGAGGACCTTGAAACCTGCTTCTGTCAGCTGCTATCCACGCCCAACAGACAGGATCAAGCAACTCTGATGCAGCAGATGTTCCAGAGTGAACACAGCTCCTGTACAAACAGGCTTTGGTACATGTGCTGTAACTACTTGCAGTCAAGCTTTACACATGAAAAAAGGAAAAAAAGCTGACAATGGGAGACCCAGAGATCCATACTTCTACTCCCACTCCCTCCAAAAAGCGGGTGACATCCAAATCCAGCTTAAACCCGTGAATTTCTTCAAAGTCTTTGCTGCTCAGTACTCATAAATTCCCACTAAGTGTTTGCAAGAGCATGCAGCTATCTGCATGCCTGCAGGCAAGGTACAAACGGTAGATTCCTGGAATTTTGAGACTTCGAGCTTCCTATTGACACTTGGCATTCTACCCTCTTCTTCTAAGCATTCAGCATGCACAGAAAGGGTACTTTTTAGTCTGGCCATACTTACAAGTATGATGGAGATGGGATCTTTCCACTCCTGACCTTGAGGTGGTCAGCATAGCCAGGTGTTTTACATACAATACAGGCTGGCAACTCTCAGACCTGCAAGTGTCTTTTCTGAGAAACACCCAAGAGAAACACTTAATTTTCCTGGCACAGTGTTTGATTTTACTATGCAAAACAATCCCCCTGCATATTGTGCTCAATAATGTGATAACTGAAAAAACCAAAATAAAACCCAAACCAGGTCTACACAGGATGCTTGCAAAAAAGGCTTCTTTCCTGTTCAATGTAAAACGAGGATGGGGAAGAGGTATTTTCATGAGAACTTGTAAGTTACACAGCACTGAACATGGAAAAAGCTTCAAAGCACTTTGCCATCATCTCAGCGCTGCTACACTTAGGTTTCAACCTAAAAAAATCATCAAAAATCATCACCTTAGAGCAGAAATGAGCACAACTGGCACCCAAGTGCCATGAAAGGTGAAGTAATGCTGGAGACTCATCTGAAGATGCAGGTGACTCTTCCTGAAACTGCAGAAGACAGACAAGCACAGGCAGGGGGCTTCATAAAAGCTAGAGCTTTTTTTTTTGTGTCAGAAGCACAGCCATCCAGTAGATGCTTCCTTGATTACCATACAGTCATTACAAAGCTCATCAAAAGTGGAGGAATATTGTGTGGTATCTCACACAGGTTTGCACCTGCAGACACCACCATTCTTCTGTCATGTCTCAGGGGTACATAATTCATTAGGAGCCATGTAAAACTGAGGAGATCCCATCAAATCCTGTTTGAATGTGACTTTCATTTTGTACCCCACATACCTGTCAAAAATGGTGAAAAAACTAGACTTTACATCATTATCACTCTTCAGAAAGCCTAAAAATGGTCTTGTTTTTAAGGGAAAAAATCATCAGGAAAATGGTCACCACACCCAGGTAACTGTAGGCAGACTAAAGAAAAGAAGTCCCAGATTCTTCTCCAGAGCAGAAACAGCTCTGACTGAAAAAACCAAAAAACCACAACAACAGAAAAATAACAAATAAAAACAAAAATCCCAACCAAACACCCTCAACAAAACAACCAAAATGCCACATATCCCCTGTATCAGGGAGCATTTATAAGTTAGTTGCTACGGAGTAGTTTTAAAAATTACAAAGATTACCAATAACCACAGCTTTCAAGAACCTTTATACATCATCTTTTTTAATTAGATTAGCTTTACAAGCAACTTGAGAGCTCTTTCATAATGAACACTGCTTTTGAAATTACACAACTTTATAGGCAACCTGTAAACGAATCCTGAATTTCTTTGCCTGCTATAGATAAAGGTCTCATATTTCACAGCCAGCTAACATCATGAATAAAAATAGCATTATGAAGCTTTATTTTTAACCAGGACTAGACACATACAGATCATAAGACAGTTTAAAAAATAGTTTTAAAACAAGGACCTGCTTGGTGATGCTCAAGACTGAATATTCAACCGACATGAAATGAACAGTTTCTGAAGGACATGGAAGAAATGGCTGACCTGATTTGTTGACCCCGTTGTAATGACTTACATGGAGTGAAAAATTAAGCACTTTTAAAACCTGTCTGGCAAGCACAAACCTACGGTGTGATTAGAATTTGATACGCTGTTTAACTGCAGCAGTTTGAATTACAGAGGGACTGAAATGAGTTTAAAGGCTTATGCTTACATTTCTAAAACAAAACTAAACTTCTGTTAAAGTAGAACTAATAAAGATGAAGTAGAAGAGGTGACTTTTTTGCTTATTTCATTGGTAGCCTAAATGCACTGCAGACCAGACAGTAATGCAGATTTGCACTCCTTGGCCAGGTTGGCAGAGGCACTTACAGTAAAGGTATCCTGTCTGTTTCACTGGGAAGAAAAGAGGAAAGAGGAAGAGAGCTGTACAGGGCAAGAACTTACTAAAAAAGAGAAAAGTGAAATCAAAACAAAACTGGGATTTCTCTTGGTTCTCCTAAATGATATACCGATACTGAATTTTCCCCCCTTCTGTCAGTTTGTTACTAAACAATTAGCTTTTTCATGTTTTACATGAACAGTAGTAATGTTTTTAATAAAAAATTACTGAGCTTTCCATAGAAAAGGTCTCTAATTGAATACAAACTATACAGATGCTAAAATTGTCACAAGTTGTAATATATACAGAAATATTTCTGTACACTTACATTGTTTTGGCTAAGTAAGGAAATAAGGGACAGATAGAAAACTGCAGTGGGTAAGGTGAACAACCCCCAAACTCCTGTAAATATGAATGCTGTCTTTGATAGGTTTGCTTTTGTTTTCTCAAGCTTTTAAAGCTCAGGGAAAAAAAAGGAAGGAAGAAGAAGAAAAAAAATACATGTCCAAAACATCCATTTCTTAAAAATAAGAATATCAAAGTTTCTGCACATCTCACTTTTATTATGTGATGTCCCATCTCCTTGATAAAATAAAAACAATGTAAAAGAAAGCAAATGTTTTCTTACTAAATGTATACCTCAGTATTGATCAAAGGGCAGTGCCTTTTCAGGGAAATCCTTCAGCAACAGTGAAAATTTAAAGATGCATTATTGCACAAGGAGCCTACAAGAGTGATGCACTTCAGCTTCAGTGTGCTGACCACCTCCTTGATACTATATAATAGATCAAGGTGTCAACTTACAGACTGCATGGGACACCAACATTTGAAAAGGAAATTTTAAAAAGTGAATTTTAGATATTCTATTAACTTATATACAAAGGAAAGGGGGGTAGCAAGTATTTTTTAGAAAAGGGAGAAAGCTCAAAAATTTCTGTCAAGTAAGTAAGGAGGTTCTGGGTACCTCTAATAGCCTAGGAAAGCCCTTGTATATTCTTGTAACTTGATGGTATTTACCAGGTCCCCAAAGCCAATGACAGCAACCGATAGTGTCAAGTTCACTTAGTGCCAGTCACTTAAAAAATAAAAAAACAACCAAACATCCCCCCTCCAAAATAAAAAAAAGAAACTAAAGAAAAAAAGAAAAGAGACAGAAACTTCCCCTCTGTGGATTCAACATACAAAACCACAAAATGAATGTTACTAATAGCGAGATACTGATTTGCTTCTGTTAATAAGAGAACATAGTCAAAAAAAAAAAAAAAACAAACCAATACAGCAGCAATCTTTAAAAGTTAAGATTAGTGTGAGATATGATATAAAACAATCAGATTTTTAGCTCGTAATTAAAGTGCTCCTTTTCTGACTTAAGGTGTAAAAAAAATTAAAGTGATTATCAGTTACTGGCAACCCTTACATTAAATTAGGTCTTTCATGGCAGAGGAGAACAGTATGAACAGTTTTACAAAAATAGATCCATGTTATATTGGAGAATACTGTAATTTTTTTCCTTTTTTTTCAGTTTTTCTTTTTTTTTAAGACTCAATTTTGATAAACTGTACCCAGTCATACAAAAATTACCCAAAATTCAAACTTTTACCATATAAAAAAAGGGAGAGATGAAATGGATTCAGCTGGATGACAGGTCTGGCAAAATATAAGGATGGACAAATTCTATGTAGGGCACTTATTTATGTCCAGATGCACATGGTGTTTCTTACTGATTGCTTATCTTCTTCACATAAGCAGTCACAGGCCTGGAGTCACAATCACATAGTACAATGCTTCAGCAGTCAAAGAACCTTCTTTTTGATGCAACATTGAAACACTGTTTGCTTCCGTATTAAGATGTTGGTTTGTTGTTGATTTTCCTTTATCTTGTTATTCACATTCAAAAGTTAATAGATAGCATCAAGATTTTTCAGGGAGAATAGCAAGGGGAGTTGCTAAATCAAAGGCTCATAAAACGTCTTTCCCAACTGAGTCAGAAGGTTTATTAAGTTCAACCCTCACACCTTTTTCACCTGCAGAAATATGAAAAGGAAAATGGTATTTTTTAGCATTTATCAAAGTACAGTCTAACAGGTTACATCACTTCCCAGAATAAAGTTTTACTATCAAAACACAATATCCCAAGCAAGAAAAACTCACATACATTCGGCACGGTTTTAGTTAGACTGACACTTATCCAAAAAATGAATAGTTTTCTGACTTTTTATTCTATAATTTCGTATATTATTGTCAGCAGAAAATAAACTGCATCTTGCACAATTCTTGCTGCAGATACAGAGCAAGGAATGCAATTTTAATTGCAAATGAAAACTGAAACCACAACGATATGGTAATACAAACCAATTACAGAGCAAACTGATACTGAAGGAGGAGGAATTTCCTCACAGAAAGGGTGATGAAACATTGCAATGAGCTGCAAAGGGAGGCGGTGGAGTCACCATCTCTGGTGGCACCATCTCAGTGCCGTGGTCTAGGCTGACAGGGTGGTGTTCAGGCAGAGGTTGGACTTGATGAGCTCAGAGGTCTTTTCCAACCTGATTCTGTGAAATTTAAACAATCCAGCCTTCCTTCCTTCCTTAAGTGCCTGCAATTTAGGGGGACCCTCGAGAGGGAGAGGGGCAGAGGGGGGGAGCACCTTCCTTGGAGGCTTGAGCCCCCCAATCATTTCTCTGCACTCTCTCTGAAAGAGTAGCAGCTGAAGCTGTGCAGAGGCAACAAAACAGCTCTGATCCAGCGAGGCTGACTGCAGGAGCTGCCGAGTTGCACACTTGTGACATGAAGGCAAACTTAGAGACAGACAGCCTTCCTGTGGAGACCAGGCAGGCATTATCTGGTAGTCCTGACTGCCTGGGAAGTCACTGTGCCTTGCCAGGCACGCGCCACTAAGCAGCCCGGCTGGAGCTGAGGGGCTCCCTTCGAGAGCCAGGCAGGAGCTACACTGCTCCTGCCAACTCCCAAAACGCACCGAGAGCACCAGGATGGACTCAACTGAGCCGTGCACACCTCTGAGGCTGCTTAGGAGCTCCAGACACCTAACAGCAGCGAATAGAAGTCTCAATTGGAAATGACTGGCACACATCTTCAACATCAATGGTTTCAGAGCTCTAGACAAAAACGTGTTTGTGCGTGTCTGCACTTGAAGTACACCTGATTTGGGTTTATTTTTAAACTACTGTAGCAAATACAAAATTGTGATGGCAATTACAAGCATGACAGAAGTCCTAGGCCATTTCTCCTTATAATGCTAATTTGAACAGGAAAATTAGATCAACTTCCTCTTGGGGGAGAAGCCAGAGAAGGAAAACAGATGCTAGATAGGTGAAATTGGAAATGAAGGAAGTTCATTCTTTGACTACAGATTTTAATTTTAGGCTTTTGCTTTTCCAGTATAAAAATTTCAGTCAAGTAAAGTTGTATTCACTTGTTAAATCCCTATATTTGATCAAAACTATTTCCAGAGCTCTCAGTTCTGCAGTGCCTGACAGTCTCTCCTGTATTTATCTTCCACATACATTAGGGAGACAAGAGTAGGGAGAAGCTGTATCCCCCATGTAAAAATACTGAGCAGCCTCATGTCTCAGAGGAAGCATGAGCAGGACAGGCATTGACCTGGATTTCACGAATCATTGCCCAGGAGTTCAATCCCTGGGTCACCTTCCCTGTAAAACCTGACTCTTGAGTTACTTTGCTTTCTCTCTCTTTTTGTGCAGAGGGTGGGCTAAAGGAACAAGGCTCAATTTAGCTACTTTTCCACAAAAAATAACAATTATATTAAGAAGAGCTTACCTGTTAGATATTTTACTTTAGCTCGTGCTCTTTCATCTGCATCAAAATACCACACTGTTATTGCGTACCTAAGGAAACAGAAGAAAAAAGAACTCCTGAACTATGAAGGAAAATACCAGTGAAGCACTTAACATGAAATACAACCTAAGTTAGATGATACTTCTGCAGTCTGACAGAAGAAAGTTTTCATAAAGTGAGCAGTTGGTTTGGGTTTTTTCCTCCTAGTAGGTATTATTTGAAAAGTCATTGAAAGGGCGACACTGATGCTCTAAGTTCACACTCTTTTTCCTAATGAGTTGCTATCATGGTTCTTGTCCAGAATAAAGTCTCTGCCCACATCACCTTGCTCTGTGACCTTATCTTTTTACTAGGTCAAGTTCATCACTGAGTCACACATTGCAGGATCATCTTTTTTGGACATTTGCCACAAGGGACAATTAACTACCCCTTCTTATGTAGCTCCTCTGGTTTTCCACTGCCCGAAGAGGATTTAAATACAGAATGCCAGCTATTGAGAAAAGACTTTAAGAAGCTTTAGTAAATGGCATTTTACCCTCTTACTCTTTTGGGAGCAGAAAGGGGGAAGGGAAAGCAGTACAGCTTCTGGAAAAGCTGCAAGAAGATGCGCTGAAGGCAGTTTCAAGTCACTTCTTGCAAAGGTAGTTGTGTTATCTCACAGCTCCAGTCAATGTTCAGTGGTCAGGCCATCCAAACATGTTAGAACATGGGCAACAGGAAGTCTGGATCAATGACTCAAATGATTTACCTATTACCACTATCTGGAAATGTCACTTATGTCCGGGCAATGAATGTGGGTACTTTTAGCATCAACGACTGCCCAGCACTGAGGGACAAAAGAGAGATCAAGTTCCCCCTGTGCTTCAGACTGGGAACAAGTCCTCTAATATTCCAGAAAAATATTTGCGTATCACTCAATGGTTGTTTCTGTTCCACAACCCTCACCCAATTTCCAAATTAGAATGTGGCAGCTTAATTTCAAAACTACTATTTTCTGACAGCTCCCTCCTAACAAGAGGGAACATTAAGCTGAAGTACCCAGTCAATCTTCCAGTAACACAGTAGGGTGCTAAGGACAAAGGGAGGGGAGAAGAGTTTAAAGCCACTACAGAGAAATAATGAAGATGGCACCCTTTGGCTAAGTTGGGGGCTGCTTATATCTCTGTGTGCACCCACCCAGTTCTGCCAAGCACATACTCACAGAAACTTCCCACCGACCCACTCGGGAGGTTTTCTCCAAAATAAGAGATCAGGCACCACCACAAACTCAGCAACACAGGGAAGCCTAATCACCCATTAGCAGAAACAACCCTCCTTTTTGTCAGGTCATAATTCATAGTGTCACTAATTTCTCATTTCTTGCTAAGACAGGCATCATGCAGTATAGAGTCCATCATTCCTACCTTGTAGCAAATGCTGGCTGTACTTCATGAGGGTTGCGCCGATCAGACCAGAAGAATAGCAGTCTATCAAATTTGGGTTCAATATCAGCAAATTGGGCTTTACCCTCTGGAAATATCCGAAGGATGCCTCCACTTACCTAGAAACAAAATATTTTCAAGCAATGCTTGAGAACATTGTATTTAAAAGTACTGAATAACACATTTGAAAATATTTCAGATACTTGGAACTGAAACAAAAGCCTTTATCAGGTGCTACAGAAATTATGTATCTACGGCTTTTCTGTCAATACATTTCATTTAACAAAATGTTTAACACATTTTTCTCTGAGTGATTTCAGAATGCTTGCAGATATTTAATGTGCATTCACGTTTAAGTAAGAGCTGTGAACTTAGATGAGGCATTACCTATCAGCAAAAAAAAAATGGACAAGACTGATTGCTATTACACAGATAGCTAAAAACACCCCAGTATAGACAGGAGAAACATTTCACATCTGAGTTTCACCCTTCCTATTAAAGAGATTATTTCATTTAACTGAGGCACAAGTTTATTTGCCATTGAAATAAGGAAAGGGTAGGAAACTTCAAACTAAAGCTTGAATCTGTACTACTCATGGTCAATTCAGATCTCTTCTAAGTTTTAAAAAGAGTTGAGCAAGCAAGTGACAATTTAGATCTAGTTCTTCTCCTAAAGAAAGTTTGAGCTTCTTTTTTCAGTAAGAAATATACTTGGTAGTATATTAATTTGTAATTTAAAGTAGATTTTGCAGGAAATTAATGCCTTTGCTCATAAATTAAGTATCAAGCTAGTAAATTTTTCACAATTACTGTGAAAATGCAATTTGCTTGACTTCTACACTCTGGTATGTATTCACTTCTTTTTCCAAGAGAGAAACCATAAATTAACTAAAAATGCCCCAAAGCTGGATTTTAAGATGTTCAGTACAAATGGTATGTTTATATGCAAAGATGCTATCATGGCAAAAAAAATGTATTTTCTAATTATAGGATTCAATTTGAATCCTACAACGTGTTAAAGAGCACATCAGAAACAGCTTGAAGTGCCTCCATTTGACTCAGGTTTCTGATCTACCAGTTTTATGCAAGTATGTTAGGAGGAAAAAAAAAACAAACCACCAACTCTCACCTGTGTTAACAGAAATCTGTGTTATTCATATCTGATGCACACAATGCACAGAATCTGATTGCTCCTATGTGCTCTTCCACATGCTACTCCCTAAATACGATGAAACATCAGTAGTTTCATCTTTTTTTTTTTTTCCATAGACTATGAGAATAAACCTCTCCATCATTAATGGCAATCAGAGAATTAGCAAAGCTGTCTTTGCAATACTCTGTCATGGTCTCAATACTGCCACACATAGCTGCATCTATTCTTCCAATCTACCTAGTCTCTTAGAATCACTAGGAAAATCCTTATTAAAAATTCACTTTATCATAGCCACTAGTAGTAAATTATTAGATCACTTGAACTGAGGTATAAATCTGTTCTATACCCTGTATCTACAGTGATACAAGACTTGTGCTGCTTTGAACTATACTGATATAGCAAGTAATACTTGGCTTATTTGAAAATGCTCCCAAGCTACAGCATCTTTCTTTTTATAAGCATACTCAAATAAGCAGTCTAGTTGCACAAATAGTAAACTCAAGATTTAACAGGAATTTAAGGAAAAATTAAATTCAGAATACATGAAATAGCCTTTAATTTCTCTTTATGTATAAGGGAGCATTTACCACTTTCCTTCAATCTTACTGAAGAGAAGGTCCTGCTGGCATACCCACAGTTAATATAATGTAAAAACTCAACTAAGGCACAGAAATAAGGACATCAACAAAAACCTGTAGCAAAGGTGCAGTAACAAGTGTGTATACATATCTCTATATATATCTTTATATATATATCTTTATGTATATGAAAAATGTATTAGAAAGAAATTATTGCATACCTTGGCATCCCAGTCCTTATTAAGATAATATATACATGTAACACATCTTCCATCTCCATTTGGATTATCAACGTGGCGCACATATCCTGTTCCATTGCCTGGATAACAAGCCACCATAGCCTGGAGTCAAAGAATCAAATACAATAATTACTTTTATCTCTGTGTGTGGGAAAAGTCTACATTTTCTCTATATTAATTCTTAAGTAATTAATACATAAGCAACAGAAAAATTAAACCAGAAATAATGTGCAAAGAATGTTTTTAGCTGTGTTTTCTTTCTAGTTAAAAACTGGTTTAGAACACAAACAGATGTCGACAACAAAGGCATGAAAGACACTGAGAGGAACACTTAATTAAGGCATGGAAGGTGGGGCTACTCTCATGTTGTGACTAATCATTCAGACTTCCCTCCCTGAATGACATAGAAGAGAGGAAGAATGACTTGTGTGTAATTTAATAGCTTCTCCTTGTGATAAGAAATCTTCCAGACTCAAGTTCAGACAGCTACCTTTTTATCTTTTTTTTTCCCCTGTGTTTCCAATGCAAAGAATTCCTTCTCAAAAGATGCTGTCAAACTTTATTTTTAGGAGATTTTTAGAGAAAACCAGTAGCCCGTGTTACTAGATCACTCCAAGTGCATTCTTGGGCTTGTGTTTTGTCCTGTACATAGGAGGTCTTTGAACCTTTGTTGAAACAAACCTACACGTACAACAAAAACATCCTTTTTAGTCAAGAAGTGAGAAATGGAAAACAGACACGGAGCAGTAATCTGCAATAACTTTCTGACATCAAACAACTCCCAGTGCAGCAGTGTATTAAACTTCCATGCCGCACTTGCTCAGCTGACTTGAAAGACCCCTGGAAGGCGATTTCTGAGTCTTCAGACATGCGGATGTGCGTGTGAAACAAACTGGCCCTTGCTCCCAGATGGCCTGATTAGCTTGATTAGCTATCAGAGCACATGTCTGGTTCGTTGCACAGCACATGCCTGTATCTTTATGCCTTTGCTGGAAATAACAATTATTTCAGTTTTTTGAAAGAGATCAGAACAAAGCTTTCCAGCTCAAGTCACCGACTGCCACCAGAGTACTCAGATGTCTGCAGTGCAAATATCCTACCCACAAGAAATGTCAGCATGAATTAAAAAAAACAACCAAACAAAAACCAAACAAAAAGGTGAGTTTCTACCAACAAAGCAACATACTACTAATCTCAATGACTGTCTGCTGTATGAAAAAATGTAAAAACATTTATAAAAAAACATTCCTGTTTAGATTTAGCTTGGTTAAGTTAGAATTCTATGTCAGACCTCTGCATTGCAAACTCTTTCACCTCTCATGTAATAAAGAAAAGATATTTTCCCAATAAAGCAATTTTTAAAATTTTTATTGTTGATTTTAACTTCCTCTTCCCCCCCCCCCTTTTTTTTTAAATTATGCTATCTATAAAGCTTTCCAGAGTTTGTATCACTTGCAAGCATTGAGGAAGACATTCAGTGCAGGTAGCTGGGTAAACTGTGTTTTGTGAGAACTGAGAAATAGTTCAAAGTACTTGCAGTTCAATCAGTAAAATGTTTGCATATCACATATAAGCAGAATGGATTTTGTTGTAGTGGCAGCCATTTAAAAATCTTTACTTCCATATATACTTTACTAATGAAAACAGCAGTTTTTAGTACCTCTGTCTAGGCAGAAACTAGAACATAGTATTTGCCAAGTTGTAATACCCTGACTATAAAGAATCCTAAAATTAAGTCCAACTTCATTCACATCAGTTGGAAGTGACTACACTTCATGAAAGGTACTCCAAAATCCAAATATACTTCTAATTTTGATTAGGCACTTCAGCTTCTCCACCTCTTTACTGTAATCATAATACATTTACACACATTTATTAATACAGGTTACTTTTTCATAACCTCCTGTTACAAAAAAATTCTACATATCAAGAATGTGATCTAATACATGGCAAAGTTGTGACTTATCAGTTTTGCTGCAGGAAGATAAACCCACAGAAATCAAAACAGTGAGTTAAAGATACCAAACAATGTAATAAGGTTCCGTAATTTCCTTTCTTACAGAGAAAAAAAAAGGAAGAAAATAAAATCAAAGCTGGGCTGGAAGAGGAAGATACTTGGTTTCCACTGAAAGCCAACACTCTTGACAAAAAAAACCGTACCACATAAATCCTACCAAGCTCTCATGGAGCATGAACAGTTCTGAAAGCAGATCCAGGTCCAATCCTGTAACAGTATTCCTAACAACAGGAAAGTTTTAATTTTAGGGGCTTTGCTGAGACACTAACTGTTGCTCACTATCTGTGTGAAAACAGATACTAAAACTCTCTCAGAATGAGAACTTTGAGATCAAGCAGCTAGAGCAATGTCAATTCTCACTTAGACTCCCAGGCAACAAAACAATACTTCACACCACATTGCTGAAGAAAAAGAGGACCAGCAACACTTTTTGGAAAGTCTGGGGAAACACCAGTTGTCACCAACTTCACATAAAGAGCAGCCATATTAGTTTCATACAATCATTTAAGTCTAAAATACTTTCAATGTTTAAAAAGACCTCTTGTTTTCAATTTTAGAGTCTGAAACTTCTCCTATCATCAACTCCAAGTGACGAGAAACATTTTCGCTGCGATAACTTATCTAATATGTATTTGTTATAACAGTGAAAATGACTCAGTCTTTAGCAGCAAATTGGAAAGCAAACAAATTTGCAATTCAACTGCTGTAGCATAATATACATTGCTTTTGCCAGTTAGTGTTACAATTGGCATCCCCAATTAACCTATGATAAGAAAAGGTACAAAATGTAACAATTTATCAAACATGGGAAATATAGTGCTTTGTGCAACAGTATGAATGGAGTTCATGCCAAACTGTCATGTCGTGCAAGACTACCCACATGGAAAGGACAAAAAAGTGATCCATGTAAATAATAAAGCTACATGCTTTTGTTGTTGTTTTAACATTTTACAGTATAAATAAGTAAGCCAAGACATGTATATCAAGAACAGAGACAAATTTGTGTCTATGGCTTTTTTTTCTCAAACACTGTTAATGGCAGTCAGCATAGCCAGGCATTCGAGACCTTGAAGTCCAAGATTCTTTAACATTTTGGGCTATGAACAATAAAGTTGCTAGCTTTCCAAAACAAAGAATTATCTGTCTCATCAGTTGTCCCATAAAAGCCATCAGTTAATTCAACTCTAGGCATTGCACTTTCTTGACAGAAAAGGAGCCTCCTCTTTTGTGCTTTTCAGGCATTACAATTTTCAATCATTCAGTAAACTTACTTTCTGCAAAACATTTATTTAAGTCACACACTGGATTTGTTCACTCACAGGATTACTGTGCCAACACTTTTAATATTAACCTTCTTTAACCCAAGAGCATTCTGTTTCAGGCTGAGCACTCGTGTCTAGCACATGAGCACTGTCCTAAGATACCCCCTGGAATTCATGAGTAATCAAGAAAGCATGAAAGTGCTCTCCCAACTCTGGTGTCTGCCCAGCTTGTGTCCATCAAATCTGAAGTACTCACTTGCTAAAGCTGCTGCTGATCACTCATTCACATACAGATGTTCTATTTGCAAATGTTTTAACTCTGGAAAATAAGGCCATCAGCTCAAATAAGCAACATTAAGTTGTTAACAGAAGAATGAATTGAAACCATAGATTTTTTGCAAAGAATAGGCACCCTTAGTGCCTTTCACACAGGAGTATGACAGTCTCTTTCATCTATAAAGAAGGAAGACTTGCAGGTAAACAAACTGAAGCTTTTTCTTCTACCCTCTTCATTCCTCGCACTGCTACATGCCTGTAAGCTTAGGTATCGTTCCCTAAAAAAGGAAGCATTAAAGCAAACTCTTAGAAAAGAAAGGAGCATACCAGTAACATGAGAACACAAAATTCCATAAGGGGGGAAAAAATCCCCAAAACCCCAAACATATAACAGAGAGGATGTGTGTTCTATTAATTTATTAAATAAATATATTAAATAGACTAATATTTAAACTTTATTGTTTAGCTCAGATTAAAGCTGCATCAGTCAAGGAGATGTCACTTTTGCTGTTTGCTGAAGGAACTGCAAATCTCAGTGAGCAAAACAAGACGTCTAAATGCAAGACCGATGACTTCCTACCAAAATTTATCAGATGTGCTCACAAAGACTTCACTGGAAATCCTTGGCACAGGACATCTGACAGATTATTCAAAGAAAGAAAAAACCTCACACACCATTGCAATAAAGAACCAAAGAAAAATAAAATAAGATTTAAAAATGATCCATCCCTGTTTGGTCCATGATGCATTTCTACTTCAAAAATTTATTCATCCCTGATACACACACAAGTGTCCTGAAGAAATGCATCTCACTTTATGCACACATCAGACTATGATTTTTCACAAGTTAAACAAAGTAGCACTCAAATCAAAGGAGCAAAAGACTGGTTTAGTATCACCTTGTGTGAGCAGGATCAAGATTACTGACTTAAACATGCTAGCATGGTACAACTCGGTTTGGATTCATAACTTTCCTGCAAATCCTTCACAAGCACAGACAGACACTTGCAAGAGAAAGAAAATGTCAACACGGAGAAACTCCTGCCAGCCTTAACCAAAACAGAGCAATTTAAAAAAGGGTAAAATAAATCTAAGTCACAGCTAATGGAGGTTTTTCCATACTAGCTTCCATCTGAGTAAAACTTCTTGCTGTTATCCTCCACAGTTTAGTAAGCAAGGCTAGAGAAACAAGTTTTCACACACATCAACACTGCGAAACTAGAAAAGCTGGAGAGAAATATCAGGCCCTACAAAATTTTCTCATTAAAAATTCATGCCTTGTAGCCATTGTCAACTGGAGAACATGCAAGGGGACAGTAAATTGCTACTTAGCAGCTTAAAAATTAATCAAGGCATTATACATCCCTAAAAGAATAGAGGAATCTCTAAGTTAGAAACTAAAATACAGAAAACACTGACATGTTGCAGAAGCTTTGAATCACTGATCTTTCTCCTAATATTAAATTACCAGTACAGCCATTCAATTTGTCCATTAGCAAAGGAGTTAGGAACCATTATTTTCTGTTGCATTTTTTCCTGCACACATGGTAAGAACCCAGCGGCAGAGTGAAGGAAAAAAAACCCAAATACCAAAACACAAACCAGCAATTCCCCACCACCCAAACTAATAAACACCAACTACAGCATACACCAGCTATTTGTGCCACCTTTTTGCAAGAACAGAGTAAGCTGCTCTTTCAGAGTAAAAAAAACAATTGAGGGCAAGGATAACAGACACAGGTACACTCTCTTGTATCTTGCAAAGTTTTAACAGCAAAGTTGGAAAGCCTGGCAAAGTGAAGGCAAACTGAACTACGAACAGATGAAAAATGAACTTAGATAGGAAGTGAGAAAGGAAAAACTGAGAGCTGACATAGCTGCTTATGCTATTAATAGAATCAGCACACAGCTATGTACATGGATTACATCTTCCATGACCTTCTAGGGAGTTCAGTAACCCGACCTACCTCCCTCCTTCCCAGCCTTTTCAATGCAATGGCCAGCACAAGATTTCTACTTGCTTTGGATAGAATCGCATTTCATAAGCATACAAAATCGAGCAACATAACATGCCATGTCATATCATCAAAAGTTTGGCACAACATATTAATACCTTTATACATTGCTTATTTCTAACTTGCCAATCAGAGGCTGATTTCTCAACCCAAATCTCAGAAAAAGCTTTGCCTGCAGTTCTACTCCTCTTCAAGTCATGACTTTATTCCTGTCTTCATTTTTACATGATATTTACCTACTCACAACATTTACTTCAAACATCCTAATAAACTAACACAAGCCAGAAGGCAGCAATTTTCAAACTGGTTCAGTGGCCACGTTCAGCTGAGCTCTCTAGGGGCCAGAAGAGCTACATGAAGTTTGGATCCAAACAGCTTGAAGGTAACCATGGTGCCACTCAGCAAAAACCAGCTCAGGTATTTTTCACTGTAGCGACATCAAGTTTGATACTCTACCATTCAATACTAATTGTGCTCAATGCAGGACCACACTAAGTTCATTTCCAAGTATCATTCCTTTAATCCGTGCATGCCCATAGGCTCCAAGAAATACTCTTCAGCTCTTGAATTGCTGAAGAAATGTGCATACAAGTCAAGATGATTCATCAGTTCTTATACATGGCACAGGAAAAAACACAGAACTGCAGTTGCTTAAGTCTGATATTCAGGAAACGACTGTGCACGTGGGATATGCTTATACTTTGATGAATACATCTAACAAAATAAAAATTAGGATAGAGACGCTCTTATGAAACTATCAAGCAAGAAGCATTAACCAGGGGAAGATGGTTTAGATTCTCAATGTGGGGACAGAAAAAGGCACGTTCCCTGCACAGAGGCTTTGACTGAGACTTGGAGAACACATCTTCAAAGGTGAACTCACGAGCAACTGAAACCAGTGCTGCAGACAGACATAACAGGAAGATCTAAAACACACTTCCCAGCTTCCCAGAAGTTCTGCAGCTCTCACTGCAACTAAACTGAAATAAAAGTGCTTAAACATTAATGAGCTTTTCTGCTCTCCTTTACCTGAGCTCATAAAGCTGCAAGTCTCAAATCTCCAAAGGCCAAGAGAGGGCTGAGTCAGCTTACAAAGGCAAGGAAAAAGAAAGATTGTATCTTCTGTAACAGTTAACACAGTGGCATTTTCCAGGCTGCTAGCCAGGTTAGGTGGGACGTGCCTATTCTCAAAACGGTGCCAGTTTAACCAAAAGGTGCTGTTTTAAAATTGAGTTAGTGAAGGCACTGCAAATACACCTGCAGTCCTTTAATCTTATGAAGGCCTTGTTTCCATTAGTTTAATGTAACTGCTTATCAGAAAAATAAAATTGAGTTCAAATCTAAAAATGTACACAGAGAGTTCTGAGTTGGCTTAAATAGGGTAATAAAAAAGTGTGAAGTTTATCTAACACATCTCTGAATACAATGTCTTCAAGGCTAAACTATCTGCATTCCCTAAAAAGACCTTATACAAGCACATCTGAGATATGTCAGCACTTCAAAGCGGTAATAGCTCCCTCCCATAAGGTTCAACATAACACATTCAGATAGTTTTGATATCAAAGTCTATTGCAAACTTTTTTTAAAAGTCAGCAACACAGAACAAACAAACAAAAATCCCCCAGATATACTTAATTGAGGCTTCCCAAAGAAATTAGATGAAAAGCAGTGTCACCAGAGGCAGAAAGGTCTCTCTTAAAAGCCTAGGAGCAAACACAACACTTGACTTTGCAGCTCAGAAGGGTCTAAAGCATACTTTGATTTGTGTCAGCCTAAATCTGTCCACGGTATGATTAAATAAGTTGACCAATACATTTCAGATTCAAACAACTGTTGAATACTGTTAAATATGTTTGTAGAATTGGCAGGCCTCCATGGCTAACTCCCCGTTCCCTTCAAGAGAAGCAGACTCATGACTCACTGTTTTGGTGCTACAAGAGAAGTAAGTCAGTCAACACAAATTTTAAGAGTCTGTTTTTAATTTAACACCATAATTGCTTTCAAATGAATATTACCATTTAGAAGATAGGTACTTTGAAATGTTTTTCCCCAAGATGGAGCAGAGCACTTTCAGCTCTCACATGAGACTACTCAACTTCCTAGTTTCATCACTGCCCATTCAAAAACGGCACAGAGCAGAAACGTCTTTAAGAATTAAAAATAACACAACACTAAAGCAAACTATAACAGTGCACTAAAATAGTATGAAGTTAAGTCTCATTCAGCTACATCACTTAAAATATATTCTGACAGTTCTTTGTGCACATCAAATTTCCAGAGCCAACCACATTATATTAGCAGGCACACTGATACACAACACATAAAAAAGCATGGTTACCTATTTTTAGATTATTACGTATTATCAATGAATTCGTTCAGTTGTGTGAGATCTACTGGGTAAACTTTCAACAACAATTGGACACAACCTCAAGGAGTCTTTTTCAACCTTAATGATGCTGTGATACACTACCTTAAAAACAAAACATGCGCATTAGCCCACATGTCAAAGGTGGGGACCTCTTAGCATCAGGAGAGGCTGGGAAGGAAGAAACACTAAGGATTAAGAGTGGGCAAGAGGTGGCTGTTTTTTTCTATTTTAACAAAACTTTATTGCATTATCTGTGAAAATAAATGGCTGAGAAATTTGCCATTTAAAGAATATACTCATCGTCTCTGCAATACCTACTGAGAAGCCTGGAATTTCTTTCCTATAGAAGACAAACCATACACAATCATTTTGCTAACTACTAGGAGGGAGATTAATTTCTTACTTAAAACTGCAATTTTGTTTCTGTTTTAGGGAACAAAATAGCCACATAAGCGAAATTTAGCTTGCAGGAAAGGTATATTTATATAAATTTGAATGTTGCACAACTGCATGGGAACAGGATTGTGTGTTTAGTACTATGGTTAGCCAGATACTTGGAAGTACTTGTGTACTGCAAGTTCCTTAAGTTTAGTAAATATTCATGTAGATGGAGTAAAGTGTCCAAGTCTAGGCCTCAGGTACCACCTCTAGATTTTAACCACAGCAAGATTTACTGTCATAAACAGTATGCTGAGGAGAACGATTTTAAAACAGTTTTTAAGGCTATTTTCAAGAGGATATACATGATTCAGCATGCCCACAGAATTCCAAACTTCACACCACATACTAGAGAATTTACTCCTACTATTAGAGTCCAGACATTTCTGTGAAATTATTTATGTATTACAGAAAAAGAAATAACTATGCACTGAAATGCTAACAGACATTTATTTATGGCATTGATTCAATTTATATTAGCACTGCACAGAAGACTGACTAAGGTTTAAAGCCAAATAGCAACGAACAGCCTGTAATATGCTTTCAAGCCACCTACAATTTAAATGCAAGAAATGCTGACTCTGCCCATGCCACTTTTTATGGGCTTTCACACATAAACTGTCTCCATCTAAACCTTTCTTTACAATCCCACCACAGTCCTGTAATAGGGGCTCTTTCCCAGCTGGCATAAACAACACTTAGGAGTTTTGTTGTTTTAACCAGATCACCCAGTGTATCCAGTTCAAATGCATGCAGGCATTACACAAACCTACTGGTGTTTCAGCTGTCTCAGTTCCCACCAGTCCTTGGGCAAAGCCTTGAGGAACAGCTGAGGCCATGCAGCACTACAGGCTGATCATAAACACCAGGAGCAGGATTGCTGATGTTGGCATGCCAAGTCAGAAAGGTGATTCCCAAACCCACCCCCCTTCTCTGTATGTCTCAGCAGAGCTGCCCAAGTCATTTCAGGTTAAGGAGGCATTCTGCTGGAAGGAAGAGGCTGCACTGGCTCAGTGGAATTGCGGGAGGAGGATGGCTCAGGAATGCAATGCATTTGCTCTAAGAGCATGTGGCCTTGTGAGCATGAGAAAGATCTGAACGTACCCAGTGCTGACTCTGGGGAGGAAAAAAAACCTGAGGAAACTGCCTGTGCTCGTCTGGCTGACACAAAATCCCCACCGTCCTCTGAAACACCAATTCAGTTGATCATACAGCGAGTTTATGTTTATGGCAGCAACAAGATCATTTCTAGGTTAGGACCTCCTGCAGAGCTCCTTGGTGCTGCCTCAACAGGCTTTTTCCCAGTCAATCTCACTGGCCCAGGAGACCAGCATGATAGAAAAACACATCATCCTCATGCCTTGGGAATAATAGAACATGCTGCATTACCAACTATAAATTGGTAAAAATGGACCCATCTGGTTTGTTCCAAGTCTGTTTATACATGGCATTAGGAAACTGCTACAAAGAAAACCAATCAAATCAAAAAAATGACCTCTTTTCATCTTTACAGCTATTTCAATAACAAAAATAGTATTTTTTATTTATCAAATTATTCACTCTTCCTAAAAGGCCAGTAGGCTTCTCGACAGATCAGTCCTTTCCCGTGAACAACAACTAAAAAGACTGTTAAGTGACAAGGCTTGTGTCAATTGACATGGTTATGACTGTCTATATCTCAACAAGTATTGCAGTTAGAAGTCACATGCTAACTTCAAACTCCCAAATTTCCCACTCTAAAAATCAGGTGATGAAATCCAAACTCCACACAAAGTGATGATGCGAGCAGAAATGTCATGATGGACAACACCTGACAGGAACAAGAAAGCTTCTCTTAAACAAGTTACCACAGAGACTTTTTTCCCCCTCTTTGAAGGCATTCAGAAGAGCACAGAACCAAGACCTCTTCCCACAAATGCCCATACAGAAAGTAAGGAATCTCAACACCAGCTGTGTTAGCATGCAGCCAGCACTTACATACTCTTAAACCTTAAAAGCACTGTATTTAGTAAGAAAGAGAAGCACACTATTCCATACTCCACCTAGAAATAATGGATTTCAAGACAGGATATGCATACTTCCTTTTTTCATGTTTCTGCAGAAAGGTTTATCTGCATGTCCCTAAAAATCCAATCAACAGAAACTGCCCTGCTAAACCACAGGACAGCTAGGGCTTTGCAATCAACAGTACTCACTGGGGAGAGATTGCAGGGATTAGCAATAGCAGCCCCAACCAGAGGTGTCATGTCAGACCAAGAGGACTGTTCCACATCCCATCTTTATGCAACCTACACACAAGGCTGCAGATCTTAAGCAAAGCCTGTTCCCAGCTTAATGTTGTGCCAATTAAAGAAAAAAAAAAAAAAAAAAGAAGCAACAGCATAATGGATGACAAAGTGTTTGCCTCAGTCAACAAACACCCTGAAACAACTCATACCCGAAGTATGAACTCATCATCAACTCAAGCAACAGCAGTGGAAATTACTGATGGACAGACAACGTACAGTGAAACGAAAGGAAGATGAAGAAAGCAGACACCAGAAAGAATGGCAACACTGACAAAAGCCTGCATTATTTAAAGGGGGAAAATAATGCCAAGTATCACAAGAACTAAGGAACAAAGAGAACAGCAGCCAATTGTAAAAATCTTAGATTCCAGATTTCTATACAGTCAACTTCCCCTTCAAGTCAGCAAGCAATCACTTCAGGATTGGCAGAAATAGTCTTTCAGGCAGAGACCATAGTGAAAATAAACAACAGATCTAAAACATGTATCTAGTATTGCACACTAACATTGGACAGCAGTTTCTAAATAGCAGACTGCACTTCAAGCGATTATCTGTGGGCAGTCAATCGACTTACTAATTTCTACTATGTGTAGTACATGGCCCTGTATCTTTATACTAAAGACACTACAGACCCCAAAACTATTTTTGTATCCTCTCTAAGTCACAACTTTTCGGGGATGGGCAACTAAGAAGAGAAAAGCTGATTTTGAAGCCAGAGAAAGACTTTAGGGAAGAACAGAGAGGAAGGGGAGGAGTGGACAAGGATCTGTGGACAGTGGATGCACTTGCCAACCATGTGCTACAGTAACGAAAGGAGCAAGTCCCACAGCACAGGTTTTAATTGCGACTGCCCTGCTACTAACCCCATGAAATCAAGCTGCAAGCACTAACAAATGAGATACCTCAGCAAGCCTCAGCTGTAATTGCTTTTGGGCGACTTTCGGCCCCTTAATGAACCACATCACAAAACATCTTGGACACTGGTGGTTACTCACAGCACACAGATTTACAACCAAAGATAAGAAAAAAGCCACCACTCCATGCACAGGATAGCACCCTGCTCATATCCACCCACTGCATGCAGAAGGCTGCTCACATCATCTGTACTCCAGGGAAAATGTTGACATGGAGTGGCCTTGCAAAAAGTTACCTCTACCTCTCTGAATGGCAGCTCTGCCCTCAAGTCTATCTATCAACTTATCCCCCCACTTGACACACACATGAATCAGTAAAAAGACCAACATATTTTATTCCCAGGATCAATACAAGCAATGTTATATGGCTACCTCAAAGACAACTGAGAGTTACTCCAAGAACTTATTACCTCTGTAAAGACAACCCTTAATTACGAGTTCCCAAACCAAGATAACCCTTCCTTAAAAATGAAGGCTAGATGATGAAAAAAAGTGTAACAGATTTTTCAAAGGAAAAGTATCTCAAAGGGACTCTGTCTTCCCATCACTGGCAAATTCTGTTCTCGACTGAGACCCTGAAGAATTCCATCGCTCCCTCCAGAAAGCTGCTCCCAAAGGGAGTGGGGGCAGGAGGAAGGGTGGGAGGTGCATTGGAATTTTCGCTCTTCAAAGGTAAGTTTTCTCTGGGGTTTTAATATGGAGCTATTCTAAGTTGAATTGCAGAATTTGAAGTCTCAATGGTGAGGAGGCATCATTTATTACCAGCTTTGTCTTTCAGTGGGTGTGTTCCTTCAAAGTAGCAGGATGTGAGTGGCGAAAGAATAAAAGACACGATAAAAACTAGAAATCTGCAAAATTCAAGTTGCTGTATGAGATGACTAAACTGAACATAAAGCTAGTTGACAGTAAGTTCATCTACATTTCATGTCCTGCAGTAAAATATTATTTTCCATGTTTACAAGGTCCTTTATAAAGCTATAGGACTAAACAGGTAAAAATAATGTATGTTTATCTTATTACCTCTTACAATATAATTTTGGCATAGCCTTGGCTCATGAGAGAGACAACTCCCATTTTCTATTTTCACTAAGGAAAATGACAAAGTCAGGACTCCAGTATAGGAACTCCTGTGTTATTCTTGAGTCTGTGCCAGGGGTTAGAAGGCCTTCAAGAGCCATTACATGTCATTTTGTCCAAGCTATAGTGGAGATTTAATACAAATTTACTCAACCCATTAATTTTAATGCAAACATTAAACATTTTTAAATATAAAACACTTCAACCATGGATCTTACTTCCAAGGCATTTAAAAATAATGGAACAGGCAAAGGAAAGACCAATAAAATAGTAAATTCCAGTTGCAATTTCACTACAGCAAACGAATCTCCTTTTAGTGAAAAATGAGGTGTTACCAGCAGGATTCCCACAGGACCTCTTACTATTCCTGTGTGAGCTGGGTAAAGGAGCAGAGTGATCATGTTCACCTAAATACGCTGCAGCCCAGCCTAACTCTGGCTGTAGAAAGGCACACAGAAGGGTGTAAAATTATAACAACTGCCTAAACAACAAAATAGGAGGTGAAAATCAGGAAGGAGTAAGTGCAAAGAAATACCCCTTGGGGGAAAAAAAAAGCTTCCTTATACAGTGATGTCTTCTAAACTGGATAACATCACTTTAGAAAAAAAAAATTACTAAATACAGGCTGTTCTCCCAAGAACTTCATCTCAGCACAGCAAAGGAGGCAACTAAAGTATCATAAATCACTAAACAAGGAAAGGCAACACAGAATACATCACCCTGCCAGCATAAAAAAATCAGGATATATTTGTACAACAAATACCGTGCTTCTGCTTGTCTTACCTTGATTAGCAGAACCAGGAAAGCTGCACAGAAGCGCAGCAGGAATAACTAGAATCATGGAACAGTACCCACTGGGTAAACACTAAAAAGACTACAATTCTTCGGTTTAGGAGAGAAAGCATGTCAGCTGAAAAAATGCTCGCAAGCAAATGCCAGACTTTTTTTTAAGAATATGACAAGTAAAACTACTGGGAAGTGAGTTTTCACAATACAGTCTAGGAGACACTGAAATCACCATCAGTGGGTTTTAAACAAAAGGAAGTTCCTTTTCCATCTAATCAAACTGCAGGACTCGCTGTTACAGGATGTTGCAGAGGCCAAAAGTACAAATGGCTTTTAAAACAAGATTACATAAATTAATGGCAAATGTGTCCATCCATCTGCACGTATTACAAGCAGTGGTCTAGATACAACCTCTGGCTCAGAGCTCCTGGATTGCCAGAGGTAGACAGTACATGAGAACATCATTTAATATACACTTTGAAGCTTTATATACACAACAATTATTGATTATTTACAACAAATACATAATAGTTTAAACACAGATGTATGAAACAGACATTTGACAAGGAAGAATTCCCACTGAGCAAACATGAGAAGGCAGTCTGCTAGAACCTAAACCAAATTAGCCAGAGTGCAAAACATGTAAGCTTCAAGCAGACTGGGTCTTCAGCATCTGAACAATACGAACAAATGGTTTTAAATTTTAGGGGGTTTTTATAGTAAGACTGGATACACCTCAAAAACACTTAGCTTTAACCTACAATTCATGGCCTAGCATCTAGTTCATACAGAAGGTCACTTCAGATGAACACAAGTCCATCTGGCTTCAATTTCCCACCAGATATATGGTATGGATGGCCAAGCTGACAACTCCTGAGAGGCACATGGCTCTTATCTCTGTAACGCAGTCCTTGCAGAGGACAGGCCATTGACAGAGTGCCTGCAACTGCTGTACCTGGCATAGAGCAGCAAGCCTTGTTCTCTGCACACCTGCTGGGGCAGCTGGCCTCTCTCAGCACTTGTTCCTTCTCCCTTCTCCTCTCCCTCAACACAAATGGAATACACCACTGCAGAATAAGGTCCTCAGGGGAGCACAGGCAGGATGGAAGAGGGCAGGAGCAGCAAGTTTGTGTGGGGAATAGATGAAAGAAAATTACTAGAAGGTAGATGGAAGAGGTAAGGATCGTAACTTGAGAGCTGCAGGTTGTTGATTTATTCAACAGCCTGGCACAATACATAAGCCTGACTCTTATCAGTTCAAAGGTTCCCTCCTCACACTTATCTTTTTTAATATGGAGTGGGTGGCATTTTTCATAAGTAAAATAAAACTGAAATGTACCAAAAATATTGGCCAGATGTTTGCTACAAATTTACTACATAAATAAAGTAAAAATATGCAAAATATTCAAGTAAAGCACTTTTTGGTAGTTTGTGGCTTTGAAACAGCATAGTTCATTTTTCTGTCTGTCTTGCAAGAAAAAGATAACTATACATGCTGCACTATGCCCTCTCAGTACAGAAGTGGTCCCAAAATCATCTATAACTTTAAAATAATTTTGAAGAGAAAGTACAAATCTCCTATAGGTAATTGATTTTAATTTCTTAAGTCAGTCTTGTGAAGTATACACATGCTTTGCATCAGCAAGCTATACTAGGAAAGGACTGTGCTATGAGCATATGCACATAAGAATGGAAAAACAGGCAACTTGGGAGAAAACAGGAAAGAGGCAGCAGCATAGACTTAGCAACAGTGACCACCTGGATGACTAAAAGGGATCCAAGGCAGGAATATTTCAAACAGTTATATTACCAGCATATTCAACCACAATGATCCTTTAGGGAACAAATGACCCCTGGTAGAAAGACAGGCTCCTGGTAACTTCATTCAGAGATGTAAGGACTTATACTGACAGTGCCATTGCTGGAAAAAATATTTTAACAGATTGCAAAATTTGGCTTGTTTTGTATCTCCTCCATTTCAAACTGCAGTATTCTTTTTTCCATGGGAGGGTTGAGGTTGGCGGGCACCTCTGGAGATCATGTGGTCCAGCCCACTGCTCAGAGGTGGGTAACCCAAAGCAGGCCAGGTGATGGGTGATGGTTTTGAGTATGTCCAAGGATGGAGACTCCACAACCTCTGTAGCAACCTGCTTCTTGGTTCAATCACAGTGGAAAAAGTGTTTCTTACACTTCAATGGAATTTCTTGCATCTCAGCACACCCACTGCCTCGCTACTGAGCGCCTCTGCCAAGAGTCTGGCTACCTCTTCTTCTTTCCTCCCATCAAGTATCTGTACACACTGATATGGTTCACTCACACCTTCTCCTCTGCTGCATAAACAGCCCAGGTCTCTCAGCCTCTCCCTGTATGACCTGAAAGAACAAATCCACCCCTATGAACAGTGCTGCTGCCTGGTTGATGTGTTGTCATAGAGGGGCTAAAGCACATACAAATAAGGTTAAGCCAAACAGAGGTACAATTAAGCCAGCATCTATTTCACTGGGCATCATCCAGTATGCCAACTGAAAAGGAGTCAGTTTAAGATGCCCTTATCAACTGGCCACAGTTTCCTTTCTCACAGCAGTAAGGCTGCATGCCAGCTGCCTGAACAACAATGCAGCAACCACTGAAACTGGAAGGGCCCAATGCCTTCAGCAGGGAACAGACCACACACTGTTCGAATACAGCAGAAGCTGTTGAGGGATCTTGGCATCCACAGCAAGGTTTAGCTGCTCGAACAGATGCTTTAACAGGATAGAGAGCAGCAACAAGAGAGATACGTTATTAACCAACTATAAACTGCTTTGGAAACCTTACGGATGCTGCATCCCTGGACTTTTTCACAGCACAGAGAACTTAAACATATGAGGATTTCTGCCTCAAAGTTGCGACAAGCTTTTAATCTATAGCAATTTAAATTCCACATTATCACAACAGTCAGACTAAACTATCATGGAATTTTTTTTTGTTTCGTTTGACTAGTAACTTCAAGACTGTTATAACTATATAGCTGCAGCCTTCTGACCTACTCAAGCAGGAAGGTAACAGACCCTGGCATGCCAGAAGGGCGGCAAACCACAGCAAGACTATGCCCAGCAGAGAGTCTTGCAGCCTCTGCAATCTCATTAAGAACTTCAAGCTATCAACAGAACAAATTGATGTGAATTGATAATACAAGCTCTTCCTGGAAACAGATTCAAAATATCTTCGTATAAAACGAGAAATCAGACAAAACCCGGGAAAAAACCAAACTAAGCAAATACATATAAGCCCCTAAAGTCTTCAACCTCTATTGCATTTTATAACTTTAGAATCTATGCAACAATTCCTTCACCCTGCTAGGACCAAAAGTTCTGCTTCCTGAACTCCCTCACTGCATTCACCTTTGTATCATTTTCAACATATTGTTTGTTTTTGCTGAAACAAGGCAAGGCAGTCTCAGGCTCTGCTCTCACCTCAGCACATTACGGTGACATAGCAGCATCTCCTCGAAAGTTGTACATCATTTCTACAGTCCAGAATCCTCCATGGTCAAACTATGTGCTCTAAGCTGGTCTGAACCTAAATTAATGTGTAAAATTAATCCTTAGGTATTAAATAACCTTTTTCTTTAGGGCCCATTAATTACCCTACAGGTATGGCCTTCATCTCTTTGTCAGAGCACTAAGCACACAATGTATCGATAACCACCCTACCTCCACACACAACCTCCGCACAGACGTGCAGGCATGCACATTTCTACCCGATTCCTATTTATAACACCATATGCTAACAAAAATACTCTCAAACAGTTTTAAGTTAAATACCAAAGAACAAGAAAGTCTTCAAGTGTAAGCAGCTGTTACGTGCATAAAAGCATTGCTCTATTTTTGACAGACACTGCCCTGGAACAGCAAGTGGATTTTGACCTGGTGCTTACGACTGCTGCTTACCAGCTAATTCTGGCACAGGCCTGCACTGGAAATATGCCTGACCATCCATCATTAACCAACAACCTTCAGAAACTCAAAGAAGTTTACAAAAATTTAATCAGCACCAAATGACTTTTCCAAAAGGCCTCAAAGCCTAGCATTAGTCCGCCTCCTGAAGGGTCTAAGTAGTAAGTCACAAATGCAAAGACAAAAAGGGTATCACAAATAATGATTATTTCACTCAGTAGTAACTGCAAAGTCAAATAACTCTACTGTTCTATTCACTAAAAATACTGCTTTCAAAATACTGTTTTCCTAGTGCAGTGTAAAAAACATGCCAATGACTAAAGAACTCGAATTGATATAATCTGAGTATGTCAATTTCCAAAAAACACTTGTACAGTCCTTGCATTGTCTGCAGTCACTCCCACACTGAAAAGTAACAAAATACAGCAGCACAAGAGCCAGGGAGCCCCACGAGTGTCCTACTGAATAATTCACTAACTGACCCACTCACAACAGTCCCAAAAATAATTTTTGAACTGAAAAAAGTGCTGTCTTTGTACAAGAGCTCTCTAAGGAGCCTAAAGAGAAACTATTTACTCTCCGGATGGACAAGAAGAAATTTTTGCTTTATATAGAGTATCCGTTTCCCTTTTATAACAAGTTTCCTTTCTGCTGCAGAAGAAAGCCTTCATTTAAATTCCGAGTACACTATGTACATACCTAGAGGTACAAACATACATACTAGCACTCAGTACAGAACAACACAGTAGCAACTAGAAAGACAGCATCCTGCAAAATTCCAATCTAGCCTATTCAAACCAAGAGCCAACAGATATTAACCAAGACAGGATAAACGCAACTGAATTACAAATATAATGAACACAGTAAATACCACAAAAGAGAATAATATGCTGCAGATTTTTTTTTTTTTCAGGAAATAGCTAGTAGCCTATTCAGAAATTAATCACCACTTAGAAAAATGGAAAACTTCTCTCAACCAACCAGTCAAGGTTACTGGTACAACTAACCTAGAGATATGAGAACTGCTGTTCAGACAGTCCAGCGACTTGGCAGGACATCACTTGCAAAGAATTTCAGTCCAAGAGGCCACAGGGAAGGGAAGACAGTTCTTCCTCTTGAGCTGTACAGCTATGATGAGAAGCATCCCAGCTGATTCTTACACAGTATTAAATGAGCCCATTCAGTGCAGAAGAGACAGCATAGAACATGAAAGTAACAACATGGTCAAAAAATCATTGATACCACTGACAGAAAAAAACCAATTATTCACAGTGTACTGTAATAACAATGTGCACAAACTACAATGTTACAGGCTCCTTATCTCCAGAACAGTAACAACTAAAAAACATGAACTGCAGTTATAGTCAAAAAAGGCTTGGAAAAGCAAGCAACAAACCAATCCGGAATTTCATACAGCTATCCTAATGCATGAGGCAACAGAAAGGAAATGAGCAGGACATGAATGTGAAATAGTACTGAAACTGTCCATATCAGACAGAGCCCCTGAACAAGTGCTGGAGCTGGCACAAGGGTATGGGGCTGACCAGGGACCTTCCTTACCAGCAATAAGCAGTAGCAATCTGCAGCACACTGTTCACAGCAGAGGATGCCAATCCAGCTCTGTCTTGAAACAGAGAAGTCAAGAATGCCTTTGATGCTAATGAAACACTAGAATAATGGATAGGAACAGCCAACAAGTGTAAGAGTAGGTTGGTTTTGAAGCTGGGAATGTGGGGGAAAACAGTTTTTATCTGGAGAAAATATGTGTTTCCACTTTACATTGTTACACGGGATCACCTGGTGGGTAGACAAGCCAAGTTTCTGTATAAAATTGTCACAAGAAAGATTCTTGGAGGACAGAAGAATGCATTTCTGATAGCAAGAACCAAGTCTCACACTGAACACAAAAGAACAAAAAAAAGAAAAGTTAGGAAAGAAAAAAAATATATAGCTAGCAAAGATTTCTTAAAATGTGTTTGAATCTTCAAGGGCAAATTTTGGGAGAATCAGACTCCAAGTGCTAAATTAAGGCTGTAGTTTGGCAAACACTTTAAACTGGCATAAATTTGCATTGCTGCTGAAAGAAAGTCTCACCATCTGCCAGTCCCCTGTGCCAGCACAAACATCCGAACACTGAACCAGGAGCACTTCTTTTGCCAGTTTATTTTTCAGATGGCTCAGTTCCCTAAACCAGTTCACAAGATGGCCATGTAAATACTCGTGCTGGCAAAAAGAGTGACTACCTCTCCAGCACTGCCAGCCCAAAGTGTTCATTGAACGACAGCCTAACACACAGGGATGTGGAGAAATTCTAAGAGTCACAGGTGGTGCTCCCCACCCTCAGACACATTGTATTCGTACCACACTTCAAAGTTACAATCACCACACAGCTGCCCCTCAGAAACCAGCACATCTCTGTAATTTTCTCTGTGAGGAGAACCTGCCAGAATCACAGCAATGTTAAAGTTGGCAGCAAACAAGATTATTTTCTGGATGCTGCAGTGCTTCTCAATCAAAAGATCATTTGCAGGTGAAACCCCAGTCAGTCTTCTGATCATCTGCTCCACCTGGGACCCAAAAGGCTTGTACATGAGGAACAACAAATGAAAACTATAGTCATCACATGTCAGGGCTCTACTCCAACAGGGATTTAAGAACTATGTGTGGGCTGTTGCATATCCATGAATCATCACACAATCCTTCGCTGACCAGCACACTCATCTACAAGAAAACAACATCACCAACAGAAATGCTGCTGTCAGGGGAAGAACCAACAGATAAGGATGAGCATTGGTCACATTCTGTGTCAAGGTCAAGCAACACAAGTGAGTACTGGGAGAGTAAGAGAGATCTAGCTACACTTTCTCACAACTCAGTTGCAAATTCAAACCCAATACGTGAGGTCATTCATTAGGAGTCAATTAGATCAGTAAGTTTTCTACCAAGAAATAAATTCAAGGTGTGATAGTGAAACAATCTCTAGAATGATACAGAAGGATCAATATAATCGCACATGCCACAAGCAAAGTGAAGGAAAGCCCCCCACGTTACAGACATTCCTAAGCCCAGATCTCCAGCCACAGCTCTTAGGTCCTTCAAACAGAGCAGGACTTACCTGAGCTGCACACCTGCCCTTGTGCTCACTCACCCTGCTTTCCTTCCTTCTACCAGAGTTTTGGCATCATCATCACTTTCCAGTACCTGCTTGGTTGCCAAGTTCTTATTCCCTACCTCTTATTTTCCATTTGTTTTCTTATTGCCATACATGCTCACAGTTGTATTTTGCAGAATAAGATATAGTGGAAAGAACACCCAAAAATCTTACTTTTCCTTGGTAGCATTAATCCAACATGTTTGTAGAAAAGTTGCAACATAAATAAGTGGCAAGAGCAGAGAGTCTCTTCTATCTAGTTTATAAAAAAGCTAACAGCAGGGTATGAGAAATCCACTCACTCTTGGAGAGCTATTTTCTGAAGAAGCATTACTAACTTTGAAAGAATCTGACTTAATGGGGCACAGTCAGACTAGTCTGAATTCAGAGTCCTCTAGGTCTTCAGAAAACTCCAGGATCTCCAGAGTAAGAGATGAGCAATTGCCAGAAAAAGCAGAAAAGCAAGTTTGCACAAAGTGTAACAAAGCAATTTACAAAGCTACAGGTGGCTGAGAAGCAGTGGGTGCCACTGGCCTACTAGTAGAGAGGAGAGCATTAAAATACAGCAATTTGAACAAGATTGGTCTTCTGACAGGTTTCTAGGAGTGAGAATGAAGGAAAAACAAACGAGATGTAACAGGGCCTGTCAAATTGTCTATTTAATGTCCTTTCAGTAAAAATCAGGTGGTAGGGTTTAGGAGGTGGTTGGCATTGCAGAAATAGGGATAGATGATATATCAGATGTCTGCTTATATGGTGATTATTACAAACCCAGTCCACAACTGGGAAATTACAGTATTACTCCAGGATCAGCTTCTGATCAGCTTCTGATCATTATGGGAAAGAGAAAGCTAGGAAAAAAATCATAAACCTGCCCCCACCCTTAACCCCTTCTTCATGCTCCATATGGGGAAGGAGGAAAAACCTTCTCACCTGGGTGAGATTTGGGACCATTTCTTTTTCTGATTTTGATAAATGGGTTTTTACCTCCACTAGCTATGCAAGAGAAAGACAGGCAGAAAACAGAAATACATGCATGTATAAATATGGCCACTGATAAGACAAAGGAAAAAAAAAGAGAATTTATGAAAAGATGTAAGAAAAAAAAAAAGTAGAAAATTACAGGAAGGAGAAAGACACTAGAGCTCAAATATGCAAGTATGTGCCACTGTCTGCTAGAGAAAAGAAGGAAGCAGAGTCTGGAAAGAAAGAGAACAAAAGCAAAGAATGCAGTAAGTCAGGACTTCCAAGATGAGTAAATAGTTAGCCATTCTTTTATACTTGCTGCTGTCTCCATGCACCTCAAAGGTACTTGGCTGGTTTATAACTACTGCTGCATAGATACCTTTCAGGCTGGAGTGTAATTTGCTGACACTCAGGACTAAGTAGAACCACATCAGTGTAAGTAGATCAGTTCTAGGTAGCCGAGGCAGTCTAGAGAAAACACCTATCAGAGAATTTAAAATGTAAAAATCTTAGGTCACTCACAATTAACATTTTACCTTATTTCATATCCTTTACCTTAACTGACTGGCCCTGCCTGACAGGCAGGTTTACAAACCAAGAGATTCAGGTTATATACTTCGGACCCATTTCTTCTTGCTTTTCCATAAAATGCTTCTAGACAGTTCATAGAAGTGATGGCAAGTTCAATGCCAACACCACCAGTGCGTTACAAGTTAAATGGTTACAATATAAGTTATCTAAAGTGATACTCTAGGTATCCAGGCTTCTGTTTATTCAACTCTGAGGTAAATCTGTGAGAGCGAATGACAATTTTCATTCTACTTTTGCTGAAATTTTAGAGAACTGAGCTCTCCTGCACACTAAAAGCACTGATTTTTGTGGGGAAACAAGCAAGAGAAAGTGAGAAGACAAAGTAATGCATTTCTGTGCCACCAAGGAGTAAAGTATTGTGCTTTTATTGATCCGATCCCTGCACCTGTTCTGATCTGAGGGTTTTAGCAGTGACTGAAAACCAAATAGGAACGCTAAATACAATAGTCCAGGAATTACATGTGTGATTCAGGATTAGAACTCCAAAAGCCCTTTTCTAAAGCCCTGGCACCTATTCTTTAGAGAAGCATAAAAACAGAAGCAGTATTCCTTTTTGCTGCATAAAATTGAAATCCAGCAAAACCACTGATATTTTTAGAGTGCACATTTGAAGCCTTGAAGAGACTGAAGACTGCCTGAAAGATAAGTTTGCTTAGAAAAGTCCTGCAGGGATCTATGAGTGCTCTAGATCATGTTCCCATTGAAAAGTTTTAGCACAGTACTGGTTCAACTGAAGAAATGCAGACAGTATCATACAAAAAAAAAAAAAAATTCCCACCCTTTTTTCTTTATCACGGGAGTTTCCCGTGCCCTGAACAAATCCAGGGCTGTTTTTTGCCTTCCAGTTTCTCCCTTCCTCCCTCCCGCAGCTTCCTACCAGCTGAGATTCTGCAGCTGCAGCAACAACAGTCCATCTGTGACAGTGCAACCACCTCGGCAAGATGACTCCTACCATTTCACTGGCTTCCTTATGCTTTAACAGAGGTAGCAAAGTCTGAAGGGGCTTCACCCCTCTTCTATTTTTTTTATATTGAAAAGATACTGATGAATATTCATTACTCATCCTCTACCAAAGGCATGAATTTTATTTAAAGGACTGGAAGGGAATCGCAAATTAGGCTAATACAACGGGAGATTTTGACACACTTCTCTGGTCTTGAAATAGAGCTAAGGAGTAAGATTTTTGCGGAAAAGTGGTTTGATGACAGTAACATAAAAACTCTGACCAAAGCCGCCCTGCTCCACTGTGACTCCGCTGCCTGGTGCAACACCATTGCCAGAGTGCCACACTGTAACTCAAGGGTTTCTTGCGCCACCGGGGCACTCGCTCACCGATGCGGGTCTCCTGCCCACATTTTCAAGTCCTGCACCTGGCAGGCCACATCCTGAGCCAAGGCTTACCAAAACCCGGCCCATTCATGCCAGCCTACAAACGCCATGCACAAGTGGTTCCACGCTCTCCCAGCCAGCGCCGCTGCCGGGACACCTCGCAGCCAGTCCCCTGCTTCCCGAAGCCAATCAGAGCACTGCTATCCGGGGTTTCTTTTGGGACACCACAAAAGAACTCGCATTTCAATACTCATCACCTAGAGGATAAGCTTCCAGGTCAAGGAGCTTTTAAAAAAACGCAGGCATATAAACAAGATCACCTTTTTTCTGCTTTGGAAAAGTGAAGGGGCAAACAAACAAACCCTTTCGCACCTTCCCGGTAGAGAGCAATCCCCAGGCTGACCGAGGGATAGCGACTCGCCCGTCGAGGCTGCGGCCCAGGCAGGCTGGGGGTCTCACCGCGGCCGGGCGAGAGCCACAGAACAGTCAGGGTTGGAAGGGACCTCTGGAGACATCCAGTCCAACCCCCCTGCCAAGGCAGGGTCACCTAGAGCAGGTTACACAGGAAGGCATTCAGGTGGGTTTTGAATGTTTCCAGACAGAGACTCCACGAGCTCCCTGGGCAGCCTTCTCCAGTGCTCCGTAACCCTCAACGTAAAGAAGTTCTTCCTCTTGTTGGAAGAAGAGGAAGAACCTCTTGCTTTTAGTTTACGGCCACTGCTCCTCGCCCTGTCACTGGGTAACACTGAAGAGTCTGGCACCGTCTTTTTTTACATCAACCTCTGAGATATTTACGTACATTTATAAGATCCCTTCTGTTCTCTTTTCACTAGACTAAAAAGGCTCAGCTCCCGCAGTCTCTCTTCATAATAGAGATGCTCCAAACCCCTAATCATCTTTGTTACCCTCTGCGTGACCCTCTAAAAAAAGACAAGGAGCTTCTTTCTCGTACTGAGGAGCCCAGAACTGGACACGACTCGCAAGTATGAGTCGGCTCCGGGGAGAGGAGCGGCAGCGGGCGCACACACACACAGAGCACAGCCCCGCACCGACACCGTAGAGACAGACAGACAGACAGACAGCCGGACGGACGTGCGCACACGCACGCAGCCCCGCAGACAGCCGCACACGTGCGCGCACTCACGCCCGCTCCCGGGGAAGCGCCGGCTCCGCCGCCCCGCTCCCACCCCCCGCCGCAACACCCTCCCGGCTGCAGGAGGAGGGGGTGGACGGGTACCGGGGGTCCCAGCTCCCTCCCTCACTCACTTTCGTCCTGCCGTTGATTTTGTAGTTTCCCAGCTTTCCGTTGCAGTGCCGGATGAGATCGTCCATGCTGTTCATGAGGAGCCGGATAGTCTGGCAGCCTGGCTCCTTGCCCTCCACCCAGGTGATCTTGTCGCCGCGGATGTCCTTGGAGGAGTCGCTCTTCTGGCTGACGAGCTGCCCGTCGGTGAAGCGGCCAGTGTGGTGGAGGGCCCGCACCTCCTCGGCCACGAGCCCGCCCAGCTCCTTGCCGAGGAAGTCGTCCACCACGCAGATGCCGTGCTTGTTCATGCAGGGCACGATGTACTCCAGCGCCAGCCGCTGCGGCACCAGCGACTTGGTCTGCCCGTTGGGGCGCAGCGCGGCCCCACCGGGCCCCG
>VZRF01003734.1:0-70238 GCA_013396875.1 Vireo altiloquus | reverse complement strand
GGCCGGGGCCGGCCGCGTCCTCCGCGCCGCTGCGTGAGGGGCTGAGAGGCGCTGTCACAGCCGTGGGGCCCGGCGCTGGGCGCACGGACAGGCCTCGGGGCCGGGCCGGGGCGGTCGCACCGCTCCCGTGGGGATGGCGCCCTTCCCCCCTCCGACAAGTGCGGCCTTCCCGGCAGGGATAATGGGGAAATTGCTGGGGGTGTCACCGGTCTGGGCTGCCGGGGCTCCCCCGTCGTGGCTGGGCAGGTCGCTAATCCGTGGGTGCCCGTGATCCCAGTAGAGAGCTGCCCCGCTGCCCCTCCAGGGTGTGGGCCTGTCGCAGGTGAGGCGGCACCGAGGAGCGGCGGGGGGGGGNGGGTGAGATGGAAGCTGGGCACTGTGGCTTGAATGACAGGCAGGGTGGCGGCGGCGGCACCCGGCCTCAGCGGAGAGCCAGGTTTTGTCACTCCCGTAGGCCCCGAAATATTCCCGCCGGGTAGCTGATAGAGCGGGAGAGACATGTGCTGTCTCCTTCATAAATAACACATGGCTTGTGTCCCACCTAACTCGGTGGTAGTGAAGGCTGGAGCTAGGCTGGTTAGAAAAAGAAAAAGCAAAAAGCAGGAAGAAGGAGCCAGTTGATGTAGCTGCCAAAACAAGGAGAGGCCAGGAGTTGTGGCCTGTGCTGTGATGAACGTGGCAAGGTCCCTGACAGGAAAAAGGAAGCTCGTTTGGCAGAGCAGTGCTGGTGGAGGGACAAAGGTCTCCGCTCAGTCACGTCGGTTGTCAGAAGCCATAGGGGGACCTGGACTCCTCTGAGGTGATGTTTAAGCTTCGATTGATCCGATTAACCGTGGCTTTGCTTGTTTGTGGTATAGTTTAGGAAAGTAGAGTGTATTCTGCTGTTTGCTGCAGTACTGCTCAACACGGTGATGGGTGCTTCAGGGCCACGTGGTGGGGCGGAGCAAGGATTCCTCCTGGGCTGGGTGTTCTCCCTCCCATCTTCTCAGAGAACCATTTGGTGAACAGACAGCAAGTCTCCGTTCCATGGGCTGGGCTGGTGAGACACAATGCATACAGTTGGTCTGCACTGCCTGTAAGTTAAGCAAATCCATTCTAAAGCCCAAGAAGTGTAAAATATGTGAGCCAATATATAGATCTTGAGGTAGAAAGGTGAATCCTATGGCTGGTAACCCAGAGGCTGCCACAGGATTTCACGTGAGTTTGAATAAATGACTTGTTCTCTGCCACTGTAGAAGAGGAATACTAATACTTTTGCTTCTCACAGGCTTTTGTGAGGCTTAAGACTGTAATACACTTGTATTGTAGTGAGATGAGTTTATATATGCAATTAAAAGGGTTTTGTTCTTATCATCTCTCCTATAGAACTGGATTTAACATCGATTGGCATAGTTATAGGACTTGGAGGAATGTTAGGCACTGAGTGTACTATATGAAGGATGTAGGAGAAACAAAATGTGCCAAGGCTACAAGTGCCTGTGGTACATACATGAAAAATGAGAAGGAAAACCAGGGTGAATTATTAGAAAGGCAAAAGGAGTACTGAGGGGACAAGGTCATGAAAGCCCAGTGGATAAAATTTCAAGGTGAATATGACCAGCGAGCTCCAAGGGTGAATTAAAAACAACAACAACCACCAAAAAAAAAAAAAAAAAAGGTGGCAAATGAACTGGAAGAGATGGAAACTAAAAACAAAGTTCCAGATCAGTAATTTCTTTGTAGTAAGGGCAGAAGGAAGTGGATTAAAAACAAGTTTTAAGTCCAGAGCATTAAGTGGACAGGATTTTAATGTAGGTTTAATGAGAGTTTTTCCTTCAACTATAGGTATATGAGGTATGTCAAAAATACTAGGCTTAGGCATTCCTCTACTTTGCTTTAAGATGAGATTAATTCAGCTGATTTCCTTGGACTTCCAGCATTGTTAAACTGGGCAAAATGAAAAGAGAGTCAAGGCTGTTATTTTCAAAAAATTGAGAAATGCAAACAATGACGTTCTGCCAGATAGAAACTGAAGAGTTAAAGATCTTTTGCATTTGTTGTGTACTCCTTCAGCAAACATGATGGAGATGAAAGTCACAGACTTGAAACTCAATCACCCAACCGTGAAATGACTAAGAAAAGGACTAAGGCACAAGTATGGTGCCTGGCTAAAATCTAATGATAGTTATTAATTTACAGGCTAATTTGGCTTCAAAAGTCTTTTGTTCTTTACCTCTTTTCCATATGTCTTTTGGGATGCAATTAAAGGTCTTAGTTTTCACATTTGCTAATGCGCAAAGTTACTTCAGGTTATCTTGACATCATATTGTTTCACAGCATGGTCAACAACTACCAGGTTCAACAAAATCCATCTTAGAGTGTATGAAGCACTTGCCTTATTTTATTGATACAGCACTACGCCAGTGTCACAAAACACAAAACACTTCCTTAATGAAGGTTGTTTTACAGTGACAAAGCTGTGTTGGGGAGCAGTGGTGATAAGGAAACTCAGGAAGACAATGAGTATTTATATTACAATAGTGTCTGCAACATGCTAGAAATGTTTTCCAAGCATGTAAGACCCTATTCATTGCCAAAGACAGTGTAAGGACAAAGCACAGCAAAAAGCAACATATGGTATACAAAGTAAAATGACCAACATGGTGGTTGCCAGAACAGAAGAGGAAGGGACTTCCTTCTCTTTCTTTTCAGCTGGGTACTCTTCACTTGCTCCCTAAAGTGGCCTTTCCAAGATAGCTAATTTCTTGTCTGTATCAGTGGATGTTGGAAAAGGTCTTTACTGGTGACTATATAATACTGCTTTGCAGAGAATGCAGTGAAAAGTCTTTAAGATTAAATACCAGTCATAATGAGGATGTTGTGGGATAAACTCAGTGCAAGGTCATAGTTTTTTATCACCACTTAGATACGGATCTGATATGTTTATTAGAAAGGGAAAAAAGAAAAGGTTGATCAATGAATAACTTTTCTGTTTTTATTAAGTAGTAATAATAGCTGCATTTATACCATGCTTTAGCTAGCTTTCATACTGCAGTGCTGAGATTATATAAGCAACCAAAAAAGAGTCTTTGAAGCCCAGGGAGAAGGAGAATGCAGAGTAACAAGATTATAGAAGGTTACAAAGTCAGTTTAGAAATAAAGTTTGATTGAAAAGTAATCTCATTTTGAGATAGTTTTGCTGTGAATGGGAAAAAAAGTGCTCGGGCTCCAGGCTAAGTTTTTCATTGGTGCCAGAAGGCCTCTTAGAAGCTACATGTGCTCCTGAGGTGGGTGGTAGTGTAAGGCGTCAGTGAGACAGATGCATGTCCACAACAGTGTCATAAATAAAAGTCAGAACTTGGGGGCTTGTAGCATTTGCTCTCTTCCACCCAGACCACTCCACCATGTTCTTCAGCCTGACTGCTGCTATTCCGCTTAGACCATTATTCACTGGTCTCTGCAGTGCCATTTTTCAACCTTGCTTTTCATACTAGCAAGTGAACTGTAACAGGTTTGCAGCTTTTCCAAATTAAAGGAGAGAACTGTTTGTCTGAGTTGGATTCTCTGTTAAAGTCACTTCCTTTCTAATCAGGACAAAGTGTACAAAGTACATCCACAAGGCTATGCAAGTGCTCCTTTGTTGAATGCATGCTCTTTTCCTGAGGTACTCAAAGGGTTAGCATGGTTTATTCATCTCCCAGATAGCTCCTGTGGCCCCTGTTTCTGCAAAGCAAGGAAAGGGTCACCCAACAGAGGTGATCTGGAAGGTGTGGGGTTATTGCCTGACAGGACTAGTGCTGACCATTACAGAGGAGCACATGAACAAACACAGAGTCCCCTCAAATCACTTGGGCAGCATAACTGAAGGGGTCTCAGAAATTTTCAAGATGCAGGCTTTGATATGCCAAGAACTTGTTATTTTCCACTGTATGGAGTGGCAAAGGGCTCTTGGAACAACAGAGAATTTGGCTCAGAGCCCTGAAAATAATCTGCAGTGCCCTGTACCATCTCCCATCCTGCTTAGTTCTTGTTGATGCCATTGTAGAATTTCCCTAAAAGTTTTTGCTGAAATTAAAGTAATAGAGTAAGTTGGTTATCACAGAATATCATAATTGTCTAACGTTTAAAAGAAAAAACCTTTCATTATAATCTGAGTTTATAAATGTTGAACTAAATTATAAGGAGTATTCTCAATTACTCTATGTAAACTTGTGTTTAATACTGCCTTTAATATTATGAGATTCCTCCAGGCTGTTTAACTAAAATTGGTTTTGCTGTCCCTGAATCTGTATGAAATTATATGCATTTTCATATCTGGGAATATAGCCTATTTTTATTACACCAAAAATATGGTTAGGGTTGATCCAGAGAGATTTATACATATTAAAATTTTTGTCTACTGTAATAATTTTATTCATGTTTAAGGAAAATTAATTATGCTAGTGAAGTACAAAACAATGGGGTTTTTTTTCTTTTTAGCTGAAAATTCTGCTTCCAGATGTCTCTATCTGTAAAACTATGGAAATGCAGTATATTTTAGAAAATGCTCATTCCAGTTTTGTCCTCATTTTAAACTTTGTACCATGAAAAGTTCAGAAGCTTTTTTTCACATTGTTTGTGAGATTTCTCCAGAGGGAGTATTTCTGGCTCTGGTTAGAAAAGAACTCCCTGTCTTGCAAAAGATTGACAATTATGTACATTTTTGGCTTCTAACTTAAGCAAGCCAGCAGGCCCTCAGGGTGCCAAAAGTCCAGTTATGAACAGAAAGTTACTTTCAAAGAACACTTTTTAAACCCATTTGAAATTCATGCACTGATACAGCAATAAGCACATTTTGGGGCAAAAAAAGAGAGAGATTCCTGTTTTATCTGTATGTAGGTCAAATTTATCTGAACTGCTCCAGAAACTTTTCTTGATTTTGGTGCAGACAAGTCTTCCAGAGTGAGAACAGGTGACTCCGGAATAAAGTCCAGCGCTTCATAGCGCCACAATCACAAAAAGACCTTTTCATTCTGCATCTGATATGTGCTTCCTGCCCCTCTGTCATCATGATTCAGCACGGTGACATGCTGAAAGATCATTAAGGTGGAAACAATGCCGTGCAGTGTTAGGATGATGTGACCTGCCATGATTATTTTGTGTGTACCTGATTTATTGCACATCATATTTTCTCTTTCCTCATCTTTCAGCTGCCAGGCACGTAGTTCTTACTTCTGCCAGTGCCTGGTCTTGTATTTGGAAAAGGGAACAGGGATGCCTTGGGGTGTAGACAAGGACAGTTTGCCCTCTGCCCCTTGGTTTGGGAAGCTTGAGAATACCTCAGCTCATGCCTTGCAATATATCGTGCTATTTAATGAGTTACAAAGTCTCCACTTTTTTCTTTTTTTTTTTTTTTATTACCTAGAAACAGTTACCCAGCACTCAAGAGAGGAACTCAAGAAGTGTTCCTGAAACCATGAAGATATATTTGTTAAATAACTGGACATTTTATCTTTGGGTTGAAGATGCAGTTTCTTTTCCTTTTCTCCAGATGACGAGTACTATTTCTGATATCCCTAAACTCTTTTTCTTATGGAGGCAGTTGTACAAATAGGGGAGAGTCCAAGGAAACAGCGGGCTTAAAACATTTACTGCTATGAAAGGAGAGACCTGTCTCAGTAATTTAAGAGAGGAAGGAAAAGATAATAGTGAGTGAGGTTTTCAGCTGATAAGACTGACTAGGTGATATTCCTCAATAACACTGGGTGTTTTGATTTTTGTTCTTTCTTTTTTTGATGAGGCAATTTCTTGAGAAGAATGGGGACAGGCTTCAGTTTTGTTTGTTTTTCGAATGAACAATGGTGTCCTCCCTCTTTTCTTGAACAATGGGGATAAAATATTATAGCTTATGTTTTGTTAAAACTATCAAGATAGCACATCTATCCTGAAGAGCTCACCTTTGCCAGGGCTGGCTACAGACACACACACACACAAGCACTGTGAGCCTGAACTCCAAAGAGTCACTGCAATCAAGATGGGCTCATACTGTGTCTTCTGACACTACCCATTCCTCCTTCTGCCAGGACAGTGCCTGTGTTCCCATGCTCCCCTCTGATGCATAATACAATGCAATGTCCCATTGCTCTCCTGCCATTGCACCCTTCAGTGTCTACCCCAAGGGTTTTGTGATGTCTATTCTTGCATTTCCATTCTCTCCAAAGACACAGGACTTTACGCTGTGCCCTTCTGTTGGCCTTCAGTGCTCCTCTTGTGCCCTTCTTCAACGCTTTCTTCAGTTGCAGTTCATTTAAGACATGGTGTTGAGTTGCTGCTACCAGACGGGGTGGTTCTGCTCCCTCCAGAGCCTTTCTCTTTGGCATCACTCTTGTCAAGCTCTTTGGTGAGTCAATTCAAGACAAGAGTTTTCTGTTGGATTAACAAATTGGATCAGCTTACCAAGTGGTTTGATGTGGTATAAGAGAGGGTGTGGACCAGCAGGGCCAGGAGTTGGGGAGGGAAAAGCAGGACCACCCAAGTCAGAATAGTAAGCTGACTCAGTCATGACATGTAACTTCACTCTTATTTACTTCACATTATGTAACTTGACCCATTTCTACTTTCTCTCTGACCGAAGAGAAGCTTTTCATTTTAAAACTCTATTGAGGGAATCAGCGGATGCAAAGTGCAGGATATTCTGTACCAAGACAGGATAATGGCTAGTGTCACCTGATACTGCTAAGGATGCAAGGAGAGGTGTTTCAGGCTATCGATGATGCAAACAGCATGCCAGGGGCTCAGATTTTGCAAGGTTTTGTTTGTTTCTTTGTTTTTTCTTTTCAGGTTTTAGTAGTTAAAAGGTTCTGGCTATTGATGATAGTAGTTCTTGATATTTTAGAACTGACTAAATATGGTATTAAAACGTGTGATATTGATGCACACTCATTATGATAGTGTTCTCTGTCTTCTTATTCTTCCTATGTTAACAAGCATAACCCTCTGTGCAAATACTCTTTGACTAATACCAGAGCAAGGTATTTCATTGTGTTTTAAAGCATGTCCCAAGCAACTTATACCAAGGACAGATATTTACTAAGCCAGGAATGCTAGTAATGATATACAATATCATTTAAATATACAATAATTTAAATTCCCATATTATGAAAATTTGTGTCTCCTCTTTGCATGATCTATACTGACACTATTCATTTTATCTCTTTCAATGGGCATTCAGATGGCACAACTCTGTTCATTAATCCACTGGAACATAATGTTGGAATTGTACATCGGAGAGCTTTTACAAAGCAGTACCAAAATATTAAGTCCTGGAAAATTAGGCTTACAAGAATTTTGTGCAAGCACACAGCTGAATTTGTATTATTAACATCCTTGTTTTGTGTTCAGAGTATGTGCTACAGAGCTGCAATTAGTGCTGGGTTGTGTCTGAGTCTTGCTATCATTCTGCATCAGTTTTTCACTGTTAGAGTCACCTGAACCTGTTCCTTGCTCACCCAGTTAGCTAATTCATGACCTAGAGAAAAGGTGGCATTTATTGGTACTAGAAGAACTAGCCTTTCATTTTTATGCAGGAGCAAAAAACAGGTCAACAACAATTTGCTGCTTGTTCATCTACTTACAGTGCAATGGAAGATGATTACGCTTATCTTGTCAGGAGGTGGATTTGACTTTTTTTTTTCCTTTCCTGTTGCATTAGGTTTATATTTTCTCCCTGTAATTATTAACTCTTTTTTGTTGTTGTTTTGGGTGTGTTTTGTTATTTGTTAATTTGTTCATTTTGGGGTGTGTGTATGTGTGTGTCCTCAGATTGTTGGTAATGCTGGGACCATGTTCAGGAGTTTTCTTTAAAAAGCAGATTCCTAAAAAGAATTTCTCAGATTAGAGCTTCCTCACTGTGTGATTGACTTCTAACTGGAGGGGATAGGCAGACAATAGATGAAGACTCTGTCCTCACCTATTTACCAAATTGTTCAAATGGTTGTTGAAATTTGTGTGGGAGGCAACACTCCTCCCTTTATGCAGACACATCCTCCAATAAAAGCCATGTGTTGTGGGCAAAAGTAATCAAGGGCTTGCTGCCTTTTTCATTTTTTTTAACAAACAGCAGCTTATCAGTTTGAGATGCTGGACATGGCTAGCTCATATACACACACAGACTCATGTTTGTGGATATGCCCATCCTGTGAACCCAGCCTGACTCCTACCTTATTTTAGCTACAGCAACTATTTCTCCACTATTTTAAAGCATATTCTCTATTTATCTTGTGACATGAGTAAAAGAAATGATGAATCATATTTTCGTGGAGCAACATGCAGCAGCGCATTTGTTAATAGAACCTTGGTTTTGATTTAAAAATATCAGCATTAATCTTTTAAGGAAAAAAACACAGCACAAAGCTGAAAACAGTTTAGTTTTCCCTCTCTGTTATCTTAAGATAGCACTGAATCACAGATTTACGACAAAAATCAATTGAGAATATGAGTTCATGCTAGAGAATCTGCCCTAAGCATGCCAGGAATAAAACTTTTCAGAAGTTCATAAATGCCAATGTGTAACATTGAACACATGCCTGGTGGACTACATACTGTACTGCAGAGTTTTAGTGATTGTTAGATGCTGGGCAAAGCTCTGAAGAAAGGTGCGAGCTTGTTTCCCTTTGTAAGCCTTCAGAGCAGCTAAATGGGAGCTCTTCCAGAAAATTCTCTGGAAACTTTCATCTAGCCTCAGTGCTCTATAAATAGAGGAGGTCTTCATCCCTGAGGAGGTTTTGCAATGTCGTTGTGTGGGGGAGTGCTGAGCTCCAATGGAGGCAGAGGAAACAGAGTTGTGGAGCAGTGTGGTTGGACCAGGAAGGAGAACAGGATCTCCTTCATTGTGAGATGAGGTGTGAGGACAGGTTGAGAGGAGGATAATTAGGATGTAAGGCTCTTCCCAAAAATGCATGTGCAGGGAGACATTCCCTTAGATGCTACACAGAAAGTACTGCCAGCAATGTGGAAAATGCAGGCCCAGTGACCGTCAGCTGCAAATGACAAAAAAAGATACCTGCCTCAATCAGTCAGGAAACGCTCCTGAAGAGGGGATCTTTCCCTCTCCACAACAAATGGAGAAATGATTTCACTGGGACCAGTGAAAACAGCAATACGTGCTGTAAGAAATGCTGTAGGAATTACTCAATTGCTCTGATGGACTGTCATGAGTGTGATAATCTGTGACAGAGTAATCACAAACATAACTCTGGACTAAGTCCCAAGAGCAAAACACTTGGAATTTTGTTTCTAAAAATAATGTAAATATAGAAGAAAACCAGGTGACTGTTACAGAAGCTAGGAGAATCTGTCCTAGCACTCTCCCTTTTCATTAATGTAGGTTCCTTGATTGTGATGGCAGATTAAAAAGCATTGTCTTCCAAAATTTAGCTAGAGTGTATTTTCCAAGATTCAGCTACAGTTTAAATATGGGGGGAAAAACGTGTTTGGGTAAAGTTTTGTGTATTATTTTCAAAAGAAATAACTTTAAGAAATGGGATTGAAAAAGGAAAATCTCACTCTTGACTTCTGATAGCTCAGCATCATGGCAATATCAAAGTCTTGTATACTATACACTTAAAAGAGGCATACTCCATTACTTGTTTGATTACTTTTAGGGGGAAAAATCTGAAAATATAAAAAAGAGGCTTTATTTTGGCTAAGCTCAGTAATTTGGAGTGAACAAGGAGGATTTTGGAGACAATATTCTGTCTACAGAAGAAAAATGAAAGCAAACTATTTTCCTGCTGACAGACTGCATATTGAACACTGGTCTATAGATAAGTTATTGTTTGATCTCAAAGACCTTTGATATGCAGTCTTTAAATGTTTTTCATTCTGCCAGCAGAGTTTCAGAGTTAAGAGAAATCTTTATTTTGTTGATGTAAAAACAATATGGAAGCAATAATGATAATATAGGAACACTGAGCCATTGCCTTACAAGGCTATCATTCCTCTGAGTACCTGAAAGTGTCATCCAGCTACAATTTCTTTAAAGGTGAGAGAGATGAGTTTTCTGTACCAGAACAGTACTTACTTCTTTCGGTGTGCTGAGGTTTTATGGTAGAATTTTAAGATCAGGCCTTAGACGGGCTAGAATATATGATACAATGTGCTAATTGTAAGGTAAACTACAAGAAAAAAATCATCACAAAACCAAAACTGATGACAAATCACTTGGTTATGCTTGGCTTCTAAGTAATCAGGACAAAATGTACAAATGGGAGGGGATTTCTAAGAGTGTCATACATTAGCTCCCAAAAACTTCCCTTTGCTTTTTTATTCCAGTGAGGAAAATCATCCTCATGTATCCTAGCCTGCTGCAGCTGAATTGTCTACTGCAATCTCAAAGGCCACAATGGAAAGTTTCTTCATGTAAACAAGCCTGTTCACACACACAAGAGTCACTCCAAAGTTGGTGTAATCCCTCTGAGCAGCTTCTCAGACACCCTAAGGCTGTACTCTTGAAGTCATGCACACATAGCTGAGATGTGTACAGTGGTTTTAAGAATATTTTGTTAACATTTTGCTAAGTACTGAAATACATTGTTCATAACTTGGTCTGGCTGCATGCTGTGTTGCTGAGAAGGAAGGGAGGGTGGTTTTCAAGTGGTTTATTGACTATTAAACTCATAGCTAGAATAAAAGCAGCAGCAAATAACCTGATCTATGTGTTACAACAGTGCAGAGGCTCACCTTCTCCCTCCTTGCATCGTATTTCCTATCTAGGTCACTGTGCAGTGCAAAGCTGTTGATTTACCAGGTGATGTTTCCACACATTGCCCCAGACATGGTGATAACAGGCAGGTTTTCAGACTGTTTATGCAAATCACTAGTGTCTTGAGCCTACTCCTGGCACAAATTTAACCTTCCTCCTTGCTGGTTTGGTGCCTGGTATGGCTTACCTAGCCTTACGGATGGCACTGGCTATACTGACGTCTAAACAACTTTGTAGATAAAGCCATCTTGCTGTCAGCCTGTTAAACATAAATTCCATCACTACCGTGCAACTGCTGTGTAATTAAATGCTCTGCTAGGCATACTCTGGCTTAACGAGTTTTATGAGTCATGGTGGCAAAGAGAAAGCAGAGTCCCCAAAAACAAGAATGGGCACAAACACCATCTTGATAATTATCTTATTTAGAGAGTAAGGTTCTTGCTTGTACAGAGAAGTCAACACCAGGTCTCCAGAATCCCACACTGATGCCTGCTAAGGTACCCAGAGAAAGTGATTTTGCAGTTCTGAGTTACATAAAACAGTAGTAGAGGCGCTTGCAAGAAAGTGGTTTGTTTGCGGCATCTTGGTTTGAGAGTGCTTGAGAAGGAAGGAAGGAAGAGGTGAGAACTTGCAAATTCTGTGCTCTCATAAGCTCAACCCCAAACCCATCTACACCACACGACATGTATTGCATGTAAGTGGAGAGCATTTCTAGGCCCCAGTATTCAAGACTGGAGCATTTAAAGCATCACCAAAACCATTTCTCACTAGCTGCAAGCAACTAGTGCCACGAAAACTGCTGGTGTGAGAAGGCAGCTCAGCAGCATCCCACTCTTGTCTGCTGAGGCAGAGGGAATGCACCCTGCATGGCCAGGACCATCTACATCCCCAGCTTTCACATCCTGTTTTTCCAGGAGGGAGGGACTGTGCCCCTGGCAGTCCTTGTCTGGAACATGGAACCTACATGGAGTCTTTTCCATGACTGCCAGTGGGGGATAAAGAGGCAGGCAAGGGGCATGTAGGGATGAAAAATTGTTGGGCACATCTGGAGTTCCTCTGACCAGACTCACCCTCTTGGTGTGGCTTGCACTGAACACAAGCCAAAGTCAGCTCCTGGGTGCATGGGGCGGACCAGCACAGAGGTGCATAAGTGTGTCTGTAAAACTCCAGGTCTGTCAGCTGAGGAGGTTACCACTCACCCAGCACTCAGGCACACACACCCCCCACCAGCTTTCCTTGACCTATTTACTAGCATTGAGCTAGATACAGGCAAACCTTGTGTTTCAGCTGCCTGAGCTAGCACGGCTTGCTTTGGTTCCAGAGGACCAGGGGAAGCATGTTCAAGCATTTTTGCTGACAAACCTGGGAGAGTAGTGGTGGTTAGGAGGAGAAATGGTAACAGCCAGGGTGGGGTTGAACTGGGGTACTGACACTTCAACAGCTGGAAGAAGTCTTGAGTCTCCAGCCTGGTTGGGTCTGTATAGCTGCTTACAGGCTGTGGCTGCAGACAGGCTATGACTGCACAAGCAAGGCTTTGAGTAGAGGTGTTCCCTCCCCTCCTCTTCCCATGCTGCTCCAGGGGGGTGCTGCAGCTGCCCCAGCAGCCTGCCTGTCCCTCCCGTGGCTGCCCTGGTCTCTCCTGGGACTGAGCACGGTGTGCTCATACAGGGACTGCTCATCCTGAGCCAGCTCATGTCCAGTGCTTGCAGCAGCACACAGCACAAATGACAGGGCTCTGTGCTGTTCTCCAGATGGGACAACAATCAGCCTCTGCTGCAGCCCTTCTACTTACCTTGTCCTTTCACCTTAAGCTCTTCATCTATCTGGGTCCTGGTGCAAATGCTGAACTAAACCCTTAATACCCCTGAGCAGGGATGGAGGGTTAAATCAGATGAAAGATTAGAGTATCTTAGCAGGATATATGCTTAACTACGGGTCCTGGGTCTGTAACTAAAGTCTAAAATGCCCCCAGGCACCTGGCTACACCCCTGGTAGTACCAAGACTTGCTAGGCAGCTGCCTGTGTGAGCTGCTGGTTCCTGTTGATCGTCAGTTCTGTTGCTCTCTCTTCAAGGCCAGGAACACCAACCTCATTTGGTGGGCATCCTAACCCATTGGCAAGAGAAGGTGGCACATGAAATACTTTGCAAAACCCTGCAAAACCCTGGGGCAGATGTCTGACCTGCAGAGTGGGATTCACAACAGCCTGTTCCTCCAGACAGTTTCTTGCTTCTCCCCTTTTCAGTCCTCCAGGCACTTTTTGAGGTAGCCACCAAAGCACATGCTTGAGGTGCTGGCAGGAGAGAGAGCCCTGTGCAAGCAAGAAACATGGTCTGTATATGAGAACCATGGGAGGTCTGGCATATAGCACCTTCAGTTTGTACATCCCAGAAAAAAAGAAAAAACAGTAAATAAAGCTGTCTGCTTGTTTTGGCTCAGGTGATCGGAGAGTGAAACTAGGTAGTGTGAATTAGTATAATTTAATTTTCATCACTGTCTTTTATAAGCTGTAAAGTTCCACATCTCGTATGACTTACAATCTTTATGGGCTTCATTTCTTCATTTCTCCTTTTAGACCTTGATATATCCATGCTCTTTTTAGTCTCCCAGACTATTTTTGGATAATATCTGTAATCTATATCTATAATCTAGATTTTGGATAATATCTATATCTGTAATATATAGTCTTTTTTTTCGCCAGCCTGGTTGCCCAAACTGTGCCAAACTCTCCTTCTCTTATACCTTGATTGCTGTCACATCATTTCTCTGGTTGTGAGACGTACATTCATTGACCCTGCAGCTGCATACACATTCACAGGACTGCTGCAAATTTGTTTTCTTTGCTTGCTGTTTTGTCACCCCTTTTCACTGACCTCTTTACCTCCTCAGTAAGAGAAGAATTCAACCCAATTTATACAAGTCCTTTTATATTGTGGCTGATGGTATTTCTCTGTACATGCAGATGGGCTTCTTTGCATGTGCATAATGGGTGGAACGACTTTGCTGCACCCCAGGTTGCCACAGGAAGGAGCACACTCCTTGGGCCTCACTGCAAACGAGCTGCAGGCCATTGAATCACTGGCAATGGCCGTTTGCTTCCAGCACCACCTTTCCTGGTGTCCCAAGGCTCCATTGCTGTCGCATCAAGGATATGCCTTACTCCTGTGATGGGCAGGAGAGTGAGAAGCCCTGAGGAAAGACAGCTATGGGGTGCCAGAATAGCCCTGACACCCCCAGAGCAAATTGCTCCCACCCACAGTCTAATTGCTGTGAGCTCCAAGTTGCCTCAAGAAACAGGTTGTCAAGGGGAGGCTTTAGGACAAAGGGCCTGTTTTTCATTATTGTAACCCACAATGGGCCACTCAGGAGCAGATTCAGGTACCCCAAATCCCCTTCTTCCCTTTTAGATCCTTTGTCCTTCATCAGCTTTCCCTTGTCTGCTGAGATGTGTTAGTTATCTCTGGGGCTTATTTTAAGGAACATTATGGTACTGATGTGGCGTTTTCCTAAGGTGTATGCCATACAGGTGCAAATATTGTAGAGCTGCTCTCTACAAGCACAGATTGAGTCTCACCGATTTTAAACCATCAAACACACCCGTTGATCTTTGCTTTAAGAACCTTCTGAGCCTATATCCATTCTTTCCAGGAAAAAATACGAGGTGAAATCCTGCCTTCAAGGAGATGCTCCATATTTCCCCATACTTAGATTTTTACCCCCGCAACATTGTTCTCTTTATCATGCTCCCTTTCACTTTCAGGAGATGCCTCAGGGAACACCTGCTTCCCAGAAGTTCCCTAGACTATCTGCAGTCAAACTGGCATTGGCAAGTCTGCAAGTGTCCCACTGCCCCTTGGGCTGGCCAGGCAGTGATACTGCACTTCTAAATGGGGATGACATTATCTGATATAATATCCTGCTCAATTTCTTTGCATGCTGCAAACAAGATTAACTTGGATCAAATAAATGAAAATAGACATATATAAGCTATAAGTTCATGCAGATGTTTATACAGAGTGCTTAGGAAATAAATATCCCAATCCTGATAAAAATAACAGAAGAAAATATTCTAGATTATTTTGGTGATCTTTGTTCTCTTACTGTCACATAGAATTTGCCTTCCAGGCTATTGTAGGGCATCAATTTATTTTGTTTTAAGATAGTAATTTCCTTCTTCCCCAACCGTATTCAAATACTTGCATTATACAAAATAAAATAGTTTAAACATTTTAGCTTGTCTGTGCTAGAAAAGGGTACTGTTACGACAATGCAGAAGTAATCATTCACACCTACTGTGCAGACAGCATAAACACATTTCATAATAGAACAGTAATTTCCAAAAAAACTGGAAGGAAAACTGGAAGAAATTAAGTGGTATAAGTCAGCTCTCTATCATCCAAAGAAGAGATTTTGCCAGCACAAACGAGTTTGGTTACAAAACCTCACAGTTCTCAGTGCAATTATTATACTAGGAAAACTTGTAGATCCAGAATGCCTACAAAAACATGACTGCAGCAGCCACCAATATCCTGAGGACTTGTTACACCAAAGTCAGTTGTAACTCTTGATTTCATTGAAAGTTATTCCAAGAATTACTTCGTCCCACTGGACTGGATTCCCTTTCATAACAGGAGCATAAAGTGCTCTTCTAGTACAATCACACATTCCAGGAAATATGTAAAAAGGAAAATTATTTTTTATGGCTGGGGGAGGGACCGTGCAGTGAAAATGAATAATTTCTGTATTGGAATTCTTCCACTCCAGTAAATATCCAACCTCCCACCAGCATGCTCCCTTCCTTATTTTGCACGCTTGTGAGATTTTTACAGCTCCAGGTGGCCTCTTTTTCCCTCCTAGATAGTGCAACTTGGCTTCACAGCCAACACAACAGCTAACCAGAACTTTTTTTAGCTTGATAAATATATCTGTGTGAAGGCATTGTGTGGCATGTGTGAATCCAAGTGGGGCCAAGGTGCGAGCTGGGCAGCACGCAGCTCAGGGCTGAGGCAGCTCTGTGCCAGGCAGGAGGAACTCTGTCCTCTCAGCACGTAAGCAGTAGGAGCTTACAGCACGTAGGGAACAGCCATGCAAATCCCTGTCAGCTAAATGGCTTCCCAGCCCCACGTTTTAGTTTCCACCCAGCACTCAGGTGCCTTGTGCTGGTTACCTGCAAATGGGTGGCTTGGGCACCTGGCCCCATACTCAGCCTGTGTTCTTCTCCTTTGTCTGGGCTCTCCTATTTGCTCTGCTATGTTATGGCTTTTCTACGCCTGACAGAAATAAAAGCACTATCTTCCCTCCACCAGGGGAAATGAAGCTGTTTCTGTGCCTTGAGGCAGCAAGACATGGGGAATGTTCACTTAAGGTGGCAAAGTAAGCAGCTGGAATGGTGGTGGCTTCCTAGGTATTTTAGATAGAGCAGAGCTTGGGAAGCTGAAACGGGAGGATACAAAGTACTGCCCTGCTCCCACCTTTGCTATTTCTGCCTCTTGTGGTGGTGTTTAGGACAGCATACCCAACTGTCCAAGATGTTCTGTCAGCTCCCTGTAACAGCTTGACCATTTCTATGTTCTCTTGAGTGGTAAGAGCCAGTCCCAGTCCTGGCCTTTTATCCTTGGAATGGCAAAAGTCAACTTTGCCAGTTCAGCTGGAAAGCCAAGAGAAATGGCTTTGAACAGTCACACCCAACCAGGTGCCTGGAAGTGCAACATTCCCTGGGTCTGCTCTACCAAGCACCACACAAGGGATTGACATGTTTTGGTACCTTCACTTATGATCAACACTAACCCATTTCACTTTATATTGCACACCTCTAGGAATGTGCACATAGTCAGTGACTGGACCTCACCTTAAAACTCATCTAATTCAGGCCTTTGCACTTGTCAGTCAGCAGTTTTGCATGCAGCTAAGTGAGGCTCAGACATTAGGTGATATGGCCTATATATGCAGTTTCACAGGGTTCTAGCTTTGACTGTCATTGCTGTTTCCTCTCATGTTTGGGATGCTTTTTAGAGATGATGCTTCATTGCCAGGGTGTGTGTAGCTCCACAGGATCAATGGTGAGGCAAGCCTGTTTCACAGGTTGGCTTCTGGCAGGTGTGTTAACATGTGGTCAGCTCAGACCTGACTTTGCACTGATTGCGACTCAGAGCATGTCCCTCACTGCACTGGGCAGGGTGTAGGCATGTGCATCTGGTCAAAGCAGGTGTGAACCACTGCCATTCATATGTGGAAATGGCCTTCCTCAGGCACAAGGGCATATGTCACGTGGGGTGTTTTACCCCTCTGAAGAATCATGCTTTGGGCTTCCTTTCACTCCCCTGCTTAGGTGAGGGGAGTTTGCTTTAACATGTCAGGTTGAAAACTTCAGTGGTTTAGGAGTTGCTTCACATGCAGCTCAGCTGTCACAGCTCAGCAGTAGCTGCCTCAAGGGGAAGGGGAGAGTGGGAAGTGAAGCACAGACACCCTACAGCTGTAGGACTCTACCTGCGTGGCTCTACATTTGGCTGTTTTTGTAAAACAGTGCAAAGTTTATGCATTCAGTATCTGTCCTGTGCACATATTCCTGATTCATTAAAAGTCTGCCGGTTATTCCCCTTCATCTCTTGCAACTACAGTTTATCCTAATGTGGTGTTTGGGAAAATCTTGTCACTCAAATTACACTAGCAGAAGGTGAAAGTAAGCAAAGAGGAGACAAGGACAACTGCATATATTCCATGCAGGTAGATTACTTGTTCTTTTCCTGTGGAACAACTGTGAATGTTTTTCTTACTTAAAAAAAAAAAAAAGAAAAAAGTCAAAAAACCCCAAGCACCAACCAAGTCCCAGACCTCTGGCCAGCTACCAGCTTCAGCTACACCAGACATACCCAGCTGTATGCATGTAGCTGAGTGATGCCCTCCCAGAGCAGGGCACATTCCAGGGACTTGGCTCTTTGGGATTAACTGTCTCTTTCATCAGCTTGGCTTGGACTACTGTTGCTGTTGATCATGCAATGCAAATCTTTCTGAGAAAGACTCTCAGGCTATTGATTACAAAACACAGCCATTTTGACAACCACCACATAGGATCCAAACCCTCAGTGTTGTGGGCTGTTGTTACCATTGATAGGAACTGTGTTATTGATCACAGCCAAATATGAAAATATGCATCCTTTGCACTACGCAATGTTGAATATCTAGTGAAGCAAGATGAAAATTATCATTTATGTCACTTGGAGGAAAGAGCTCTGCCAGAACGTGGGAGGATTTACATTATCTAACATCCTACCTAACATTAGTGGCTGATAGAAACAAGCAGGAGGATTACAACACTTCTTCTTGTGAAACATCATACGGGAAGCAGAAGGGTGTGGATTTTTCCACACCTCATTTTAGGTGTCTAAGTGAAGCATCAAAGTCAGGAGCAAAGTTGTCCTGGGCACTTCCTCAGAGAGAGACATGGTTAAGATTTTACGAGGGATAAATTGCTTTCTGCAGGCACCTCCCTCTCTCTCCACCACAGACGACCACAGCGAACTGCACTGCTCATCTCCTCACTGCCTGCAGTGAGGGAGCAGAGTGGCAGAAACACTGCCTGAAGGGAAGATACTGGTAGTTGTTTGGGGCCTCTCTTAAGGAAGGGAAAAGGAAAATGGTGGGGGGACAGCCACAGCTAGCAGTAGTCACCATGTACAGCAGATCCTGTTATCTCCTCCCCAGAGGTGCGCTCTGGAGGAAGGTTGTGCTGGGACAGTCTCTATGAGGTAAGAACCTCCTGTGATGCTAGCCCTGAAGCTCTGCTGATCTACCCTAGGATGAAAATAGCCCTCAGAGATTTCACACTAGTGAAAGGTTGCTCAGACTGGGCCATTAGGGCCCACATATAAAGGATTAGGTGAAATAGCAAGTTTTCTGTCTATGGGCAGGGGCTCTGCTCTAAAGATGGACTATTATTGTGACATTTGTCTGTCCCATCTGCAGAGGAACAGGCTTACCTCTGAACACTATCACCATTAGATTAGGTGCTGGGCAGTTTTGAGAAACCTTGGGCCCAGGCCAGGATTATAGTGTGGTAACAGAAATTTAAAACAGCCCTGTCCCATATTCCCTGTCTTCTACAAGCTTGCTCACAATGTGTTCCCTGTTAATGCTTTCTGTGAAAACTGGCAAGATCCCCTTCTCAAAACCCAGGGGACTCTTGGGTTCCAGTAGAGCTGACATTCACATGAGCTGCAGCTAGGGACAAGTTCTGTGCACCATCTTGATGCCAGCATGTGCAAAGGAAAAGTCAGCTTTAACCTTCCCAGCAGACCCTGCTTTTCTAGGGTGCAGGGCACTCCTTCATCTGGCCACAGAAAACCACTGTCGGCAAGGAGGAAGAGCAGAGAGGGTTGTGGATTCAAGAAGTATTTGGAAAAGTTCCAGTTCTTGCAAGGCCAGTACAATGCTGAATAAAAAAGGTGGGTGGTTTAGTAAACTTGGCATGGCCAGCAATGACAAAATGACAAAGAGCATTTTCCTGGTGGTCAGCCTCAAGGTTAGGAAGGAGGGGCAGGTGCAGCTGCATGTCAGAGCAGTGGTGGTGAAAGTGTGCATTGCTATGATCCCATAGAAAGCCAGTCCCCAAGAGATAATCAGTGGCTTTGGGGGTCTAAGGTGCTCCAGATGAGTTGGTATAATTGATAGAGCTTGCAGTCCTTATTGCCTGACCCTCACTCTCCTCTACCCCTTCTTCCAAGAAGGACGCTTTGCAGTCCAAAAATACAAAAGAGCACTTCTGTGTTGTTCTTTAACACCTGACTGTCCGCCTTGGTCAATATGCTGTTTTTAAAGTAGTTGGGTCCAGAAAAGATAATGTTAAACCTTTAAAAATACACAGTTCTTTCCCCCTATAGGGAAAGGCCCTATGGATGTGTAGCCTTAAAATGGAAAACCAACAATAGCTGCGTGCCTCTCCTTCCTTCTCCTCTCCCCAGGAGCCTGTTTGCCCCTCCCTTTCAACTGCAGTGGTGCACATATTTTGGACAGAGCAGGTGCTGGCTCAAGCAGGTCCCCACAGAGACTTGTGCTGCCACAGCCAAGAGCAGGGCACGCTGCAGTGCCGGGGCAGGGGCAGAAACAGAGCACAGGGGCTCGGCAACCTGCCTCCCTCAGAGCCTGCTCGTTTCCTGTCGTCGTGCTGGAGGAAGCACCTGGGCTGGAGAAATGAGCTGTGTAACTGCTGCCTAAGATCAAAATGAAGAACGCCTCTGGAAAACTGGCAGCTGGAGAAAGAGAAGAGGGTTTTGTATTTTGCACACCCATGTGAGAAAAGGGAGTGACCTTCCTCGTGGGCTGGGAGACAGGTTCAAAGATTTGCCTCTCAAGTCTGTGCAACCAGTGAGACACCTGCTTGTGTAAGACCACAGTTGGGACAGCCACAGCTGGGACACCACCAGAACCTGCTGTGAGAACAGGACCAGGGACAGAAATGGGAATTGATTCCTTGGCCCGGGTCGCTGCATGCAGCCAAGTGGTAGAAGTTCTTTGGAAAGTAAAGAGATCTCATAATGAAAAGCAGCAACATTTGCTGCTGTCCTCCTCTGTGAGTAGCCTTTTTGGTCACGCCTCTGGTAACTAGGAACTTTCCTCTGATTTCAAGACTTGGTCTGTTGATGACCACCTTGCAGTCAAATATTTTTGAGTCCGATTGTCCTTCAAGTTGAACAGTTTGACTTTTTCTCTCCTGTCCCCCCACAGTGTTTATGGTGAGAAATCATAAGCTCTCTCATCCTTTGCTTTGCTGAAGTTCTTCCAGTGTTTTATAGAACAGACCTATTCCCTGTAAGTTTCCTGGGTATGTTTTCTCAGCTCCAATTCCAGTTTGAGTGTTTTCTGAAAATAGATCTAACTGGAATGGTATACAATATTCCAGATTAAGTTTCTCCAGTGCCTTTTCCACAATGTTATTTGAATAATTTCTATGGCTTTTCTGTCTGATTTTTACTACACCATTAGACTCTATGTGTATAATTTAATCTCTGAGGGATCTCTGCCTGTGATATCCATAACTTTTTGCATACCAGCAACACTCTCCAGCTGTCTACTGTTGACAGATTTCATCACATATCAGTAATGTTTCACAACACTCCTGTTTTTTTTTTTTTTTTTTTTTTTTTTTTTTTTTTTTTTTTTTTTTTTTTTTTTTTTTTAAATATCTAAACTGTCAGTAAAAATATTGAAAGTCCTAAGACTGGCTTTTGTGGAACCCCCTCATCCCAGCAGAGCACCTTTCCAATGCAACCTGTCTTCTTCCCTTAAGGCAGTTCCTCACTACTTTACAGTTTGCTGACTAATCTCCATCTTCTTCAGTTTACCTTTTAATCACTAAAGTTGTAGCACTGAATCAAATGCTTTACTGAAGTCCAATAGATGAGACAGACCATGTTACCTCTGCCTAAAGAGGGATTGACTTAATCACATCTAAGAAGGGTAATTGCTTTGTTTGGCATGGTGTAGTTTTGAAAGACCCATCTTGCATCTTACCCTGTTTCCAAGCTACTCATTACATACAATTTGTCGTTATTCATTCTCTAAATTTGTTCTAAAGCTCTTGATATGCAGTTGGTGGATAATCTGGTGAGACATGCTCCATACAATTTCTTGTAAATCAGATGCAGGATTTTTGTGTGGCAGATCTAAATAATATGTTATGCCTACTTGTGCTTTCATCAGCTTTTAACATGGTCTGGTTTTAACTTATCAGTCAGGTGAGCACTGGCTCATGAAGGTGTAGGCAGATTCACTGACCTTATTCCGGACTGTCCATACAGGCTTTATGTGTTTTCATGTATTTTATGCTTTAGTTCTCAGCAGGTTGTGCACTGTGTGAATGCTTTGTGCCTTCGGGCTCTTGGAAGAATGGGTTGTAAAATTTGTACAGAGGTGCTTGGCTGACTGTTGAATATAAAATTAGTGTTTGAAAAGGGAGAGAAAACAGCAAGGGTAAATAGAGTTTCTCCTTGGAGTCACTCAAGTTTTTTGACAGCTGCAGTGTTGCAGGAGCAACTCAATGTCATTTGAACACGGGAATTTGTTTTCAACTTCAGAGAGTTGCTTTCCCTGCCAAGCTGGCAGCAGCTATAGATGAAGCCTTAACAGGGAAACACTTTCATACTGCCTGTGCTAGGAGGGGAGTCCTCCATGAATGACTAAGTGACAGAATAGTGACCTTCACCTTCTGATCCTTCCATCTTTTCACTGCCCTTGTTGTGTTTTGCGGGTTTTCTTTATTTTCTGCTTACCAAGATGCTGGATGGCAGTGAACACAGGGATGCCTAAGGATTTGCACATTGTGAGGGCAGAATTCAAAAGGTGAGAAAAGCAAGTATTGTGTAATGCTCAGTTTTCCAGCTCAACAAAGCTAAGGTTTCCTTCAATCCTCAAGCTGTTTGCTACAACCATTCTGAGGATCATCCCCACAGCCTGCTCTGAGGTGTGGGATATTCTGGAAGAATTTAGTTTTTAGCTTTGATCCCGAATCAAGCCTCTTTCATTTATGGGCCAAACACCTCTACCAGTTAGGTGATCCACTGTGTTTCATCCACCACTGGGAGGGGAGAGAGATTCCTTGAGGTTAAGCATGTAACTTAACAACCCTAGAGGGACACAGCCCAAGATAAGAGTTAGAGGGGATGCTGATGGCCAGCCCAGTGATAGTGTTTGTTTTTGCAAGTGTTGGAGGGTGTGTTCCCCAGACATGTGAAGAAACAGCAAAGAAAATACCTGTTTGCAAGGGTGAAAGGGAGGTCAGTGAGATGAGCGTTGCAATTATTTGCTAGTATAGGCCCCTAGACATTCTCTCTATACAGTAGGATATAGGCACTAATAAGCTGAAAAGATAGCCATGGCCCTGTGGATTTAGAAAAACACCAAAATGCTCTCTGCTGTTAAAATTCTATTTCAAAATTCTTGCAAAAAGACTAAAATTTCTCTGACGTGGATATTTCTGGGATGGTCAAAGCATACTAATTCATGTTTTGAAGTGTGCTGTCTACTTGTACTTGAGATATTGCCGTCATATATCTGGTTTAATCCACTTCTCATGCTGCCAGGTACATAAGGCAGATGTCTGTCATCACTGACCAGTTTTGTCCCAGACCAGTCCCCTGAAGATGTTCAAGCTGCTGACTCGCAATGTTGCTGCTTTAGTCATTACTGTGTTTCCTCCTGTTCCTCAGGGTCACTGTCTCTTCTTTCCTCTTCGTGTTGAAACAGGGCTTGTTGAAGGACCTGGTTATCAGGCACTCTCAAAACATGGCCAAGGTCAGTCTGTTTTCTCCACTGTACTGTTTGTACAGCTGTGGGTAATCATGCAGGCTCTGAAATCTCAGCATTCCTTTGGCTCTCTGGCTGCTTTATGATCACTGTCCCCCCGCAGGCATCTGCATTGAAAGCACTTTGATTTCTGGGGAAAAGACATGTTCTTCCAAGACTTCAACTTATACAGGTGTATATGTAATGTATACTTAATAAGGGTGGCTCAAAAAGGCTTACAGCGAAGCTCAGTATTGATACTGATGACTTCCATATGGGATGTATTCTTGTCATGGGAACAAAGAAATTATTTCACCCATTTTGATATTGTATTCTTGGACCAGTGAGTAGAGATATGCATGCCATGTATAGGTATCCTCAAAAGATCCTGCTCCAAGCTTACCCTATTTTGTTCATTACCTTTACCACATAGCCTGTGGTAAACTTAGAAACCACTAATAGAGGCATTTAAGAGGCACTAGGATTAATGTTGCAGTTATTACAGTTTTCTAAACAAGTATTGATTCTCTGGGATTTGTTGGAATAGATGGATTTTCCTGGAGGACAGAAAATAAAATCTTTATGCTGACTTTTTAAAGGTGCGGTTATAAATGCATATAAAATCTTCATTAATTTGCTCTCTGGGGCCTTCACACTGTGATAGAACTGTAAAATGTTCAGTCTGTAATGAGTACAGTTTTAATATGATTTCAGTTTTCTGGGTCAGAGCTGATCACACAGCACAGTATTCAGGAAGAGCAGGGCCTGAATTTTGGAGACACCTGCTTAAATAACAGCCTGTGACCAAGTCACAGTATTAGCATATCTATGAAAGTTTCTGTGAGTAGGTTTTCAGTCCTCAGTGTCTTCAAGGTCATCACCCACGACACAAAATGACATTGTTAGACTACTACCTCTTCTCCAGCTCATTTTGAATGGACAAAGGTCTGTAACACAACCATACTTCCTCTACTCATCTTTAATTCTTTGTTTTGAGGCAGCTCTTTGTTTTGATGCCGCTGTGTTAAATCCCTCCCCTGAGACCAAGCATAAAAATTCTGGTTTCTGTGCCTGAACCAACACAGATTTACCTTTCTGCAGAGCATGAGAAGACTCATAAGCTCGCTGTGGCAGAGAGGCAGCAGATAAAGCCTATTAGTGTAATACCAAAACATTGTTCCAGAGCACCTGAGTATAAAAAGGCAGAATTAACTCAGTGTTAACATTTAAACAACCAGCACTGGTCACTGTGACCCACTCGAGCAGAAGAAACTTGGATGAAAGTAGCGACTAGGTGTGGGAAGGTATAAAGCTATGTAGGGAAGTAGATGGAAGACCACCAACACACTTTGAAGCAAAGGCTTCTTCAATACAAGTCTGTAACTGGCACCCCCTATTCTTGACCCCTCATAATATGGTTAGCTTAACTAATGCCAATTCAAAAGGCAAATGGCCATTCTCTGTGACCAAACTGGTCAAGTATCAGTCTCCTTTCCCTTCCTCATCAGGTCTGGAAGGTCCTATGCACCAGACAGAATTCTTCTCCCCCTTCCCTATCAGCCTCAAGGTTCCTGGGCACTGGGCTGACTTCTTTCTTCCTTACCAACCTTGAAGGCACCCAGGTTGTGATGACCCCATCACAAACCAGGGAAGTGTGGCAGAACACAGAGCACTTTCTATAAAATCGAGCAGTTATGAGACCAAAGTAGGACTTGGACCACAATTGCCGCTGGACAGCAAAACCCATGATACCCCAATAGTCATCATACCTCCACCATCATCTGCTTCCCCCAGGTTCTGAGTGAGTGATTAATATTTTTCCACATGTTTTTATTCTATATTATGATTATTATATTGATACTGCAAGTCAAGTATTAAGATTTGACCCATTCTGCAGAGCATCCATGTGATTAGGAACTGTAAGCCAACCTGTGATACAAAATTTGTGCCAAGCTACTTAAAAAATTGTGATATGCTGATTCTGATTATAAAGTCCTGTTCTATTCTGGTCACAGAATTGTATGCTATGTTGATCATAAAATTCTGTTAAAAAAATAAAGCTTTAGTTGTAATTACAACTTTGTGTCATCATCATTCCACCCCGTAGTGTTGGGTGAAACACCTTTCCTGTAAAATCTTTTCTGGCCCAACTGGGAATAAATCACTTAGAAGAAGCTGCATACAAATACCTGGTACAGATGTAGCTATTTTTTCAGCAAGGGAAAAAGATTTATTCTGGTCTAAGTATATCAAATAGCTCATTCACGAGTCTAATAAAAAGCACAGATGGCTCTTCAGATCTGCATTGTGGAAGGGGTCTATTAAGTGGAGTGGCCAACTACAGACAAAACAGAGTCTGGTGAAGTCACGGAAGGTCCCTGAGACCAACAGTACCAACAGAGCCTATGCTCAGGGGCACTTAATTTCCATTTTTCTCTGATAATCACCATTGACTCTCCACATGCACCAGCCACTAATGTTAGTGTTACAAAAGCCAGAGGATTTTGCACTGAAGCATGTAGGGGGTGTTTAGTTTGTTTCTTTATCCTGAGGAACAAGGGGAGCTTCTTGTTGGGGTTTGGAGTCTGTCACTGGGAGTGGTTAACATGAGGTGTGCAGGATAGCTTATGTAGGGAAGGTTCCCCTAACCTGTCATTTCTTGTGTGGGTGTGTTTTGCCCTGGGGCAACCTTAACTGCTTTTTTAACAGAACTTTTTGGTGGGAATTGTTAGGAAAGCATTTCTCTAACTACCTAAGCCTTGCTGTGTTTTTTTTGGCCCTGCCTATACCACAGCATAAAATATTCTGTACATTGGGAATTCTCAAGACTTGATAGTCATCTCAATGGCACCCAATTTAACAAGAATTATTCCTGATTTACATAGACATGAATAAGGGCTTTCCATATATAATATAATATAATATAATATAATATAATATAATATAATATAATATAGTATATCTCTCTCAGATGTAGACACAAAGGCCATTCTCAGATTCCGTCTCATAGAGAGTTAAGTTCAGATGAATCAGATTTACTCCTTTGCCAAGAGCCATTACTTCCAAACTGCAGCACTGGAGAGCACCAAGAGGGTGAAGGAGAATATGTATTTGGCACTGCAGTACAGGGGCACAGGGGATCCTGCAGGCTGTAGGAACTGAAAAGCATCTCAGGTTCCTTAAGGTTCATATGACTCAGATGAGAGACCTAGGCATGCTTACAAAAAAACCAACCAACCAACCAAAGAAACTTCAAGCAAATACGGCTGTTATATAATTGGATTTAGCTTTTCTAATGTGAGCCACACCTTCAGGTTCCCTCCCTTTTCTGACTCCCAAAGCTGAAGGAAACATTTTAGGTTTTCTTTGTTTGCAGCTCTTACTCCACCAGCATCTTTTCCAAAACTACAGCACACTATAACTTTAGCCCATACCTTTTCTCTGTCCTGCCTCCATTCTGTGGTAGAAAAGCCCAGCATTGACTGAGCCAATCTGGAGTAGCTAGAAATACAAATAATTCCAATTAGACTTTGCAAGGGGCTCAGACACAGCACAGGGCATGGGAGAGATGAAGGAGAAAGGTTAATTTCTGCATTTCACTAATACTACATTAAGGGTGTTGGTGTTGATGCAAAATAAAGATATTCTCACCTTGAATTCCTCTAAAGAAATTCTTTTATGTGGTTGCCTCAGTAGAATGAAATCTTTATGAAATAGCCAGCACACCCACCCAGACATAAGCCAGGCACTAACTGTTCATGCTTAGAAACAAACTTTCCCTGTGGGTACATTATTCATAGCCGGTCATTTGCCAGTTTTCTCTTGGAAGATATAAACTAAACACTAGGAATAAAGGTGATGCATAGTTTGGCCTCTTTTTTTTTTCCCAGATGGATGTTGCAGCAAATCTGTGGGTTCTCTCTGTCCTTTTTTTGCACTCACTCGTTTACAAGTCAGCTAAATCGATGGTGCATTCCTAAAGTCTTCCTGCTGATCCACTCAAAGGCTGCATCATGGTGCATTAGTGCTTGGATCCTGCCACTTACAAAGAATGAAATCTCAAATTCTACCAGCAAAAAAATATTCACAGCTTTCAAACCTTATTCCAGGAAATGAGGAAATCATCCTCCTGAACCATCCTGCCACTGCTGTGGGTATCTCTGTTGCCTGAGAAACATAACAGGTTGTTGTTATAACAACTAGAGACCAGCTGACCTCCTGCTTCCTTTCGTCAACCAGCCGCGAAACTCCTCGGTCATGGAACAGTCTCAAATTGAACATCTGACCCCAGTTTATGCAATTCCCCTGTGACTGTTTCATAAGCTTTTTGTCACTTCAGTTCACTCAATTGTTTGTGGAAAGCATTCACAGTTACCCTGGCTAATGGGAACGTTTCGGTGTGACAGCTCGCCCCGTGGCTAAGCCCTCCATCTCCAAGGCAACCTCACAACCTTGCTCTACCAGTACTACGCCATGTCATGAGATAAAATGAAACCCAAAAGGATACACGGGGATAATTCCAGCTCTAACCATCCATAGTTCTGCTTCAGCAGAAACTTTAGGAGACATTCCCAGGCCAGTTAACTAAACATGGGAGGACACCACAAAGATAGCATTTGTCTGTAAAGCTATACAAGCCATACAGGGATATGAAGAGCTAAACTGTGATCTCTGCCAGGGATCCCAGGGGTCTCAAACAGTTTCCACAGAGCTACATAAAAATGACTGAGGGCAGAAAGATAGGGTGGTTTCATGCATCTGACAAATCACCAGGGTCTTACCTCTGTGCAGCTCCATTAAAGCTGTAGGGGTTGAAGCAGCTTCACTAATGTGGTTCTTGAGTTGGACCCACCACACTCCTCTGTCTGCCCTTCACAGAACTCAGCTGAGTCAGTGTTAGTCTTGGGCTTTTACAGGAAAGGAAGGATTCCTTCCCTGCTCCCTTGAGTGCCAATTCAAGGTAGTCTCTGTTGATCATACTGCAGAGGACCAGAAGCCTCACTGAGGACCATCGGTAGGAGTGTTACTGAAGCAGGTCATTGGCCAAAGCAGCAAATTTCAGGGATAAAATAAATGAAGAAGTTCCAACCCCCTACAGTGGTTGTTTTCATTTGGTTTCCCCGCTCAGAAAGGCACAGATCCTGACTGTACACCTGTGTGCTGTCTTCACAACCCTGAGCCTTGAAAAACATTTTCCCATGTGAAAGCTGAGTTACCAACCTTGTCTTAGTATCTGGAGCACAGTCGTATGCAACCTGTATGAAACATCTTAGTGTGACCTTAAGTCTCTGACTTAAACCTTGTTGGTTTGTTGTTAGCTTATTTTGGGGGGTTTTCCCCACTCTAAATCCTCACATCTCCTTTCTCCTACCAGTTCCTCCTTCAAAATGTTGCCATTCCACCTTCACACTTGTGGAGGTGCAGGTGCAATTCTCTTCAGGCATAAAACCCACATAACTGTAAGGGGAAGAGAAAAGGTTTAAATACCAGCTAGAAGAAAGGGAAAATATTGCAACTAACCTGTTACCAGAATGGTTTAATACTGCCACATTTGAGTGGATTGTTTCTGAAAAAAAACCTCCAACCAGTTCTTATTCACAAAAACATGACAAGGATGTCAAACAAGTTGAGTATCTCAGTGCACATGTAAAGTGTCACTGAATCCAACCAAAATCAGCTGAAGACCTGACCTTCACTCCCTACATTTGGCTGAAAATTCTCCACTGCTGGGAAGCATTCAAATGCACGCACTCTTTCCACTCTCCTGCGACATCAATACAACCAAAACAACTCTGCTTTTTGTCCAAAGAGCTGCCAAGAACAGGGAAATAGCACAGTTTAAAAAAAAAAAAAAAAAAGGTATGTGTTTCCAAAAGCAGTTTTGTACATGTTCTAAAACAAAAGGCTCTGCCTGAATGTGTGCAGTGATAACACTGACACAAATCATTTCATGTCCTGATTTTGCTCCATAGAAAGCAGAAATCTCCAGCTGGTAGGGCAGCAATCAAGCTGTTGCACAACTCAATATGCAGATCAGGCCTGAGGAAGTTCTGCCGGGATCCTCTTTGTCCTCTGTTTTTCAAGTGTGATTGAAATCTGTTTTCTCAGATTAGGAAACTGGAGAGAGGTTTTATGTTACACTTCTGAATAATTTTGAATTCTGCATGACAGTCATGTGTTCTCAATATTTGAAAATACCAAGTTTTAGCAACTCCTGCTTGGCTGCCTGGAGACTTTAAAGCTCACTGTCAAGGTTTTACTCCTCTGCTATCTGAGTTAGGTGATTTACTGTCCTCCTGAATCTGTTGATGGATTCACCTGATATTCAAGTTTGCCAAAAGATGTATTTGTTTATTTGTTAAACACAAAGACTTGATACTGGGCTAGTGTCCCTGCTCTTCCACAACTCCCAAAGGCTGGGCTCTGCTAACTTCGGACTCTGAAGCATTTACATTTCACAGCTGGGCTTATCTGGTTTCTAGTAAGGTGCAAGTTCCACCCAAAAAATTTTCCCTACTCAGGATGTTTATAATCACTCCTGGAGGCTCTTTCCCTCTGTCAAATCAGATCAACCAGTTGACCAACAGATTAAAAAATTATTAAGGGTGGGGAGGAAGGACAGGCACACACGCACACCCACACACAAAGGCTGCAAGCACTCCGCCTTTGTGCTCATAAGAGCTTTGTTTCCTTGGGAATCCAGCTACTAAAACAGGCAACAGCTGTGACAAGAAACGAGATCTAGCAGCAGAGCAGCAAGACTGATGATTTGTAAACCTTTTGGTTTGGAGATTTGCAAGACCCATCCCTATTTTAAACACATTGGAGGAATGCATCAGGATGCATGTGTAGGGAAGTATGAGTCTAGCAGGCCAAGCAGACTTTTTGTAGCTCATCATCATAAGAACCGAAGCATCATCAAGTGCCCTCTGTGCTGGGAAATATTTACAGTGTGTATCCATCTCCTTCGTGCTCAATCCTGCATTTTCTCCTGAGAACACTCACACTAAGTCCCCAGTAGAGGAAACATAATTTTTACCAGGCCTGACAGAACATAGGATGCAAATAACCTGGGTTTGGGAATTTGCCTCCCCTGTGTAATATATGATGTGATTCGTGTCAAATGGAATAAAAGAATAAGGGAAACTGTGTGCTGATTGCAAATGTTGCTGTAATATTGTGTAAGACTTGGTAAAGCAGAGATAAACCAAGTAAAGCATGGAATAAGGGGGCCCAGTTGGAAGTTTAGCTGATGATAGCAGGATGGAGAAACTTTGTGGTTAGAGCTATTAGTGAAAATAGAAGCTTAACATATATTAGGGAACCTGAGTTATTAGAAAATGCTTGCTTAAGGTATATGGTTAGTGCGTATGTGCGGAAAAAAGAGGAACCAGCGAAGACAAGGAGAGGTCAGTCTCATAAGGACCACCAGATGAAGACCCAAGATCTGGTGTGTCAGCATGAATTAAAACTGCACAAGCAGTTTTATGGTATGGATGGTTTTATGATGGAACATATCAAGTCAGCATAAATAAGAGCAATAAGTGTATAAAAACCTGGCTGGAACTGTATTTGGTGTGCGTGCTGGTTGGAGCGGTGACTCCCCACGCACCCAGCTTTGGCCTGATCACCCAATGCTGTTTGCTTGATCATCTTTTATCGTGAACACAATAAAACTTTGATTGAAAGCTATTTCAGCTGACTTAGCCTGGAATCATTTATAACACCCTGTACCAGCAGCTACATCTGCTGCTTCTCAGATTTCTTTTCCTGGTATCAGGTGGCTTCACTATCAGATCTTTTCCGTGTACAGTTAGTGTCTCCAGTTTCCAGACCCTGTCTCAGTGTCAGTTTGCATCCTCCCCGGCCTCCTTCCCCTGGCACACCACGTGGATGGGCACTAAAGGAGCAACGCGGCACTTGGTGCTGCGCTGAGCGTGTGCTCCCAAGAAAAGCACCTTGGTCCTGAAATGCCAGGGAGGTAACAGGTACTAAGGAAACAGGAGAGGACTGGCAGTAAGCAGAGGACTGAGTCTTAAACTGTGCCAGGGAAGGTTTAGGTTGGACGTGAATAGGAATTGCTTCACAGAAAGGGTGATTAGACATTGGAATGGGCTGCCCAGGGAAGTGCTGGAGTCATCATCCCTGGAGGTGGGATGGTGGTTTAAGCCAAGACCGGACGTGGCACTCAGTGCTATGGTGTGGTTGACATGGTGCTGTTTAGCCATAGGTTGGACTCGATGATCTCAGAAGTCTTTTCCAACCCAAGTGATTCTGTGATTCTCTGAAAGCACGACAGGAAGGGAAGAAAGGGGCAGTAAGGAGACAGGCGGGGGGTGAGGGGAAGGCAACATAACAGCCGCTTTCTGCGGGTCTGGGCTGAGGAAAGTCGCTGAGTTTCTGCGGGTCCAAGCCGAGGACCATCGCTGCCCCGGTGGCGGGACACACCAGCCACCAGCGGGCCGGCGGGCAGGGAACCCTCAAGCTCCGCGGCCCCACTCTGACCGCGCGGCCGCGCCACCCGGCACTACATGTCCCGTCGTGCCGCGGGCGCTGAGGCCCCACGGCGGGGTCGCACACTAGCTGTCCAGCGACTTGCCTTCTCAGAGCCACTGCACGGCCTCGGCGCTGCCCCGATTTCGCGGGCAGCAACGTCCGAATCATCCTCCGCGCCGCCACTGCTCCGCACCGCGCCTTCCGCGCCGCGGCCGGCGGGCCGGGCTCCCTCCGATGTGTATCGTCTCGCCGTCAGGCACCCGCGGGGCGCCCCGCCATGGCGCCGGTAAGGTGGGGGCCGTGGGCGGCTCGGCGGGGCCCTTACGGCGCGGGGGGCGGCTGCGGGTTGCCGGGGGGACGCGGCGCGGCGGCGGCACCAGGATGAGCGGCAAGGAAGGTGATGTCCCCTTCCCTTCCCTTCCTTTCCCACCCGCAGGAGACCGAGGCGTGAGGAGCTGGAGCCGGCAGAAGCGGGGGAATGCCCCGCGGCTCGGAGGGCGCGGAGCTTCTGCCGTGCCCAGCGGTGCCCTTCGGCTGCGTCGTGAAACTCTCACTGAGAGGGGCCGCTCCTTCACGGGTGTCACTGACCTTTCCTTCATGGGGCTCTGCCTTCCCGCTGGGGCTGTCCGGGTGCACCAGAGAACGTGGCTATAGGCATCTGCATCCCTGGGGGTAGAAAAGCGGATGCCACAGAGGGAAGCTGAGTGTGTTAGGCTTGTAAAGCACTTGTGCTAACTATTGAGTATAGCGTGTGTGTATTATACATATATATGTATAAAATGTTAAGTATATAGCATAATATATATGTGAAATACATATTTTTCGCAGCTTGCTCTGCCGGCTGTGTGTTGGCTTAGCCCTGGCAGTCACAGAACGGGTCAGGGTGGAAGGGACTGCACGGGGTCATCTGTTCCAAGCTCCCTGCTCAGGCAGGATCATCATAGAGCACCTGGCACAGGATCGTGTCCAGATGGTTCTTGAACATCTCCAGTGAGGGAGACTCCACAGCCTCTCAGGACAATCTGTTCCAATGCTCGGTGACCCACACAGTAAAGGAGTTCTTGGCGTATTCAGGAAGAATGGAACTTCCTGTGCACTGGTTTCTGCCTGTTGCCTCTTGTCCTATTGCTTGGCATCACTGAGAATCCCACTGACCTCCCTTCAGCACTCTTTCAGGGGATGCATTTAATGTTTTCAACTGCTGTAGGAAAAACAAAACCCTATGCTCATGTCCAAGAGAAAAGAAGGAAAAAATTATTTTCAGTTTCCTCTTTAAGAAAGTAGCTACACCCGCTTCTGGTTTTGGTTTGGGATAATAAACAATTAAGCAGAAACATTTTAAAGTCCAATGTTCGTCTGTAACTTTTAAGTAGCTTCCCTTGGTTCTTCTTTTAAGGAAATTGAGAGAACTGCACATATTTGAAAGGTATGCCTGTATTCAAGATTGCCAAATTTTGGGCTCTGTAAGGAATGGAGTGTCCAGCCGCCACCAAAAGGAGAGAGAGAGAGGGACGACACATGGGTGATGCATGGGTGACACAATGAGTCAGTCTGAGGTGAAGAAAGGATAAAAGGAAGAAAATACAAGGTGTAAATCGAGAGTAAAACAGTCCAAAAGAGACGAGTTCTGGGTCTGAAAAAGGAGGGTTAAGGAAGAGGCACACAAAGCAGTTGAAGTGAGCAGCTACATTCCAAGAAGAAATTGGTTAATAGGCAGGTTAAGGGCCTCAGAAGCTATGCTGCAGGAGCTAAACCTACATATCTGAATAGGGCTAGTCTGCTTAAATTATGCCTTGCTTCTTTTTATGGTTACTGAAGACCCATGACATAAATCACAGTAACAAAAACTTGCAGGTTTATTGACTAATTTCAAGCTGAATATTTAAAATTGTTAAAAAAAAGGAAGAAAAAGAAAGGTCTAATCCTATTGGTCCTTGTTCACACAAGGATTTCCATGCAAGCATTTACTTACAGCAAGAAAACATAAAAGGGTGTGAAGACCTGAAGATATTACCAAAAAAAAGACTTAGGATCCTACTATACTCGTCCATTGGACTGGATTTTTTTTCCCTAATTTTCACTAGCAATGTGGTAGAAAAGGTAACATGATAGTGTGAAGCTGTCATCAGTTGATAATAAGGCCCATCCAGTTACCTTATTCAGTCCTGTAGAATATGCCTTTTGTCAGGAATGCTCTGAAGACAGCATTCTGGTGTTCCTTATGCTTTGGCAAAACTATATTTTTAAATTTTTTTTGTGTGTGTCTCTTCTATTTAATAGGATCAGGTGGGTTCAGAAAACGAAAGCATGACAATTTTCCACATGGTCAAAGAAGAGAGGAAAAAGAGAATGTTAATCCACCCTCAGCTTTGATGACGTCTTTTAAATGTAAGTAAGCATTTGGTAAACCAGATTATAAAAATGTGGTGTAGAAATTACTGGGAAATTATTAGTGGAATAAACCAGCTCTCTGGGGGCGAAACTTGAAACTAGTTGAATTCATACTCCATACCTTTAGAGCTTAGTGTTCTGCATTTTGTGCAGTGAAGTCCTGGGAGTGGGATTTTGCATGGCACCACCTGATTCATGACTTGCTCCTGTTTCCATCCTGCCTGCTGTTCCCCCTGCCCTCCTCGCTTGTGCCGAGCACAGTGCACAAGTGTTCAGTCAGGCAAAAGGTGACTGGGCCCTTTGGTGGCAGAAAAATGTAGGATCTGCAGAGGTGTAATACAAAATCAGCCACAGGGGCGAGAGGAGGAGATGGTGACCTTTGGGAAACTGAGGAGGTTCTGACCTTGGCTGTGGTGCACAGATGACTAAGCTACTTTAGTGTAAATCTGGATGCATTGTTTTAAGAGTTGGTATTTGTTTATACCTGCACTTTTTCAAAAGAAGACATCAACTAACTAATATAGACCTGTATGTAGACACTTAGTTCAGTTTGAAAGCCTTTTAAATATTAACATATATTTGAGATTCTTTAAAGAGGAAGGTGTAAACTTCCTTTCAGCCAAATTGTTTTTATAAGATTTTTCACCAAACCGGATTTAAATTCCAGTAAATTTAAATTTCTTGTTAGACAACCCATAACAAAGCAAAGTTGACCTTCAGAAATGAGAAGCCTTGACTGAAGAAGGAAGGAGATTTGATATGGGGAACAGATGAATTCTTGTAAAATTTTCCTCATGTTACGTATATTTTATGAGGCTAAGAAGGATGAAGTATAAGCTGTCTGGCTGCTTAAGATGGTTACTTCAATGTCATATAACTTCCTGGCTTTTTTTAAAATGGGTATTTATGTTTTCTGCATACATCAGCTTGGCAGATGATTAACCATGACCCCTGAACTTTGCCTAGGGAAGCTGTGGATGCCCCATCCTTGGCAGTGTTCAAGGCCTGGTTGGACGGGGATTTGAGCAACCTGGTCTAGTGGAAAGTGTCTTTGCCCATGGGAGGAGGGGTTGGAACTAGGTGGTCTTTAAGGCTCCTTCCAACCAAACCACTCTACCATTGATATTGAATATCGTATACACACTTACTCTTGAATTAAGTAGTACAACTGTTCTTTCAACTTTAATTTTTCACTGTCATGAATATCAGTTTGTCATAAAGTTGCCATTACTTCCACTTCAAAACAGCTTTTTTCCCTCCCTTCTCGTGAGATCCAGTCATCTGTGTTTAGTTAATTTCAGAAAGAATTTAAGGGACATGGTTTCTTCAAAGTTTTTCAAAGATCCACTCTTTGTATTTATTGCAGAAGTGCTTAGTGCAATACAAAGTGCACTAAGTGCAGTGCCCCAGACAGAGACACTGGCGGTCTTTGCCTCCATATCAGGCACAAGCATTAAGAAAAGGTGTGCTCCAGATGGTTTATAATTGAGTGAGTTGTGTAAGGTGAACCAGAGTTGTGCACTATTTCTGTGTATGTTGTCTGAATCTAAAAACTTAATCATAGAATCATGCAATATGCTAAGATGGAACCAATCCATGAGAATGATCGAGTCCAACTCCTGGCTCTGTGCAGAACATCCCAAGAATCACACCATGTGCCTGAGAATATTGTCCAATTGCTTCTTGAGCTCAAAACAGGATTGTCGCTGTGACCACTTCTCTTGGGAGCCTGTTCCAGTACCCAGCCACCCTCTGGATGAAGAAACTTTCCTGATACTTAACCTAAACCTCTCCTGACACAACTTCTGGCTGTTCCCTCAAGTCCTGTCACTGGTCACCAGAGTGAAGAGACCAGTACCTGCCCCTCTGCTTTCTTTCCCACATGAAGATGTTGAAAGTCTGCCCTCTGTCTCCTCTTCTTCAGAATGAACAAATTGAGTGACCTCAGCTGTTGCTCATACGACATCCCCTCCAGACTCTTTACCATCTTCATTGCCTTCCTTTGGATGGTCTTGAAGATCTTAAGATCTTTTTTATATTGTTTTGCCCAAAAAACCACACATAATATTAGATGTAAGGCCGTCCCAGTGCAGAGCAGAGCAGGACAATCCCCTCCCTTGCCCGGCTGGTGATGCTGTGCCTGATGCCCCCTAGGACAGGGTTGGCCCTCCTGGCTGCCACGGCCCTGCTGGCTTATGTTCAACTTGCCATCGACCAGGACCCCCAGGTCCCTTTCTGCAGCATGGCTCTCCAGCCTCTCATTCCTGGTCTATACACACAACCAGGGCTGCCCCATTGATGTGTGGCCTTAAATGGTTATGCATGTTTTGCTCTTTTTAATCTCTGAAAAAAGGATGTGCTTGAATCGATCTATTTGCACCAAAGTTTTCTAAAAAATTAATGAGAAATTGTCTTCTATAATAATCAGAGAATCACAGAATGGTCTAATGAGTCAAAACCCAGAGAGTTACACCTTTTTTTGGAAATATGTTTTAAATATGACAGCTCAGTGATAAAGAGAGTGAGTGCTACCTTGATTTGTTAGGTTAAGGTTTAGTAAGTTTCATTTTTAATGGTCTGATTTTGCACCACCAAAATTATCATTAGAGTCTGAGTCTTTACTTTCAGTGCTAAATGAGAGATTACAGTGGAATGTGTGTTGGAAATGACTGTGTGGTTTTGATGTGTTAGCTTGAGAACCCCCCAGGTTCTAATCCTTTGCAACTTTAGGCAATAGCACAATATGGTAGGTTTTCTTGCATACTGTTAGGCTAAAAATTATTTTATTTGTCTGGTTTACTTTGGAATAGAAAGCACTTCACAGTAGTCCCAAACAAGTTTGAAACCTAATATAGAAGTCTAAAAGTCACAACTATCCAGAAAAGATTGGGGATGTTGCTAATATTACAGATGTTCAGAATAGTGAATTTCTCAGAAGATGACATTTGTAAATGGTCCTTTGAAATGTCATATGTGGCATCCTATGGAGGAAGTCACCCTTCCTCAAGTTCCTGTCACTATGATCTGAGGGAAAATTTCTTGATGATAATTCAGGGGTGGAATTGACTCTCAGAATTTGGAAGAGACACACTGAACAGACATGTAAATTAAAATATCAGTAGGAGCATTTGTGACCAAATCTTAGAGTTTCAGGATAGGACTGGGGAGAGCAGAACAAAATGAGAGGAACCAAGTTTTTACCAAGGCAATGAGAAATACAGAACTGCTTTTCTAGCGTCATCTAAACCTTGCTTGCCTGTGAAAGTGCTATGCTTTTTTAAAGGTTATTCACTTGTCAGACCCTTTAAAAATGTAATGTCTTAGTTTACTTTCTACTTCTTCTTGCACAGAGGCTTTGACATCTCAGACACTTATATGGGAAATTTGTTAGGTTTCTTCTAAGCATCTGTTGGTGATTTGTTTAGTAGAATAATGGTCTATAAAATGTTAATGGTATTTGCAAAATATTCATAATGTTTGACTGTCATAACCAGATACACTTCCTCTCTTCTCTGTATTCGTTGTAATTAGAGGGAATTAACATCAGCAAGTCAGAAATCTTATTTTAAATAATTGATTTCACTTTTCTTTAGTACTTCTAATCCTTAGGGATATTAAAATACTCAGCTTTTGGGCAAGTCTATCTGGGTTGTGAAATGTAACCTTTCTTATAACTAAGAGATGCATTTTGAACAGTATATGTGCCTTAGCCAGATGCTTCTTATTTGGTTGGTGTAGGCACTGGTGAATCTTATTAACAAATGATTGTCGGGATTTATTTTTTGATATATCTTGCTGAATTTGGGTGAAATTTTCAGTCAATTTCCAGAACAGCAATGTTGTGGAATAGACTTTATTAGTGAAGCCAAGTATTTTACCTTAAAAATTGTTTAGGCTGCTTTAAAGCATCATTAGGACTGATGTCTACTTAAATCTGACTTATTAAACAAAGATAGTATTGATGATGAATTTTGCAGCTCTGGCGGGTGACTGGCAGTGGTGGCCTCTGCAGCTGTGCCTCACGCAGGGGCAGCCCACCTTGGGGAAAGGTGCTCAGGGACAAGGCTGATGGGGCTGGGGTCTGTAAGGAGCTGGTGCAGCACAGGTGCTTTGCTCTTCCCCTGCGCTGTGTTCATGTGATAATTGAACTTTTGCTGTTAACTATTGACTCTGCAGCATTCCAGCTGGAGCTTGACACCAGGCACGATAAATACGAACGGCTCGTGAAGCTCAGTCGGGATATAACTATTGAAAGCAAAAGAACAATATTTCTGCTCCACAGGTTCACCAGGTGAGTCACGTTGAGCATGAAAATGTTGATAGAAACCTGCAGTCTGCCTTGCAGTGTGGTCTGTGAGTAACAGCTGCAATGTTCTGTTGAGAGGAATTCAATTAACTTCCCATAAACATCCTTTAGGGTGGATGCGAGCTTATGAACGCACACTCCAGTTAGAGAATTAAAAGATGCTGGTTCAGATTTCTGAGTTGGTTTTATTGGTTTATTAAACCAGTGTAGAACAGTAGAGTGAGCAGTAGATGAGAGCCTTTCAGCAAGCTGTGAGAAAGGAGTACACACCCTTCCTTCAGGTTACTTGCCTGGGCAGTTCTGTCATGGTTTTGGTGGTTGCACCCCCACCTGAGGTCTTCAATGCAAATAGGAGGTGACCTGGGGTCTGTTTATGTAAATACTCCAGCTGGATAGGCTTTTGTATGAAGTTTTGAGTTTCTATATATTTTGTGTTCTCACAAGCCTTCAAGCAATTTTTGGAAGCCAGAAACAAACTAGAAGAGCAACAGGAAAATTAGAAGCTTTGCATAGCCTGTTGTATAAAGTGTTTGCTGTACGTGGCAAACATTGGTCTTGCATGTTTTAACAGCTCTCCCTGTTTCTTTTCTTTTTAATTTCATTTATTTTAATTTACATTTTGTTACCTATCAATATATTTATGTTGAACTAGTAACTATTTATAGTTACAGTTATAAATGAAGATTATGAAGTTGCCTGCTCTTTAACTTGGTTTTCTTCTGCAAAGTGGTATCATGATAATTCCAGTAACCTCTACGGCCTTGACTGTAAATAACTACTCCCACTGCGGGGGCTAGGTGGCTGGGAATTGGTGCAGGAAAGAACAACAACAAAAATCCCTCATTACTCTGAATTTAGATTCCTGTTTTATAAGACATTCCTGTTTTTGTGAGAGTGGAAGTTTTCCGTGCTGTGTTTTGTATTTCTTTCTTTGCTTTTTGCAATTATTGTGGCCTTAATTTCAGTAAATTTTACTGTTTGCTTTTAAATGTTTTCTTGAGACCAATCAATCAGTAGTTCCTTAAGGAGACTGTAAGCTAATACACCACATGGATTATTTGGGCTCAAGGGAGGAGAAAGTTCAAAAGAAATTAGATAAACTAAACTTTAAATGCCAAGTATATGTTGTGGTTTTGAATCAGATATTTAGCTGTTCCTGAGAATCATAGTCCATAACTACTTCCTTAAAAAAAAAAAAAGTAGAAATACATTTTCTGAGAGGTTGAAGGACTTCTGTAAATACTGCTAGTTTTCTGGAATATGTTTTGAAGCCTTTGTATGTGTTTCTCCTTTTTCTTACTTAAACAATAATCATGACTGTAGTCTGGAATAAACATCATGCTACTAGAACTCTGGCTGGTTGATTATTTTCTTGGTAAGAACCTAGAGAATTTCAGAATCTGCAGTGGGTATCTGTGAAAGTTAAACTGTTTCTTATTCTAGTATCAGTTTTGGTTTTTCTTGAAGACAGTAAAAATGTATTGATTAATAAAATAAAAAGTGAAATGTTTTTTAACTGTTTGCTCATGTTCTGGAAACTGCTCTTTCAGTTTCTGTTTTATGATTGCAGTGCTCCCAATGGAGAAGAAATACTAAGTGAATCTGAAGTCAAGCTAGATGCTGTCCGACGGAAAATCAAGCAGGTTGCACAAGAACTGATTGGAGAAGACATGTATCAATTCCACAGAGCTATATCTCCAGGTAAATAATATTACAATAGGAAAAGTATGCTGTTTTGAACTAAGCTTAGTTTCTCTTTATGTAGCAGTAATTCCTCTTCATGCTGCAGGTCTGAATTTGTTAGGTTTCTGTGTTTATAAATCAGGACTCAGTTAGCTCTGGTATTAGAGAAGCTATTGTCCTACAGATTCATTGCAGTTTGAAGGAAGATTTAAATGGGAGTCTACAGCTGGAAGAATTTGGACCCTGACCTAAACTGAAGTTGAGAGTAGTTCTAACAAATGTACTGTCTGTCTTTTCTGACTGAGGGGAATGTAAGTAGCACATTCACTTACCCCTCCTGAAAGGTTATAATTTCTAAGAGGAGAGTGGGAACAACTGTCTTGTGAAATTATCCATTTTGAGTGATAAAGTGATTTCGAGTTGATAAAGTTAATAAATTTAAATCCTTAGATTAGCATTTTCTTTCTTCTAGGCTCAGAATGTGCTTCTGCCTCTCTGTTACAAGCATTAAACCAGTTTGTGTGTTTCAATCGCATCTTTTTCAGCTCCTCTCTGTAAACAGCAGTCTTTGCTAACATTCTTGAGATATTAAATCCCACTTCATTCATGACTCTGGGCTGTCAAACCATATTTCTTTGCTGAATCTTTGATGACAATCTGAATATTACCTAAAATTGATATGCCTTGGTTATGGCAGCTCATGAGTAAAATATATAACTGCTTCTTTGACATTTTAGTCAAAGTGGTATGAAAGTGGTTTAGTGGTATGAAAGTGTCTTGTGTTTATCAATCTCATTTTTAACGTATTTGGAATTGTGTATATCTTTCCTTGTTTCGGCAAAACTTCTTCAGCTGATGAGAGCTGAAGATTTGCCCTGAATTATTTAATTGCTTAAAAATGTCCATAAGATTGATTTGATAAACCAACAGCAAACACACATATGTAATCTACAAGACAAAGAATGCTTGGGTTGACTTGTACTCATGTCTTATATGAACTTTAGTTAAGAGTGAGACAGGTCTTGAGTCTCAGTTAGGAATTTGGAACCAGAAGGAGCTTGCCCTGATAGACTTCAACGGCTCTGATTAATTCCACAGTCCTCTTACCTGTGATGCATTGGGTTGTTCAAATTAGATATAAGTAGTTTTTCTTAGAGCCACTTAATCTATATGTGTCTTGCTGCTATTTATAGCCAAGTACTGTAGTGACACAATGAAAAGAGATAATTCAAAATGCTGATGCTACAGATGATCTCAAACTGTGAATAATACTATTCCAAGTGTATTATTAGTATCTTGACATGCTGAAAATGTCTTTTGATTGTCATTTTAAGTACTGCTTATAAAAGCTGAAAATCTTTGCATTCAGTTTTATGAACAAAAGTTTCTGGAAGTGTCATTGTGACCTGTAAAGTTTGTCTGAATAACCCCTGAAGTTTGTAGTCTCATGTGAGCATATAATGCTGTGTATAGAACAGCAGTGTTTGAGGTCTGCTACCTCACGGATCTTTGTGAGACTGGGTGGTGCAAGCTATCCGCCATGCCATGTGAGCAAGAGTGTTACAGGGTAACCACTTATTCTGCATCAGTTGCCTCACCTGAATGGTCTCTATTTTGTCTGATTTGTGTCTTTGTGGCAGTAACTTCAAAGAGGCTTACCTGCCTGTAGTGTTACTGAGCAGCAGTTGGCCTGGAATTAGATTCATTCATCTCACACCTAAGAGAGTATACCTGCGTAGCAGATATAAGGAAACTTACAGCACAGTAACTTCTTCGTGTGCCCATGTTCCTAAAAGACCGGTGTGGTAGTTTTCAACATCCAGATTCTCTCCTCTGAATAAAAAAAAATCACTGGTTTTGTTTCTTTAAAAAATACCTATTTTCAAAAATCAAGTTAGATTTCTTTTTTACATGAAAGATACCTAAACTTAAGCTGGCCATAGCAGTTTGAAAATAAGGAAATTAATGAATAAAAAATTTGTTCAGCTTTGCTTTGTGTATTTGGTAAATACACAGCATCAGCTACACTAATTTTCCTGACTTGCATATAGGTATTTGTTAATACCAGAATGGACCTGAATAAGCTGTTTGGAAAACAACTGCAAGTATTCTGTCAAGAACAATTCAGAATTTTTAATAGTTTTTTCCAGAGTTTTAAATCTCATCTTCTTAAAATGACTAAGATGTATTTGTCCATTTTAGAGCAGGATGAGTTACTCTAGAGGAGGTTAGTAGTCAAAGTAGTTAGTAGAGGAAGTTAGAGACCTGCTGCATGTGTATGATGACTCAATGCCTCCACTGCTGCCAAAACCTTTGGAAGAGAATAGACAAATTCAGATGGAAGGGACCTACAGTGATCATCCAGTGCCACTGTCTGACCACTTCAGGACTGACCAAAAGTCAAAGCAAGTTGTTTAGAGCATTGTCCGAATGCCTCTTCTAAACACTGACGGGCTTGGGGCATCAACCACCTCTCTAGGAAGCCAGTTCCTGTGTTTCACCTCATTTCCAAAAGAAATGCCCCCACCTGATGCAGCTGAGAGCCATTCCTGCACATCCTGTCACTGGATGGGACAGGGGATCAGCACCACCTTCTCCACTTCCCCTCCTCAGGAACCTGTAGGGAGCAATGAAGTTGCCCCTCAGCCTTGTCCTCTCCAAACTAGACAAGCCCAAAATCCATAACTGCTCCTCATAGCACATTTCTTCCAACTCTTTCACCATCTTTGTTGCCCTCCTCTGGATGCCTTCAGGGACCTTCACATCCTTTTTAAATTGTGACACCCAGAACTGCACTCCGTTGCATGTACGGTAGCACATCCTTAAAGCTTACAATGGGACTTTAGGTGAGATTGTCATAGAATTAAACAATTTTCTTACTACGGTCTTAAGAAAACTTAAGGAAATGAATCTTACTGACCTCTCAAGGTAAAAAAAAAGGAAATCAAGAACGTATTAGTGTTCTAAATGAGGGGGAGAAGAAGTAGACTCTGCTGTCCATCTTCCCAGCAGTCAGGTGAGCAGTCTCTCAAATACCTAAACTTCACAGTTTTTTTGGACAGAACTAAAGGGTAGAAATACACAGCCCCCCCCATGCATTTCTGAAGTTAGAACTGGAAATGGCTGTACTTTTACTTTTTTCCACTCTTCAGGTGAAGTAAATGGCCAGTCTGTGCACTCCCATCAGTTGTAAAATACTGCTTGGCCCTGAGATCTCCCTGTTGTTTCTGTAAAGAGGTATTTGTGCCATATTAAGAAGACCGTTTATAAAATCTGACTGAAATAAATTGCCTTCATTCTATTTGTGTAGATCATCCACAGCATCTGTTTATGTTCTAGCTATTCTACATATGCTCCTCTGCATGGGAAGTTCATGCCAGCTGGTGCTCCTGGTGCATGTTCTGTAAGGGAGTGTTAGAATATACCTGTGTGTCACTGGGAAGACAGGGAGTGCTTTTAGGCATTGTGTAAATGAGCTTGTGTGCATAACAAGTATAAAATGCTAACTTTCAGCTAACTTTCTTTATTCTTACCTTCATTAAATCCTCTGCTCTCCAGTTAGTCATTGGGATGGCAAAAAAAGGAATATGCAGGCTTCAAGACTTGTAGATCTTGATCATGCTGAAGCTGGGATCACGGAGGTGCCAGAGATGTGAAGAGACTTGATGTCAGGATTATGAAGCTGGGATAGAAAACCTAGAAAGAGGAAGAATGAGGGGACAGTTAGGTGAAGAGCAGCTGGAAGAGGGAATGCTTTATTCCACCTGCACGCCACTGTTTATGAAGAACTGTAATTGGGAGGTGAACAGTGATCAGAGTTAAGAATGTTGCTTTTGGTTTTGGTTTTATGTCTAGGGTTCTTTAATTGTTGCTTTGCTTTTTTTCCAGTGGAAAAAGCTTGCATGTCTTTTTGAAAATAAATGTAGCTAAGAAAAGTGCTAGATCTTTTGTCTTTATATATTTCCTAGGGCTGTAATTCTTGACCTTCCTTTAACCTAGTTTTCAGCTCTGATTTTGTATTTTAAAGAAATTCTGGAGAACTAGTTAAAAAGCATTTTATGAACAAAAACATTGCCATTAAACTGCTTTTTTCTTCCAAAAAGAATAAAGAAACGCCTATGTCCCATATCTCAAAAGCAGCATGTCCAATTAACCTCAAACTTCCTAAAAATATTCTCCTTTGTCTTGAAATCAAACATGAAACATCCTCCTGTTCCCCACCCTACCCCTCACAGAAGGAGTAAAAGGGTTCAAAATGGAGCTTATAATGGAAACCACTGTAGCAGCCTTAACTGGGGAATCATGATTGTCTGCATAATAAAGCTGCCTAATACATGTTTTATTCAGTATAATAACTGTTAGCCTATAAATAGAAGAATGCTATGACTATTATGCTTGGGAATATTGTTTGCCACTTGTAATTGTTAAATGCTTTTTTTGGGGTTACTCCAAGCAGTTGTTCTTTTGACTTGAAGATAAAACAATTCTGGCAGAGCACTAAAGGAGTTTCATGCTTTCCCTCATTAAGAATAGTGCTAATGGCACGCAGGACGTTTCCCCAAAGGACACTTGCATGAGCTCAAACACTGAGTATAGCACTAATTGAACAACAACAAAAACTGATGACTGTTTTCTACACGTTTCTTAACAGTACAGATTGTCCCAGGGGATGATTAAACAAGCAAACAAAGAGATACTGAAATAATGAAGTCTTTTTTTAATGCAGAGCTCTTCATTTGTTATGATAGAATGTTCTGCTTTGTTGATATTTTTAAAGCTTTACTATTTGTAATATAGAATTCCTGCTCCTTTGGCCCTCTTTGCAGTGTATACCTTATATATCCTGTGAGGAAATATGTAGTCTTTCTTTAAAATTGTCGAGAGACACTCTGCAAGAAAACTGGGCTGGAACTGATTGTATGGATTTATATAAGGAAGGAAGGAATTTTTCAGGATTTTTTATTTGTGTATATATATGTGTTTGAGCATTTTTATGTATATATTTAACTCTCAGCCACTGAGGGAAATATCAACAGTATACAGAAAAGATCTGTACAGGACTTAAAGACAAGAAAGAAGTGCTTTGCAGCATGTGTAGGGTCCTACACTTTGGCTACAACAACCCCATGCAGTGCTACAGGCTGGGGAAAGAGTAACTGGAAAACCACCTGCTGGAAAAGGACCTGGGGTTTCTGGTTGGCAGCGGCAGAACATGCTCCAGTGCATGCCCAGGTGGCCAAGAAGTCCAGTGGCATCCTGGCCTCTATCAGCAATAGTGTGGCCAGCAGGACCAGGGCAGTGATTGTCCCTCTGTATTCAGCACTGGCTGCACCTCAAGTTCTGTGTCCAGTTTTGGACCCATCACTACAAGAAAGACATTGAGGTGCTGGAAGGTATCCAGAGAAGGGCAACGGAACAAGTGGAGGGTTTGGAGCACAAGTCTGATGAGGAATGGCTGAAGGAGCTGGGCTTGTTTAGACTGGAGAAAAGGAAGCTCAGGATGGATCTCATTGCTCTTTGCAACTACCTAGAAGGAGCATGTTGCCAGGTGTGGAGTGGTCTCTTCTCCAATATAACAAGCAATAGGACATGAGGAAATTACCTCAAGTCACTCTAGGAGAAGTTTAGATTGTATGTTATGAAAAATTTGATCATGAGAAGGGTTGTCAAGCATTGGAACAGGCTGCCCAGGGAAGTGGTGGAGTCGCCATCCCTGGAGGTTTTTAAAAGACATGTAGATGTGGCTGCCCTTAGAGACATGGTTTAGTGGTGGACTTGGCAGTGTTGGACTCAATGATCCTAAAAGTCTTTTCAGCCTAAAAAAATCTATGATTCTATGTTAGGATGTATGTAATTATTCAATGCATGTTCTAAATCTACTCTGCATAAATGCAAAGCTTGTGTAATGCAGAGGGAAAATTAAGGATTGCTTGATAGGTTGGCTTTGTGTGGGATTGAATAGAGTACCTTTTTAATATGACTTTGTTAAATGAAATCTCTAGCCATTTGAAGACATAGTTTTGTGCCTCTTTAGACAAAATATTGAATGGGGAGCGCATTTTTCTTCTGGAGCTTCTTGAGTAAAGTGGCGTGGGGTGATGATGGCAGATGCAAGTAGAACACTGTTGGCTGACCTTTGCTGTGTGTCTGTGCTTGCAGCAGTGGCGAGTGGAGTGGTGTGCACAGGGAAGCTCATTAGCTGTTTGTCATGTCTGCACTTGCTCTCAATAGGATTAGATGATGAGGCTGTAAAATGTCAGCACCTTGTCAAAACTATTGCTCTGTGACTGCTTCTGCTGCTGATGATGCAGGAAATTCTGTGTAAAAGTTCAGCACTGACACAGTCTAACACATCGTTTATCTTGTGCAGGCACTATTTGTGTTCTGAGAGATTGATATAATGGAGTAAATTTCTGTCTCCTGCCTTATGCCATTTAGAGTCACTTCAGGTGTGTAAGATATTGTGACAAACTGCATTGCTTGATTGGACAAGGCCAGTTAAGTCTCTGTGGATGAAGAGGAAATACTTCAGTTGCACTGGAATGCCACTTTTTAACTGCAGTGTATAGGACCACCAGACAGGATGCTGTAAGAAATACTGTGGAGATGAGTGGGGGCTGTCCAAGCAGGCCAGCATTAGATTACTGATAATTTAAATAATATTTTTTGTGGTATTGTTTGAAGTATTTTAATTAGAATGCAAACTAAAGGAACTATCCAGTAATGATTTCTGTGTTTACCTTGTTGAGGGGTTTTTTGTTTGTTTTGTTTTAGTTTTTTTTCTTAGCTTTTTAACTCAAAATATGGAAGTAACATACTCAAATTGTTCTACCTGTGTAAACACACATGTGTTTCTGAAATAATAGCAAGGTACATAATATCAAGGATATAGTATCAATGTACTATTCTGCAGATCAGGAACAGTGTAAGTAGGACACCTGTTTTTTTCCTTGAGAAAGCTTAAAAACTGTAGTTAAAATACATGGCATATTTAATTGTAGGCTGGTAATAGAAAGGAAAAGCTTTGTACTGCAGGAGGAAGGTATTATGAGTTGTAAATGTCTCACCCAGGATAAAACCTAAATGCACCTAAAACTTGAAAGGAAAGCTGTCCCTGAAGGAAGCAATCAGGTTTATGCAAGATGGTGGGAAAACACAGTAACACAGGAACAGGATGTAACTGAAGAATTAATCTCTTTGCTGTTGTAGGTGAGGGGTAAAATGCCAGAAATGGAAACAAAGTTTCCTGATTATACTGGAAAATTAATGGAATTTGCAGTGAAAAAGATAATGGTTTTTAGATACAATTTTGTTAATTTCTTTCTTTCTGTTTTCTTACTTTCTGTGTTTCTCTGACCTCATATCCCTGCTTGGTAAAACTGGTTTGTTTTTTTTTTCATTGTGCAAGTTGCCTATTTGAAATTTGATACCTTCAGTTTGTTGCGTTTTACTACCCTTTCATTATTTTTGGTTCATGCCTTTTTCCTAGGTTCTTCTAGGGAAAGGGAAAAACCAGCAACTGCAAAGCCTCTCACTTTGTATTTTCTGCTGCAGGTTTTGTATGTTAAAAAAATTAAAACAAACCTGCGAAGATGATTGCAAATCTGACATGAACAAACTAGGCATGTACTATGTGAGAATTGATTATCAGCTCCTCCCTGAATGAGATGTAAATTCAGCAGGAGCCGTTCAGAACAGCATAAATCTGTAAGAGAAGCTATTTACAGTCTTTTAAAGATGCGTGATCACAAAGATTGTCCTTTCCTACTTCTAACTTAAGACCTAAATGTCCTAAACTCCTGCTGTACTATTATGACAAATACTGCAGTTATTCACATGACAGCCTGGAACTCGTGACATTGTTTATCTTTTAATTCAGTTTCGTACCTGGCAAATGGAGGAGACCTTGTGCTCTGGCTCAGGAATTTTTTTCAACCCTCCAGCTATTGACATTAGTCATTCACAGACCAGATCTCTCCAGCCTTTGCAGGAACCAAGTGCAGCTGGAACATAAGAGAAGTTGAAAAAAATCTATGAAGCTTTTTTGTTTGTTTATTTAAAATCACACAGAAGAGTGTGTCATAGAGGAACTCCATTCCAAGAAACGACCAGGATAGCACATCGTGGTTCAGTTTTTGTTTGGCAGTTACGTGGTGAGAAATAGAGGTCAGCAAGTGGTGAAGTACCTTTGTGCCATCTCACAGATCTGTGTTTGTGAGGATAAATGGCCACTGTTAATTCTTCTGATGTGCTCGTGAGTTGGTTCTGTTGCATGGAAATAACATCATCTTAAGAAGAACTTTCACTGTGTTTTGAACTGCAGAAGCTGTGTTGTGTTAGGTGCTCTGTCTTCTTTGATCAGTGAACATCCTGGCTGAGTCAGAGCTTCCTTTCTTTGGTATCTTGAACACTTGCCCTCTAGAGTGTTAGTAGTGTAAAATTTGCCATCTGACTGAATGACTTTTAAAACTCTGTATTAATGATGAAGGCAGTTGGGGATAGTCAAAGAGATTAGGAAGACTGCTTGTCACAGGAATTGTTTTTTTTAAGAACTCATGTAGAACACCGAGTGCTCTTGAGAATTACTGTGTTTGGGGCTGGTAAGCTGGAATAAAACCCCAAACTCCAGAACAAAAACTTCAGTTACAAAAGTAAACGTGGTACATCCTTCAGGTCCCCAAGCAGAAGCAAAATAAAAGTTTGTAAATTTCTCACCCTCAATTATTCATCTGCAAAAAGGCCTATCATTTGTCATGTGTCCATGTGTTTTTATAACAATATAAAAAAGGCTTGATTAATGTGTTCTCTTCAATGAGAGTTTAAAATATTCTTTGCAGTTCTTTGAAGGGTTTTTGTGCCTCTTTGGAGAAATAATTTAACTCTCACAGGCACCTGTCTGATAGGGAACCTATATTTGTTTTTGTGGTTTTTGGAAAAACTGACTAATCTTGGTATTTCCTTTTCCCTGAATTTGGTGTGTGTTCAACTTTAAAGAAAGTGCAAACAATGTTAACACTTCAGTATCTGAAATACATCACTTCAACACATGCAGCTAGAAGAGAACACAACTTTTTGGTGGTCATGGAGGTGTCAAGTAGCAATTGACTAATGAACAAAGCATTCAGGGCTTTGTAGAGGAAATTTACATGAATTTAATTATTGATATAATAGTAAACCTACTCAGCTCTTGAATTATTACTCAGTCAATAGAAACAGGTGTTTTTGTCCAAATTTGTAAGCTCATATAGACTTTTGTTCTAGTACTTTTATTTGTATTTGTTAGTTACTACTGTTTTATAAGATCCATCCCTGACTGGAATTACTTTTTTAAGCCAATTTCACAACAGGATGTCCAGAACATTCCTGTCTGTGAGGCAAGCTGGCTTTATTCTCTTTTAGTGTATGTTATAAAATTAACCTTTGACTTCATGCTCACAATCAACAAAATGGTTTGATTGTTTCATAGCCTCAGTTTTAGTTTAATTACATAAGTTTTTACCCCTTCCGCCCAGAAAAAGACCTGTGAATCTTAGGAAGCATTGTCAAGTATGCAGAGAACTTTAAAGGAATAGATTAAGGTGTGAATGGCCAGTTTCATCTTAATAGGACACTGGATTTAGTTTTTGTATTAATACTTCTAATTTTATTATGTGTACTTGTTACAATTGATGATGTACCTGGTTAATTGTTTGCTTATTTCACTGTCACCTTCATTCATCCATATGCTTCTAGAAATGAGTTAAGTTTACCATGCTCCCTATATTCTTCAAAATTATTTCTCTGTTTGGGATTTCCGCAAGAATATGACTCCTTTTTTCTGGGTTATGGTGGGGATCTCTAGGTTTTGGTGGGGATTTCTAGGTTTTGTTGGTGGTTTTTTTTTGTTGTTGCCTTCTTTTTGGGTTTTTTTAATGACAATGTAACTTGCCAGTCTAAACATGAGGATAAGATAGAGCCTTGTCTGTGCTGTTTTGCTTTTGTAATGAATCAGCAAGTGGGTAGTTTCACATGACTCGCCCTGTAAATAATGTGCCCCACCCTTCACACAGTGATCCTGGAAGAAACTTGCTGTGTATATCTTCCTACCATCTTTCTAGTGGCTGCTCTTGGCCTGTGGTTCCTGCAGCATGGCTTAGGGGAGGAGCTGGGTGAGAGAGCACAGACTTGTGTCTGTCTGCTTGTGTCCTAACCATCCGCACAGGTTCTTCTCCAAACGAAAAAATAGAGAGAAACAGGACAAAGGATGAGAAAGAAAATGAGTCTGAGAAGAAGTAGGGATAGAAGCAGCTTCTTTGGGAAGCTGGCAGGTGGCACTGGCATTGCTAACCTTAACAACCGAGAAGCATGAAATCCATTTGAACCTGTTTTGTAACTGTCAAACTGAGATTTAAAGGAGGAACTGAAGTAAACAAAATTTTAGGAGGAAACTTTCACCTCTTATTTGATCTGTCATTTCCATGCATGCATGCATGCATGCACATCTCAGGTGGAATTAGATTCTGTTTACCCTAATATGACTCCTGTAATTAAGTAATTTCTATTATTTATTCATTCTTTAAATAGAACAAGCTTTTCCTCTGTCTTAGGCATTTATTTGACTCTTGGATTGAGTGCTCCAATGACTTTTTAAAAATAATTTTTTATTTAAGAAACCTGATTTCTTGCTAAGTTTCTTAGGGAAACTACTTTTTCTTCTTTCTCAGAGCTTGCATATGTAGTTAAGGGAAAATGTCTTGAATATCAGCTGTCAAAAAAGTGCTCAAGCTTTCAGGCAGAAAAATCTCCTTTATTTATAGATATATGCTCATAAGATATCTCAGTGTAACTCTCTAGTTCTTATGTAGAAAAGAAATTTTTAATACATAGAAGGGAGCTGCTATACTAGGTCACTGTCACTTGTCTAGTACAAGCTATTTATATAGAATAAATGTAATAAAATATCAAAATACTTAAGCAGTTACTTTTTTACCTTACATCTGTAATTTTAAGAGGTGCTAGTAAAAATAATACAGTTTTTAATTGGGATTTTTGTCCATGTTCTACAAAAAACCCCAAACCCGTAAAAGGCAGTCTTACAAACTATTCCATTACTGGCAGCTTAATCCATAAATACACCAATTTTGGAATAAATCCAAGACAAGAGCGTAAGGGGAAAGGTATTGTTGGATGGTGTAGTGAAATGGGACAGGGTTTTTCACCTTGGGAATCATTTGCTGAAAATAGCGGATGTCCTACCATTAAGCTAAAACATAATGTGTTTAAACATCCTTCTACCTGCACATGGAAATACCCTATTTCAAGGTCTTGGGTCATTGAAATGTCATAATGTAGCTACTTCTAGAAGAAGAATTTACCGAAAAAAAAAAGAGGAAAAAGTAAGATATTAATTTTTTTTGCAAAGTAGTTGTGAACAGGATTTGTTACCAGTCTATTTGTAATGATAACTTTAACTAAGGTTTGTTAGGCTTACTAAATAGTGGGAGATAGATTCCCTAATAGTGAAAAGGTGACAGTAAATGGCAAACAGACTGTGTGCAACATTCACGTGGTGTTGTTAAACAAAAGGAAGGAGCACAAGGCTGGAATGTGTCAGCTAGGGTGGGATGGCAGGAGGAAGCAAAGACGTGTGTACATACATATAAATATGCCCACATAAAAAAGTACATAAAGATGAAAGAACAGAGGAGCCAAACACTTACAGTGGAAAAGGTTAAAACGTGTGAAGTAGTAAAGTGGAGTGAGTTGAGAGTGGAAGATCTGAACAGTAGAGAAAACTGTTTACCAAAGGTTTGAGGGCTGATTTGATCTCTCTGAGAGCTGTGGAAAATGCCAAGTTGATTCTTCGTGTGTGATAGTCTTCTCCACAGATAGCAGAGAGAGATTGTCACAGATATTGTCATGTTGGGTGCTGCTGTATCTGGTAGCTTACAGCTTATCCACAGAAAAAGCCAAAATTTCGTAATGAACTACGGGTCTTGTTACATCAGAAGGTAAGTCAGGGAAAGAGCAAGTGATGAAATCTGCTTCTCTGCAGCTTCTGAAGTTATTTATCTTAACAGATCCTGACTAGCTTTTATCTAGTATTCTTCTATTGCTTGTGCCCAGAATGCTTTACCTGAATTCTGTTGATTAAATTATGGTGTTTAATTTGCCTTGCCAGCTCCCTGTTTATGATCTGGTTTGTGAACAGCAGTGCTGAGTGTGAGTTTTGTTTCTGCATATTTATTCTGCTTTTCCCACTGCTGCTGTAGAGTACTATAAATGGTGCATGCAGGAATTGCCATTCCGAGTTGCTTCTGCTTAAAAATGTATTTAAAAGGAAAAAAAAAAAAAAAGAAGGTCACTTATCACACTTTTGTGATTGTAATGTGGAAAGCCTCCTACCCCTTGAGGTTGTGTCTAGTTTTTGGGGGGTATTTCCACCCTTGTCTGTTATTCAAATCTGTGTTCTCTTCTTTTTGATTTAGACTATTTCTTTGATCCAGGTGAAGTCTAAATTTGCTTCTTCCTGCATATTTTTATAGGCTGAGGTCCTGGCCCTGTACAGGTCAGTTGAAGATATTAAGATTATTCTAATGGAAACAGGATTCTACTTCTGGTACCCTTGGTTACATCTTCATTTTCTCACTGACAAAACTATTGTCTAATCCTGGCCCTCCTACAGCATGATACCTGTTTGCTTCTCTTGAAGTGAAGTCATCCCCTTAAAATGGCTCAGAATAGCTCTGCTAGAACCATCTCTGTCATGTGTCCTTTAATGTCCTCTTTGGGCTTTCTCTGTTCATGGGTCAGATATATACAGGCATTGACTTTGTCTCTACAACTTTTTTTAGGTTAGTACTGCTGTGGCTGTTTGTTCCAGCTTTGTTCCTGCCCTTTTTTCCACCAGCAGTGGCAGCTTCAGCTTGCTGCTTATGAACTTTTCTCATGTGCTTCCTCCAAGTCTGCTCTCTGCACATAGGGAAAAACTGGCAACCTGTGAAATCTCTGTCTGAACATTCAAACTCTTTTCTTTTTATATATCACCTTTGGTGTAATGCATAATAAAATCACCATCTGCTAAGTAGGTAGTAAGAGGTAATTGTGGCAGGTAGCTGTAGATGGCATACAAATCTGGTACAAGCTACATTTGTTATCCCATCTTTTATTCCCTTTCCAGCACACCAACTCCTTTTGTCTCCCTGCACACCTTAGAGTGTAAGTTCTTTCAGACAGAGCAGTTACTCATATTCATAGAATCTCAGAACAGTTAGGGTTGGAAGGGACCTCTAGAGATGACCTAGTCCAACCCTCCTGCCAAAGCAGGATCACCTCTTGATCCTCTTATTGGAAATCACAGTCCTGTCTGGTTTGGTTTTTTGTTTGTTTATTTGGTTTGAATTTGTAACAACAGATGCTTTGTCTTGAACATGAATTCCACCAAACCTGCGTATTTTGAGGAGTCTGATCCCCACAAAATGGAGAAGTGGGAAGTTCAGTTTCAAACAACGTATCTGCTAAAGTCCTTCTCAGCAGGGCTGCTGTGAATCTGTTCCTTGCGCAGACTGGATTGATACCAGGGATTCGATACACAGGTACAGTACCTTGCACTTGGTCTTGTTGAACTGCACGGGATTCCCATGGGCCCGACTTCTCAAGCTTATCCAGATCCCTCTGGATGGCATCCCATCCTTCAGGTGTGTCAACTGCACCACTCAGCTTGGTGTCATCTGCAAATTTGCTGAGGGTGCACTTGATCCCCACTCTCTATGGCATCGTTGCAGATATTAAACAATACTGGTCCGAATACGAGCGCCTGGGAACAGTGTGGGGAGCTGCTGTTCACTGTGTTCCTGAGAGTACCATGATGCATTATATAGAAATTATGGAAGGTTCTGCATGAATAATGCAGTTGGAGTAAAATCTTTAACATGTTTGTGTGCTTGGTCAGACTTTCATACTTCAGAAATGTGCTATGTTAGATTATGTTTAAATGTTATTTCTGGATTATGTTAATTTTCACTTTCTGCTTCAAATAGTCTCACTTAAAAGATCTCTTAAAAAATAAATAGTGAGCATGGATCATTGCTGGAAAGTTTGAAGCATTAGCTTTATTCTGCTGTTTTTGCAGGACTTCAAGAATATGTTGAGGCAGTTTCGTTTCAGTATTTTATCAAAACACGATCTTTGATTAGTGTTGAAGAGATCAACAAACAACTAATATTTACAGCAGAAGACAGAGAAGAAACAACAAACATGGTAAAAGTTTTTTTTTTCTCCATTGACAAATGTCTTTCTGGGATGGAAATGCAGCGAGAAGGCTTAGTCACATTTTTGGCATCTGATTAAATAACGCCAGTTAGTGTAATGGGATTAGGTATACATGTGGATTTTGACTCACTTGTTCAAAACATGCTTTTTATTCTGATAAGTAGTAAACTAAATCTGTGGGATACAAGTTTATAAATTTCACATCCTTTTTATTCAGAGCAGACGGAACTCTTTCTGGTATGGCGAAAGATCCAGGCCGGTGCAATACTAGGTAACAAATGTAGCAGAAGGATTTTTAGTGCCTGGGACTGTCTGTAAGACCTGCTGGTGTGTAGTGATGTTGGAGAAGTTGGGGCAGACAAACAAATGCAAGGCAGGATGAACTCCGTGAATGAAATCTTACTGCTGGTATAGAAGTAGTCACTGGAGGCACTGTATTTGCCTTGTGTTGAAACACCCTGCGTGTGCCTTAGCTTCGTCATTTGTAACTCTCCTGGAGCTGATTCCTTTCATAGGACAAGCTGGTGTCCCATCATACCTTAGCCCTAATATCATATCTGCTGTTTCTTGACTTGCCTGTACTCCTACCCTGCCCTAAAAGGCTCATAGGGACAAACTACTGTCACCAACCACAGTAAAGTGGTTGCAGTTTGATTGTTGGCAGGGGACAACAGTGATTTGGTAGCAATCTACAGAAGTGCACGTGCAGTCGAGGTGCAGTCTACACTAATGCTACTTTACATAAATTCCTGAGTCTGCTTCTGCTGAAGAGATTCTGCTGTAAAGCCCTTCTCATTCTTTCTTTATTCTCTTCGTAAGATATTTGCAGAGAAACCTGATTTTTAGCTTAAATTCATTTGTTTTTACCAGAGGTAAGTCCATTGTGGCACACTTGTTTTAACAAAATAGGAAGTTGTTAACCCGAGTCTGCATGCCTCTGACCGGATCTGTCAATTTGGGTAGATAGCATAATATGGGAACAAGTGAACAGACAGAAACCGCATTTTCTCCCACATTACCAATATTATGTCAATAAAAAGTATTGGAAACTTGGATATAGGAGCAAACTTGTAACTCTGTAATGGGTTTACTTCATTAAGACTCTTTTGTTTGACTTCATGAAGATTTTTTTGTTTGTTCTTTTAATAAGCTCACTTGATATAAAACAGATCTGAGAATACTATGGCTTCTTGTAGAGAATATGTTTTGAAATTCAAGACAATATTACTAAAGTATATGGTTTGTTTTCATAATGCAGACTATATTTGATTGATTTGCTTGCTTTGGACAGACCATTTAGGAAAAAATCTATCAGGCCGAGATCTGTCAGATGAAAAAAACCCCCAAACAACTGCGAATAAATGTTGCTACAGAGATGTGATAATTCTGTTTGCGAATAAAGATGATAGAGTTAGGGTGTGTTTATCATACTTGCTAGAATGAAAATGACATCTGAAGTAGAAATTACCTTCTGATATGCTGGAAGGAGATTAGTACTTCTGAAATCAGATCATGTGGAAGTGCCATGCAATTTAATTTTCCAGAATGTTTTAAGTTTCCAGTTATGTTAGATAAGCCAGTGTGTATTTGAACCACTACAGACGGCTTTTTCACAGTTCTCTATACTAGATTTTCTTCCATTCTGTCCCCAGACATCCAATTCCCATGATAAACAACCCCATACGTGGAGCCTGAAGGTAACACCCGTGGATTACCTGCTGGGAGTGGCTGATCTGACGGGAGAGCTGATGCGGCTGTGCATCAGCAGCGTTGGGAACGGGGACATAGACACGCCCTTTGAACTGAGCCAGTTCTTGCGTCAGATTTACGATGGGTTCACTTTCATTGGCAACACGGGACCTTACGAAGTCTCAAAGAAGCTCTATACCTTGAAACAGAGTCTGGCAAAAGTAGAGAATGCCTGCTACACGTTAAAAGTACGGGGATCTGAAATCCCAAAGCACATGTTGGCTGATGTGTTCTCCACCAAAACGGAATTGATTGACCAAGAGGAGGGTCTTCCTTAAAATAGGAGAGGTGTTGCAGCTCAGAACGGAAGAGGACTTAGATAAAGCTCTAGTTATGGTTTGTGGGATTTTGACCCATCTCAAAGCTCTTTAGGTAGAGACATTTTTAGTTTTATCTATGAGAAGGCTGTTTGCAGTGGTAATTTGTAACCAGAAATACTTTTTATGATGTGCAACAGAAAAAATGTTTGACTTTGGCCTCTTGGTATGGAATTTCCTGTGCTGCTCCATTGTGTCTTTCAAAATGACCAAAATTTCCACTGCACTCTACTCCAGTGACTGTTATTTGTGTCACCTCACCTCGAACTGTTGTTACAAGTTTTCATCAAGCACAGCAGTGGAAAAAAAATGGTTAGGTGCTCTTATTTAGCATTATCCATAGGTTTCTGCTGACCCATTTTCTGAGTATTTGGGTTCTATACTCATGTCATACCTACAACAACGCACCTGTGCGTAAGTGCATCCCTTGACTTGAAACTGGGTTGGTCTCAACAGTGCCATGAAATTCGAGTTTTCTCTGTAGTGATTTAAAGTAGGAAACTAAGTCAACTTTTTTGCCAATTGATAATGAAGCTAATTGCACCAGGTGAATTCTACTGTGCACCTGTTATTTTGAGTCTCTGTTAAAATTGAGCTCCGTTTGAGCTAACACTGGTACTTCACAGTTTTGAGATGACTAGGAAATCCACAAAAATGAACTGTGGAATTAATTGTTTTACATTTTTTGTAATACAGTTTAATGCAGAATCTGACATATTTCTGTTTGTAGACAAAGAAGTTGTCATACAAAGTATGTAATTTGGTGTTAGGACAAGCAGTTTTTGGCCAGAACAAATGCATTGCAGTGCTGGAAGTCTGTTCTCCATTGTTTGTGCTGCCCTGAGGACCTCCAGTGGGATTGAACTGGTGTAAGTGAAAAAGGGCTAGCCAAGCTTTAAATATATGTTAGCAGGAACTATATCATATGTGTGTTCCTGTGGAAAGGAAATTGCAAACAGAAGTAAGGCAGGCATTCTGGTTTCCACATTTATCTTTGAGGAGGGTATGTCACTGTTGGCAAAAAATCAGGGCTTTATGCTGGTGTCTGAAGTTATGAAAGTCTGATAATGTACATAATGCTAAAGGAAAACAGATAAAGCAACATGATCTCTAGACTCCAGGAAATAGGCCTCCCAACTGCAATTGAAAATACTGCATGTTTTTTATTTCCATTTCCATATGCTGTGATACTGCCAATATTTTTCCCACGAGCGTGTCCTGAGTAGCTGGAATCATCTGATAAATGGATAGGAATGGGTAAGTACAGTTCTGTCAAATTTTTCCATTGTTTCCACATAAAGCAGTATGTGCTGGGTTGAATAAGGAGTGGCATTTTTCGTATTGTTTAATACTATTTTTTACAATAAATTCTGAAAACTAGTCACTGTCTCTGTGTTGGTCCTTTTGCCTGTCAGCCTAAGTGGTAAATTACAGTTACGGTACAAGTTTCCCACTGTGCAGAACTTCACTTGGAAATTTCACTCCATTCCTATATTCATACTTCAGTGGGCACTTTCTAATCCTGAATCTCTTAGCTCCTTCTCCCTTAACTTTATTCTGTGAAGTTTTAAAGCTATTTAGGATAGAAACTTCATGTGATTCTGTTGAATTTAAAAAAATGCAAAGAATTCAGATGACAAAGCAAGTATATCCCTGGAACAAATCTGCAACAGTACCCATGTTTTTACATCTCACCTTTTTTCTCTACCTTTTTTTTCCTCTGATGAGAGGAGGGGAAAGAAAGAAGGATACTTGCTAATAAGGAATAGTTTTGGGGTGTCACCCCCTCCCTGAGATGTATACATCTAGCATTTCAGTTGATGCTGCTGCAGTGCAGTTGTGTCTCTTTTGGCACAGGTGAATTTACTGCAAGTCATTGCTTGTTTGGTGTAGTGTGTAGCGAAAGCAGGTACTATTAGACATAGTGTGTGATATTAAACAGAGGTCTGTTTCGTGTCTGTCCTAGCAGCTATCAGGGGGAATTAAAAAATGTTCATGGCACAGTTTGAAAAGGGACGAGATGAATTCCATCACATTGCACTGCTTGGCTCAGTAACATTCTGCCTCTAGCCATGGAATGAGCACACAGTGGCCACCACTTTAATCAGCTCATGCTTTTATACAGTCCTTCATTATTTTAAAACTACAGATGTCTATAAAGACATTTTTCCCCAGCAATCTTTAGAACTAGATGCTCTTTCAACAAGTACATACTGATTCTAATGATTTTGAGACTTAAAATTTTGAGTAAGATGAGAAATTTTTTAATGGCATCCATGATTTCTAAACTTCAGGCTGCCTGCCCCTAATCAAAAGCTAATAACAAGAATAATTTGTAATAAGGAGCAAAGTGTATGTGGTGTGTATTAAAACACCAGCACAGATGGGAAGTAGCTAATGGCCTGCAAATCTTCTACTCAAGGAAATATTTTCCCCAAAAAACAATTGCACTGTAGCTATTTGAGAAGTGACAGACATTTATCAGCAAAACAAGCTGCTAAACAAGCAATGGCAATTTTCCCATTTCTTATCCCATTACTCTATGGAGCTATTGATATGCTTGGTCTGCAGCCAGAATAGGACTACGTCATAGCAGATGTTTCACAAGGGCAGCTCTGCGTGCTAAAAATCATCTGCCTTTCTGGAATCTCCTTTCTCAGAAATGATTTTTCTTTATGGGTTCACTTTTTTTTTCCTGACTGTTGATTTTCAGTGAGGAAAAATGCACCCGCATTTAGCTTTCCAGAACTGCCAGAGGAGTTATGCAAGAGAAACTTCCTGTTGACAAGACACATATGTCTGTCTACTTAAACTCCTGCTTGGATGTTGGAGTTTATTGAAAATCAAAAGAAAAAAAGAAAATAAACCGGACCTTTTATGATATTTAGCATATTAGGTGCTTTACAGAATCCAGACCAGATTCTGGCACTCCTCTCAAAGAGTTTGCAGTTTAAGAGTAGGCAAAAGGGCAGCCAAGACAAGCAAAAGGAAGATGGTAGAAAGGGGAGGAGATAAAGTGACAGGATTTTTACCAGAAGACAATGTGTGGTAGTAGATTGGTTTACCACTTCCCATTTTGGAAAAGAAACTTGTCAAAACTTAAGGAAGTCTGGAGCGTGACAGTAAAGGGTTAGTTGGGAAGGGTGAAGGCAGTGGAGAGGCAAAATGGAAGGAAGTGAGGTAGAGACAAAGAGGGGAAGAGTGGCAAGGAGTGGGACAGCATGGAGGAAGAGCAGGCTGAGCCACAGGACAGCAGGTGCACATGCAAGTAGGGTGGGACTGGGGAGGACGTGGGACAGGAAGACAGCCCTGCAAGAAGTGGGAAACAACACTTTGAAACCAAGTGACTCAGCTATAAATGAGGCTTGAAGTTGACCGAAGGAACTGAATTTAAAATTATCACAAGGTCCCCAATGCATTGATCTAGCCTTGGACCATAAATAAGGTTTGATTTCCTGAGCAGCTGAGAGCCTGCAGGTCTGGGATTGAGCAGGGTTTGCAGGCTTCCAGTCATGCTGCCACTAATCAACAAGCTCTCAGTTCCCATATGACCCAACTTCCCATCCACATTCCCTTCACTCCCATACTGGTAGCCACAAACCTTGATGTTTGAATTGCCATCATCTGCAGCTGTTAGAGACATGGTTAGATACAGTTTTTAACATAAAGGAATGCTTACGGTGAGCACAGTTTCCCCTTGTGTGCTGTTTACGTGTCCATTTCGCTGGCATTGCTGCTTCAAGCCCTTCTCTGTTTCTTCCCTTTACTTATCCTTTCTCTTAGGCTGTGCTGTTCTTTTGAGCCATTGCCCATGTCCATCCCATGGTTCAGTCCTTTCCGTGTTTAGCTGGAATCCTGGGGTGAAATGTTTCCATGCAGGAAGAGGAATCGATTAGTTTCTTAGGTAGGGTTGTCTGCTTGCACCTCCAAATTTGGGAATAGTGCTCTGACTCTGAGGGGAGAGGTCTGGTATTCCTGCATTCGGATAAGGCCTGTATGTCCTACAGCAGCCATGGTGCCATGTGTCAGGATGGGTGGGTGGATGGGCAGATCTCATGTTGCTTTTGCAGGTGAGCAAACCTTAGTTATTCTGAGGTTTGCAATCATCACGAGCCAAGGAAAATTGCCTACAAATATGAAAGCAGTTTCTTCTCCAGTTCTGAGGAAAGTTGTCTTTGAGGAGTATGACTTCCCACAAATTCTACCTCTTTTTACCTCACCCATCATCCCTTTGAAAGGCCTGTTTGCAGAATGTAGCAGAAGAGACTTGCTGATGACTTCTTCTGGAGCCAGTCAGTGCCTCCCTGAACACTGGCCAAAAGTGATGTGATGGTTCCTTTCTCAGCTCCTCCCACAGACCAGGCAGGCTGCCTCTGGTCTCCCTTGAGCCAGCTGGGGAGGGGGCTGAACTCTGATCTTCCACTATTGGATTTTGCAGAACAGTGACATGTGAGTTCATCCTCTTTTTTTTTTTTTTTCCTTAGTGTTGTTGTTTTCATGTCATGCAGATGTTCATTCCTCCTAGAGAAAGACACTGTTGTGTGTGCTCTGCTCCTCCACCACCACAATAGGTCAGATGATTTCTTGACCCCATCATAAAATGTTTCTTGGCTGCAGGTGCAGTGCAGGTTTTGGGAGACATCATCTAGCGTTGAGCACTTCTCCCACAGCCCTGGGCTTTCCCACAGACTTGCAAGTTGCTTTTAATCCAGAAGGGTCCTACTAGTTCCATTAAATTCTTCCTCAAGGTTCTCTCCTCAGACGACCCCAGGAAGAGAAGCTGAAAATACTGATCTGGAAATTGCCCAGGTTTTTGTTAAAACGAGCCTTTTCATACTCAGGGACAGGTCCCAGGGTGGCGAAGGATGTTATTGAATAGTCTGAGAGTTTGGATGTCATGGGAACATCAAGTCCCAGGAGTCTCCTTTTAGAAGGGAGTGGGGGTTGTTTCTCTCCTTGCAGCAAGGGCAGTTGATAGATATGTTTTACTTTGCACCTAGAAATAAAGGTGACAGGCCGCAGATGCCGAGGCTGCAAGAGAAGATGAGTAATGTGGAGCCATGTCAGGCCGTACATCAAATCAGCCAAGAGCCTGGAATAAGATACAGTTCTTTAACCTCCAGCCCTGCTCCCACCAATGTGAGCCAGAGCTCCTTCTGCTCTCAAGAGCTAGCCAAGGCCGGAAGCTGCACCACCAAAATGCTGAGGTCACTCACTGGCATGTGGATGTCTGTGACCTGCCGCAGGTCTGCGTTTGCATGTGCCCAGGGAGCAGGGGCTGCTCTTGGAAACACTGATGCAGAACCTCCTGCTCACCTTCATAAAGTCCTGATGCCTGTTATTTTATATCTATTAATTATTTTATTTATGGTTTATATATCTTTGCTGGAGGGCACAAAGAGGAGGTCAGGGCCTGGGCAGGACATGTGCTAACACCCATTTCCTTTACCTCCTTCCTAAGCCTTTTTTCCAGCCTTTTCAGCTTAGTCTCTGCCTGTGATGGCTCCTGGTTGATGGGCTGTTGGAGAAATGTTGCTTTGCAGGAGCAAAAAACCCAAACTTAACAGGGTCTGTGCTCTTTTGAACTGATCAGGAAAAGCGGGGCAGCTATGAACTTTAATTTATTTGAGATACATGCTATAACTTCCCTGGGCCTGCCTTCTTACTAGAAGGATGAGTATTTGTCAGTTATTGGAGAACGTATAATTTTTCTGCCACCTAGTGTCCAGCCTTTGGAGTGCTCAAGGTTTTGGCTTTGAGTTACAGTTTTCTCTTTAAGTACTTATGAACACAATTAGTGATGTCATGTAAATTTCATTTTTAGACTGAGGAAGGTCTCTCATAGTAATAATTGTTACTCTCCACGTACTCTACTATTTGGAAATCTGGGGAATACCAGAGAAGAGCATATTTGTACAATATCTCATCATATGTGTATATGGTATTTCAAAGACAGGTAAATAAAAAGCCATGAGAAAATTTGACCAGATGTGTTCTTGCAGATTTGTATTATACAAATGTTCTTATTTGAACTAGTACTTTGAAGGAGTACCACTGCTATGAGGTTTTGTAGACCAGAGTCCTAAAGTCTTTAATTTATGTTCTAATCATGCTACCTTTACAAGCAAATGCAAGCTTTTTTTAGCTGTTGAACTCCTGGTATAAAATGAAATGCTTCTGCATGTGTGACTGTGCCTACATGCTTCCCTGCCCTGGCTGTGGTTGTCACAGAAAACCCTCAGGTAGGAACATGGGAGGCTCCAAACCCACTGTGTGTCTGTAGGGTACAAGAAGTGGCTGTGCTGTGCTCCCTGCAGAGAAGGGAGCTGGGGTTGGTGGTTAAGCCCTGGGACATTGCCCAGTTAATGCTAAAGGTACTTTGGTCCCTTGAATTGTCCTGGTCCTTCATCTCTCCCTTGCACTGTGCTGCTCAGGGGTGCCCCAGGCCGGGAGAGACCTGGCATGCACCACAGCAGAGGGATGATGAAACATTAGGATTTAAAGGGATAACACAGACATAGCTGTCACTTGGATTGCCCCAGTGGAAGGGCACTGATAACAATCACTTACAAAATTGCATCAATAGACTTAGAAGTGGTGGCACTGTCACCCTGGAGATTCTTCTTCTAAAGGTCATTCAAGAGTAATTTTAGGTCCTTCTCCTACAGGGTACCTTTCACAGGATACCCACTCTGGGACTGAAAGCCAGAGAACAGCATAGATCTCCTGTTCTCACACCTGCACTTCCTGCCTGTCCTTTACCCAGCTCCAGGGTGGAGGGTTGGGGCACTGGAAAAGATCAGGTGAGGCTGGTGTGTCTGGACACGTGGCTGCAGATGTCTGTTGCGACCCAGGCATTCTGCAGTACAAAATTAGCCCTGTTTTATGTTATGTTGTCACAGTCATATCTAAGCATCTTTGGCTTTTTGTATCTTAGCTGGGGGCCAATACCTCGTTAATGTAATCTGCTTTCTGGATTACAGCCATGGGAGGAAGGACATGCTGGTTTGTTTTAGAGCAGTTCCTTTGCCTCTGGAAGATCACAGGTTTCAGAGGGATTTCCGTCTTTCTCTGCCACAGCTTAACAAAGACAGATTTAATTTGTGAACCTCTGAATGCTTGGGACCCAACATGCATGTGCGTAAAGGTCGGAGACTGTGCGAGTCCTCTCAGTCTTTAGGATAAACTCTGGTGAGATTCCAGCTGGTGTCTTCAGTGAAAAGACTTTGAAATCCCCAGCTTCAGCAGGGAAGTTAGTGGCATCCCTAAGCTGCCAAAACTCAACAGCTACATCCTGCAGCTTTTGTCTCAGGTCAAAGCTCAAAGCTCTCCCTGAGGTCATCAGGAGCTCTCTGAGCTGAGCTTGATGCTCCCTCTGGGCAGCAGGAAAACTCGAAGATGGGCAGCTATGAAGGTGTCCCTGAAACTGGGCAGCCCTTCCCTGGCCTGCCTGTGGCTCTGCTTTTCTGATTCTGGTCTCTTGTTTTTGGGGGTCACATTTTGCTGTAGGGTGTTACCATGGATGTTTGCTGATGTAACACCTGAAAATGGGATAACTGATATATGAGTACATACTTGGATTTTTGCCTTATTTCTTGGGCACTTCCCTCCCTCTACCCTGTGAACACATACAGAGCATACGCATAAAGATGTGGAAAAGAAGGTGAGCTGTGAGGTGAAAGAATTTGCTCATGGTAAGATATCCACTGTAGTAAAGACGACAGATCACTAAAAACTGTGCAGAAGGGCAATACAGACCTGCAGAGTGACAGGATGGGGAAACAGATTGAGTGCAGGTAGATGTGAAGCAGTACACAGGGAAAAATAATCCTTGTGTACCTCCTTCAAAATATTGGGATGTTTTCCAAGAAAATATCAAGTCAATGATTGTCAGTAAGCAAAAAAAAGCCAGTCTTGTCTTAGGAATTTTGAGGAGTAGGAATAAAGGCAAGTATATGCTGTATAAATGTAACTCTATGAATCCCTGGGTCACCTGCTTTTGAATGTGACTCTGATCCCTTATCTTAGAAAGGATGTAGCAGAACTGGAAAAGGTCCAGAGAAAGGCAGAAAGGATGACTGAAAGTAGGGAATAGTTTCTCTGTGAAAGGAAACTGCAAGTCCAGTGGGTTGGATAGGGAGGGTTTAATAGAGGCCTACAGAGTTACATGTGCCATAAAGATGGATATGGAGCAACCACTTGCTGTCTCTGCCAAAAGAAGAATCAGACACCATCGACTGCAGCTGGCCATAGCCTAGCTCAGAGCATGCACCTGTAGCTGTGCCTTGCAGAGTACATGGAGACCTGGGGAGCTCTTCACCTATGGGTGTGAGCCGAAAGCTGAAGCACACCCAAAGTGGGGTTGGGCAAGCCCTTGGAGAGCGTGAGAGCCACTGCAGGCTACTGACTCAACAAAGCAAACTGAGCTGAGGAACCCCCTGAGCCCGCAGGCTCCTTTCAGGTGAGTGCTGTGTTTGGCTGGAGGGTGGCCCTGAGGGGAGCTTTGTCCCCCTCCCTCAGCATGGGCGAGCGCTGGGCAGTCCCTGCAGGGGCTGAGCACTGCAGCCAAGACCTGCACACCCTGGGGGAACAGCCAGTGCCTTGGACAGCTGCTGCTGCTGCTGGTGTTTTCCTCCTTGTCTCCCAGGAGAAGGGTGCAGGAAGTCTCTGGAGAGGAGACCTGGTCTCCTGCCCAGGCAGCTGCAAACACGGCGAGGGAGGATGTTTTCATAAAGGGCTGTGTCTGCACTTACACTCTTATGTTTTTCAGCACGGGAGAATAATGTTTAAACAAGGTTTCCTGGGACATTGAAGCTGAATGATTTCTACCGGAGCAAGCCATGTCTTACACCTTTTCCCTCAAGCTCCCCCAGGAAACTGGTTGGATTTGGCATTCTTGACTCAGGGCTGGGAAGAGGACAGAGAGAGGGCAGCCATAGCTCCTGAACACAGCAGGACATGACCCTGAGAAGTGGTGGGGATCCAGACCACACATGTAGCAGGAGAGACCACTTGGGCACCTCAACACAAAACTAGTGCTGCATGTGCTTCAGGCACAGCTCTGTGGTGGAAAAAGAACCATGGCAGCACCTCCCTGGCTTGACCTGAGTTCCTGCCTCGCCACAAAACTCTCACTGCCTGAGCTAATGCAGGTTTTAATGTCGATGTCCTTAAATTGTTTGTCTCTGTTTGCAACAGGCTTGTATTGATTTAGGTTAATTTGGTTACCTAAAAAAAGGGTTGTGCTGATTGCGCTAAATGGATTAAATAGTGATTTTAGTTAAACTGATGGCAGGCTTGTGTGTAGACAGGGCCTGGAGCTTTGTAAGCTAATGACTTGGCAGTAATGCAATGGATTTTTTTAGACAGCTGAGACCAAGCTGTTGTTTTAAATACAAGACCATAAGTGTTACTATTGTAGTAAATGGTCCCCAAACTTGATAGTTTTCCACTAACTTGGGCTCCTTCTGAATCCTGGCTGATCTCTTTGCTAACTCTCACTTTCCTGATAATAATTTGGGAAGTACCTTTACTCCAAATGACTTTGCATTAAATCCAAGTGCAAACCATGGAAAATTTCCAATTTTTGGCAAAAGTTTCTAATTTTTGTTCACTTTCCTAGCCTGCTAATTTTTCCACCTTTTTTTTTTTTTTTTTGTCAATGGAAAAAAGTTTGTCCTCTTTTCTTAATAAAAATTCAGATAAAAGAAAAATGCAAAGGAGCCTAGCTCCTGGCAACAGCAGGGACCTTTCTCCACAAGTGAGGCCTGAGTGGAGGATGAGTCCAGAAGCAGCCACTGTTCAATCTCTTCACTCAGAAAAATACAAGGGTGAGATCTTAATAAGATCATAGAGTGGTTTGGGTTGGAAGGGACCTTAGCTCTTGGGCATTACATGTTTTGTGCCCATATCAACTCAATGGGAAGAAATCACTCTATCTGCATAAAATCTTTCCTGCCTCTGAATCCCCCAGCTGAGCTTTGGCCAAGCGAATCTGCCTTCGTGGGTCTTTTCTCCACCAAACTGCAAATCCCATTTTGATTCATCTGCTTTCTCTGTTGAGTTTTTTCAGGTTGGGACTGAAATTAGAAAAGAACATGACTCCAGACAAATGAGCCTTGGTTAGCTTTGATCTGTAAGAAAGTACTGTAAAGAGTACTGAGAGATACTGAATAAGCCTTAGCTCAGAAAACAACAGTCCAGCAGATGGGCTGTGATCCTTTTATGTCTTAGGCAGGTGTGTGGAAGCACAAAGTTGATGGCAAGAATGAGAGGAGACTTCGTGTCTAAAAGGACAGAAAGAGCAGCAGAAAGGAAAAGCAGCTGGGGATTATCTAGAGAAATGGGTACATAGTAACTCAGTGTACACCAAAACATTTTTGGTAGGTGTTTCTATACCACTAGCGCAGGTTGGATCCTGGACTATTGCTGCATTCCTGGATTCTGAAAATTGGATCCCAATAACTTGGGGCATGATAGAGGTAAAGCTGTGGGAGAGGGACACAAATCAGGCAAAATCAGGGGCGAGAGTGTTTTAGGAGGAGCTGAGTTGCCCAGAAGGGGTAACAAACAGATTCTTTGTCCAAGACATAGCCCAAAGAGATCAAGGGAATCAGCACTTTAAAAGCAAGTGGGTTATATGTGTCTCAACTGCAGCATCTTTTGGGGGAGGATGGTCAGGGAAGGGCAGGGAAGGGCCAAAGCACAGCCATGAGGCAGACCCAAACCATAAACTCACAGTTTATTACTGCTTGTAACCCTGCAGTAATAAGTATTTTGGAAGCCATCTTCATCTTCAGTGACCACCTCACCAGAGCAATCTGCCAGTGGATGAATGTCCTTTTGCCTCTCCTTCTAACCTGCAGCATCCCGGATGTTTGCGCAACCCCTGGGCCTGTGCCTGCCCTCATCCCTCTGCATACATCCCCAGTGCCCAGGGCCAGGGTGTAACAGCATCACAGGAGCACCAATGACTTGTCTTTATGTGACCAAACAGGAGCTGAGGCTCCATGACACACATAGGATGTGGATACAGACTGTGGCAAAGGGAGGCCCTGGGCCCACATGCCCACTGGACCCCACATTCATATCCATTAATCAACCAAGGCAATGATGGTGATCCAGCCCCCATAAAGTAAACCTCTACCAGAAGCCGGGAGCTTTCCCCCATCTTGTATGTGGCTCTATGGCCCCACTGAGCAAGGTGCAGGGGCTGATCACTGAGACATCTTATCCAAGTCCAGAGGCTTGGGGGTAGAGATATTTGTCAAATAAAAATTACCAATCATCTTCTTGCATCGAACACCTGAAATGTAGGTGAACAAATCTTAATGAAACTGACCAAAACACTTGCATAGAGCTGATGGGGCAGCTAGACTGGGAACAAGGCCATTTATCCCCTCCTCCCATTTGCCATCTGGTGGTGTCTGGGAGCTCCAGAAGACAGCTCCAAAGCTGTTCCAGGCTCACAGCAAAAAAAGCTGCCCATGAGGGATGGATGCCCAGTCCTGGAACGCAGTCCTCCCTGGGCTATCAGTCGTAAAATAAACTCTCAGATCAGAACGACTGGCTTTGCTACAAAAGACTACAAAGCTCACAATGAGTAAAAGAATATCCTACAAAATCCTTCCTCAGACTTCCCTGAGCCTCTTCCATGAAACAATTAGTGGATGCTCTTGTTTTGAACTCTGTGACTCACTCCTGCAATTCAGTTGTGGCCTGTGATCACTCAGTCACTTAATGCGTCGCGGGGAAACAGGCAATTGTGAGAATTTCCTCTGTGCCTCCCTCAGCCTCTCGCTGCAACTCTGGGCACATTGTACCACAGCCTGGATGCTTGCTTCCCAGATGTGCAGGCTCACTCCTCAGGAATGCTTCCTTACGGTACCAAGTGGTGATCGGGAAGGTTTCTCAAAGAGAAAATGCATCTTGCTACGTTTCACAGTACTTAATCCAGCTGCAAGGGCGGTCCTATTATCAGTGGTCTAAATAGTTAAGTTGTGGCTTGGCTCTGCCAGAGTTTTATTTCTAATTTGGTATCTTCACAGTGGGTACATGTGTGTGCACAATTGTAAAAACTCCATTAAAAATAATAGACCCTAATAAAGCAATTACTCTGGCTAATGTCTCCCACATTTTTGTCAATTAACCATACTTAACTTTGCCATTCAGCAGTATATTTACTGTTGTCAACCAGTAAGTGACTTTTAATCACTGGATTTGTATAACATGCAGATTTGTGTAACTTTCCAAATACATTGTAAGTATGAAAGACGTTTAACAATTAAACCAAAAGTGTTTCCAGAGATTTCCAGTACCCACCGAATATGTTTGAAGGCTTCTCTGTGCTTATGTTACCTTGGTCATGCTGAGATAATTTTGGCAGCAGAGCAAGGAAAAAGCACTGAATAATTTGCCAACTATTTCACATCTAAAAGAGACTTGAAAACAGAAAGCTGAAAAATTCCTCCTGCTGGTACCACATGTCAGAAACCCTGCCCTGTGTCTGCATGGTGCTGTACGTTTGTCATGAGGAAAAGACAATTCCACTCTTTGGCTGCCAACTACCAAGTGTGACATTTCTGCTGTTACCAGGAATGGCAGAAGGGGCCATCACAGGAGTGACCCTGACAGAGCAAACTGCAGTGTCCTTCATGCAGGGCTCCCCCCAGGCACTGGGGGTGGCTGAGCTAGTGACTCTGGTGGCCTCAGGAAGCTGCTGCTCCTCTGCCAAGGCACAGGGATGAGCTTCTCCACAGGATGCTCAGGCTTGTCACTCGTCTGCTTTTGACTTTCCTCTGCTTGATGTCTCAGACACTTTTACCCCCGTAGTCTCTGTTATTTCCCTCTGGCAGTTGCTTTCCCTCTTACAGCTCATGTTAATTCCTTTATGTTTCTTCCCCTTTTTCTCTTTTGCCTTCCCTATTTCTCTTGCTTTTCCCTCTTGCTTTCTGCCAAACCATATGCACCATTTTCTCCTTTTCTGGCTATTTTTCCCAAGGGCTGAATCACAGCAGTTCTGTTTGTGTGGCCATTTGTATAGCCCAGAGTCATGTCCCACAGTTTGGGGTGCTAAGCTGAGGAAGGTGACCTTCCTTGGTTCCCTCTGCAGTCAGCTGGAAGAGATGGGAGCCTCCAGAAGGTGACTCAGGTTTTGAGGCTGTCATAAGACCTTGTGAAGACTGATGTCCTCCCACGATCTGCCAGTAAGACAGATGAATATCCTAATTTATGGGCTTTGAATTGGGGAGCCAAAGTTATTTAGTACAAATCCTATTTTTGCAGAACTTTGGCACATGCCAGATAGATGAGAAGCACAAATCCAAGTATCTTCCCTCTAACCAACATTGCCCTCCCAAGTGCCAGACTCCTTCCTATACCCTGGCAGTCAGGAGAAGTGGCATCTGCAGCACAGCAGCTGACAGAACCTTGCAACAACCTTCCCCCAACCCACAGTCCCGTCTCTGCTATAGACAAAGCATTTGGTTCAACTTCAAAAAGCCAAGCAAGCACTTTCACTTCTGGTCCTTTTTTCACTCCAAAGTAAGTATTGTGCAAGGAATAAGGAAATAAAATTGAAAAGGGAAACAAAACTTTCATTCTCACACAGCCATTTATAAGCAGGCAGTTTCCACTGACTTTCATTTCACCGGGAGAATGTTTCCCAGGGGCTAACTTCGACATTTTGAATGGAGCCACATTTAGCCTTTCCCATAACAAATCACACAGGAACCATGAACTGCAAGTGCAGCCCTATCTCCATCCAGACACTTGTTCCCAAAAAGATTTTTCCAGTTTTCTGTGATCAGACCAAGAAAATATGGGTGACATTATAACAACCCTCCCAGAGCACACTCTGTTGTATACTGAAGTTGCTGACAAGCTGTTGTATGGGAAGGGCCTGTTTTCTCTGTAGAAGTCTGGTCCTACAATCTGTCTGTGAGATTTTGTCACTGGCTTTCCTAGGCGTTCACCTCCAGCGCAGTTGCAACTTGCTGATCCAAGAATGCAAAAAATTGTTGAAGTTGTATTCTCCCTTCCCTTCCCTTCCC